>CM060090.1:9387506-9651266 GCA_030522485.1 Stenchaetothrips biformis | reverse complement strand
GAACCAGAGCCTGAAAAACCTTCACCGGAAGAACTTCTTACACGAATGACAAGTGTTCTATTGCAGGGTGATAAAATCTTTGGGTTCATGGGAATACGGAAGGGAAAGGTAAAAGTCCTTTTTATGCTCCAGCCAATTTTGTTGTTTGTGATCTCCTAATGTATTGTTTTTTATAACATTTGTTCTTCTTCTATCTCTCTCTGACAGACTTTCTTGCTAAGATTGCTCCCTCATCTACCAGCTGATGCAGGCTTGCATTTTGCCTTTTGGGGTCAGGTACTTTATGGATTATCGGCACTAGTAAGGCGGGATCAGGCAGATAACCTTCTTCCACGGTTTCTCCCTGAATTAAAGAGGTGGCTGGAAGTGAGTGATTTACCTCAGATTTTGAAACTCACAACTTCACTTGTTGCTGAAGCTAGTTTAAAATCAAAATCCAGTCGAAGCGCTCTGTCTGCAGCAGTTTAATAGCAAGGTGCGTGTGTTGCAGGTATTCATTTCTATTTAATTTTGTTCTTTATGATGAGTATGTCATAATACCCTCTTATTGTTTCCAGTTTGGTGTCTTAGCTTTAGGAGCAATTTTGTCTGCTTCTGAAAAGCATTTGTCCGAAATGGATGAAGAACATAAAAATCGCTGGGTAGAATTCATATCGTCTGTAGCTGTAGTTGCTGAAACAGCTCGTGTGGCCGATGACAACTCTGTCCAGCGAGCTTCCCCTATTGCCCCTGAAACTTTGCAGAGACATATTGATGCTTGCGATGTAGCTGTTGCTAACAAATATGGGGCTTTTTTAAAACGTTTGTTCTTAAGTGATTCCCTTAAGACTGATACTGTGAAAGCACCAGAGAAGACAACTAGAAGAGCTAATGATTCAACAATTCACTCACTACATAATTAAAAATGAACGCCAATCACTTTTATTAATGAACTACAAATTTCCTCAGTGAATTATCTTAATGATTTCCTTGTTGTTAATTTCACATTTGTGAAATTTGTTGTATCAAGGCGTTAAATATTGTTACACATGCAGGATGTTCTTATGTACTGGTGTTGACTTTTTTCTTTCCGTTTTTGGATTACCTCAGTTGCTCAGTTGGTGTCTAGTAGGAGCAAATTTGTTGTTAATTTTGGACAACCTATCTATCTTTCCAACTTTTATATTGATTGTTAAAAGTATATTCATTACGTAATATTACCAACTTATTAAATTGTATGTCAGCCTATCTTCACATGTTACCCAGGATGTCTCCTTCAGCTTTTTTTGAAAATGGATGCGTGAAAAATAATTATGTAAATCTCTGGATAGCTAGGCTAACAGTTCTATTGACTAGGAAATATCAAACCGTATTGAAATGTATTTTCTTATTTATTCTTGGATCTGCATAGTTGTGTCATTTTATTACAAACAGCTGTCTGTTCATTCTTTGGGGATTATTTTTTACTTAAACATGTAGTTGTTTTGTTTTGTTTCTTATTTGTTTGTTGTTCATTCCAGCCAATGTCAGGATATTAACAAACAATTTGCAATTAATGATGATGATGTTAATCAACATGAATGGTGATATGTTCGCCAGCAAGACCTAGTATTCTCATCACTTTAAAACCTGTCTTTTCTTGACACCTTTTTGAACTATAGAGAAGTTTATAACTAAACATTTTATTTTATAAACCTGGTTCTTCTGGTGCAGTGGAGGTTTTTTCTGCATTTTACAACCTGCTCATAGTATTCATCTCTTTGTATTGTATTGAAAATGTGAAGTGACTTGTGATTCTTTTTCATTAGAAATGATTTATTTTATGTTTCCCTTTGGTCTGCTATAGTAGAATTTTGATGCACTGACTGCATTTTATGTGAACCTTTAAGTTATCTTGCTGCTGTACACATTATTTGTGTGTAAAAGAAGTATGTTTCCTGTCCCCTATTTTTGTGTCAGTGAGTTACATTTTTTCCTTTCTCCCCTTATTTTTCTCTCTGGTTGGAAAATAAGGTGCCATAATGTGGTGGTCAATTGTAGAAAAATTGTAATAAAACAATTTCATAGCATAAATCATTGTAAGAGTTTTTCTTTCTCCTGGATCTTTTTATTGTGTTTGAACTGACTTTTACTGCCACATGGTTTTGGAAGCTTCAAGAGCAAATACTTTGTTTTCTTTCTTTCGATGCTCTAAGAGAAATTGAGGCAGCAAGCTAAATAAAAACTGTATATCTTGTTATGAAGGCAATAACCATGACAGCTGTTTGTCATAAACAGCAGAATTTTGTAAACATTTTTATTTTCTTAGAAACCAGGTTTAAGTATTTATTGTTTCACTGTTAGCCCCATTTATGGGTATGATAAATTCATTTGTAAGGCTCTTGCAATTTCTATTCATGTTTAATAAATATATAATTCAACATAGCAACAACTTTTTTTGTATGTATAAAAGTAATCCAAATCCAAACATAACAGTTAAACAACTAGAACCAGTACAGACTTAAGAAATCCAAATAGTTTCTTATTCTGTCCTGAAGGTATCACAGGACATAACTTTCCTTTACCGTTTAACATAACAGGAAATGTGCAGACATTAACATTTGCCTAGTTTGATATTTTGCTCAGTGCCGAGACCCGTCAGGCCTCAGTCCAGTGTGGCGGCTCTCCCGGGCTTCCCTTCCGCGCAGTGCAGCGCGGGGCTCTGGCTGTGGCGTGCACTGCGCACTCAGATGAGGGTGTCCTCGTCCTGACGGTCGAAGCTCTCGAGCAGCGAGTGCTGGCTGTGGCTCTGGCTGTGCCCCAGCAGGGCCGTCGTCTCGCCGTCCGCGGTTCCCGTCGTCGTGCTCGAGTGCTCGGGCGACTGCTCCGCCGAGCTGGGGTCCCCCGCCACGGTGGTGCTGCTGGCGGACAAGTTGACCATCGCCGTGCCCACCAGGCCGCCGCCGCCGCCGCCGCCGCGCAGCATGGCGCTGTCTGCAACGAGAAGCGCGCCGTAAGTCGCGGCGAGGCGAGAGGCGGCGGGAAGGCCGAAGCGCTGCAGGCTCTTCCGAACCGTGGCTTCGGCTTCGTCGCTGACTCTCTCACACTCATGGGGCGTCCCACAGGGGGCCAGAGAGGCAGGACGACGAAACCATCCTTTGGAATGGCTCGGCCGGGGCACAGTGGGCGAGAAGGCCAAACCTCTGGACGCGTTTTGGAGCTGCGGAGTCGCCAAGAAGGACTTGTACCGAACGTGTGGCCCCACTAATGGATCCCTCGTTTGGAGAGCAATCCATTGGTGGGGTCACACGTTCGTAGCAACTCTGGAGCTCAAAGCGCGTCTTGAGTTTTGGCCGCCTACACCGCCCTTCGTGCGGTGGAGGATTGCTAGACAAATGAGGAGGGTGCACACCGAGACGCTTCTGTCTCTGACAGTCGCGCCCAACTAAACACCGGCCAGTGCAGTCCGTGCTATGGTCCAGCGAGTTCCAGCCTGACACCTGGAGGTGGGCGGTGGGCGCCCCACGCCCCGCCCGCCGAGCGCGGGGAAGGCAGCACGCCACGCGGCCGCGCATGGATTCCGCTCTCGTGACGAGAGGACCTAAAATATTTGGTGGTTGTGTGAAATGGTACAGTACATCATTGCGGCGGGGGTTGAATTTTAAGCTGGTGCAAAAACAGCAAAGTGGGTGCTGTGTGTACAGATACCGTCCGGGTGATCTGTCCAAAACTAGAGTAGTAGTTTCCGCCATGTGGTGCTGAAAACAGACTATGGTACTTCATCGCTCCGTGGGCAGTCTAATAAACAACGTGATTTTTAATTATTTTTTTGTAGTGCTGGCGGTTTTTCAAACCACTCTAACAGCTAAAGTATTTCTTCGTTCTGCCCCTCGCGTGGGGCCAAAGAAAGGTGAAAGTGACGCAAGTGCCGGTAAAACTGAGAAAATTCGTAACTAAAAAAATAAGTAAAAGACTAAGGGGCTCCGTTAACGGAGAAATGAACGAGCATCGAATTGGGTGAATTTTGTGTTCAATACACGGTACTCATTCGGCGCAGCGTCCATTTCCGTTAACGTTTGGACCCGTAAAGAGGGTGTGTGTTGTCAATACGGAGAGGGGGTGCCAGGATGAGAAAGGGGACTGATGTGATGCCTAAAAACAAACAAAACCAAAAAGTTTGGGCCAGACGGTACCGCGCCGGATGATGGTGGCCCGGATGGCCGTGGACTGGCCGCGCAGCTTGCGTTTCCACCGCCGACTGATAATGCCCAACAGGGACAGCGGCGACGAGGACGACGAGGTGGAGTCGGCTGTTCGGTTCAGGGTACAACAAAAACACGTCCATCACAAGGAAAATGAAAAAAAAAGGAAAAGAAAAGAAAAATGGGCACCAAAAAATATAGCGGGAAAAGTCGCTGTCGACGATTATTTATCTCTAGCGGAAAGACAAAACCACGCATGGGGCATGAAAGGGGGCCGAAAACAGATTCCGCTTTCAAATTCAAAATACCAACAAAATTAAAAAAAAAACATGAAAAGTATCTGCTTTAAAAAAAAAAAACAAAAAAAAACGTATAATTTAAGGAAGGCCACGCTACGCTGCCCGTACCATCCGGCGGGCTGTCCATGGCCATCATGAGCAGACTGCAGTTCTCCCGGTAGCCCGAGGTGCTGGACGTGACGGACATGGCGCTGTCCTCGTCGTAGGACAGGTCGCTGGGGCCGCACGACCCTCGCGGCCCGAGCCGCCCCAGCATGGGCACGCTGGCGCCGCCTGACCCCGACGACGACGTGTGGCCGTGGCTGCCGCCGTGGCTGCCGGGGCCCGGCGCCAGGGTGGGCTGCAGCGGCGGCGGCAGCGTGCAGCTGAAGCTGCTCTCCTCGTCACTGCGCGGCTCGGAGAGGCTGGGCGGCGTGGCTGCGGACACGCCGTCAACGGATCAGCACATCACCGTATGACTACTACTGCACAGTGGACCAGGAGACCGTTAAGGCAGCCAAAATTCTATTCGAGTCCCATTTAGCGACTCTGGAGCTTAAAACGCGTTCAGGATTTTGACCGCCTCAACGGTCTTCTGACCCACTGTGTAGTGCCTCCCTTGCCGCTACTCACTGTAAGGCCGGGCGAGCGGCGCGCCGTGCTGCGCCGTGGGCAGGCTAGGCGGCAGGCTAGGCGGCAGGCTGGGCGGCAGGCTGGGCGGCAGCATCGGCGGGCACGACGTGAGGGGCGGCGCCGAGGCGGGCGGGGGCGACGCGGCGGGCGACAGGCCGGGCGACAGGCCGCCGGGCGGCGACGCTAGAGACAGGCTGGCGATGCGGGGGCTGCGCTGCTCGCCGATGCTGCCCAGCCGCGTGATCCGGGGCTGCGGGGGCGGCGCCGGCGTCCGGTCTGCTCCGGGCTGCGGGGGCGGCGGCAGGTGGGACAGGGCCAGCGTCGAGTGGTGGCGCGCGCGCCCCAGCCCGCCCAGTCCCGTCTCCGACTCCAGGGTCAGCTCGGCCATCTCGGTGGGGCGCCGCGTGGTGGAGCGCGCCGACATGACCCTCGTCAGCTTGAGCAGCTCCGACTCGGAGCCCAGCTCATTCCGCGGCAGCGACAGCGCCGAGTCAGCAGACAGCTGCTTCTGCGGGTCTCCCTTGGCCTGCGGGCCACACAACACTCAGACACGCAGTCAAAAGACCGTAGAGGCGGCCAAAATCGCTAAATAGGACTCGAATCAAACCAGTGACCGCACCATTGGATTCCTTGTTTGGAGAGCAATCCATCGGTGGGGTCACACGTTCGTTCGAGTCCCATTTGACGACTCTGGAGCTCGAAACGCGTCTTGAACTTTGGCCGCCTCAACGGTCTTCTGACCCACTGTGCAACAGGACGCCGTCCTCGCCATGGCGTACTCACGTCTGGCCGGTTCTTGCGGCTCTTGCGCAGCCGGAACGTCTTCCTGCTCTGCGCCTTGGACCGCTGCAGCCGCGGCCGGTTGGCCATCTCGCTCGAGTCCTCGTCGCCGGGGCTGGTGGGGCTGCGCGGCTCCCCTGGAAGCCCAACACCGCCATGAGCCGCGACGCCACGGGGCGAAACACGTCGTGCGCTTCGTTTGTTCTGGTTACCCGGCACGGCACTCTTGGTCGGCGTTTCCTCCTTGGCGTGGGGGTGGGGCGGGGGGTGGGCGAGGGCCGGGCCCTTGTTGCTGCTGGCCACGCTGCAGATCGACTCTACGGAACCAACATGCACGTTAAACAGACACACACAGGAATGGCGGCGGGGCGACGCGAGGCCCCGGCGCCGCCCCGGCCACGCATTGCTGGCGGTGAGACATAGCACGGGCGGAGCGGTGAGAGAGAGACAGAGATATGGGTGCCTACCGCGGTGCACGTTGCGCTGGTGGTCGAACTGGTGGGAGGCGCCGGTGAGCAGGTCAATGATGGAGGGCCGGTGGTGCCTAACGTGCGTCGTCTCCATTGCAATGTGCCGGTCCATGACTTGCTCGTCTGCAAAGTGCCAAAGTGCACAGGCAAGGGTGAAGCAAAGGACGAGTTAGGTTCTCGGTGCGCCAGTGATTCGAAGAGCGGCCCACCGGCACGCGAGGTGTTTGTTCGGTGTCCGAAACGCGTTCTGGTCGTCAGAGGTGCTGCAGTTTCCACAAGGTACAAGTGCTTGGGATGATCAACCACGCGCGCCGAGTCCGACGCACTGACCAGTGTGGCCCACTACAGGGTGTGGTGCGCATGCGCCGACGGCTACGAGGGCTCGTTTCGTTATTAGAGAAGTGATACAAGAGGCAAAGCAAGTACTGACCGTAGCGCTTGTCGTCCAGCTCCTCCTTGAGCTCCTTGATCTCGTGGGCCAGCTCCATGAGCAGCGTGCTGCGCGACTTGGGCAGCGGCAGGCTGAAGCCGCGGAGCTTCTCGCGGATCACGAACATGGAGTGCCTCTCGGCGTCAGAGCTCGGCGGCTGCGACAGCTGCAACAGGGTCGTTAGCCTGGCCCACTGTGCGGCGCTTGCCTTCGCTGGATGTCTCACTCACCTTCTGGCCAATGAACGGCAGCAGCAGCACGAACAGGGGCGTGCGCTGCGTCACCACGAAGTCCAGGAAGTTCCAGAACACGCTGCCGGCCTCCTTGTGCCGCACCTGGTCGCGGAGCACCCTCGCCATGCGCGGCCAGTCCGGCGACAGCTCGCGCTCGAAGCACACCATCAGGATCTTGAGGGCTGCGGGGGTCCAAAGCGTCACGCCGAGAATCCCCGTGGAGGCACAACGCGGACACACGATGGGCCAGAAGACCCCGCGTTTTGAGCATAAGAGTCGCTAAATGGGACTCGAACCGAACGTTTGACCCCACCAATGGATTCCTTGTCCGGAGAGCGACCCATTGGTGGGGTCCGCGTTCAGTTCGAGTCCCATTTAGCGACTCTGGAGCTCAAATCGCGTCCGGTATTTTAACCGCCTCCGACGTGCGCGCTACTCACCGAGAAACGACACCTGGTAGAGGCTCTTGGGCACCTTGGCGGCGGCCTGCTTCTTGGAGTCCGTGTGGCTGCCGCCCGTCAGGCTGCCGGTGCGCATCTCGGACACGGTCTTGAGCGTCTGCGCCGTGACGGGGGCCGTCTTGCTGGCGGGCGGGCTCATGGCGTTGAGGACCACGGTCAGGATGAAGCTGATGTCGCCCTGGCGCAGCGGCGCAACGTCTGGCGACGGGCAGCGAGTCAGCGAGGCCGTGCGGTACGCGGCGCGGACGCCCTGAGTCTGGGCCTCACACAGTGGGCCAGATGAGAGCGCAAGCGGCCGCGCGGTCTGCTGGCCCTCTGTGTAAGGCCCTGAGTCGGCGAGGAGCTGCACTCACCCTTCCTGCCGCTGCCCACGCGGATGCACAGTGGGATCAGCACGTTAATCAGCATCACCTCCGTCTTTTCGGGCGTGGCGAAGGTGGAGTTGCCGCTGCACACGTTGTTCTCCAGCGATGCCGTCTCCTGCGGGCCAGCCTCGTCTGAGCGCCTGGGCGGTAGGCAGCCTCCGGGCACCCAGCGCAGCCGTGCGTGCGCGGTGCCCGCCGCCCAGGCGCTTTCCGCACAGTGGGCCAGAGCTTTTTAAGCTCCAGAGTCGCTTATTTTTTTTTTTTTTTTTTTTTTTTTTTGAAAACAATATGTATTTAAGATGATAACAGTAAATATAAATAACATTTAAAAAAAAAATAAAATGGGACTAGAACCGAACGTGAGATCCACCAATGGATTGCTCTCCGAACGAGGAATCCATTGGTGGGGTCACACCTTCCGTTCGAGACCTGTTTAGCGACTCTAGACCTAAAAACGCGTGCAGAGTATTGGCCGCCTGCGCCGGTCTTCTCGCCTACTGTGCGCTCGCCGGCCTACCCACCCCGATGACGACGATCTGCAGGGCGATGAGGCGCACCACCATGGAGCAGAACTGCGGCGGCGGCACCTTGTTGAGCAGCGCCGAGGTGGACTGCGAGAACGTCTCCAGCATGCCCAGCGGCTGGGGCTCGCCCACGATCAGGCTCTGCGGGGAGGAGCAGGACAAACTAGCATCCGGCCAAGGACAGAGGGGCAGCGAGTGATAGACCGCGGCTTACCTGGCAGGTGTTGACGAGGGCCTTGAGGTTGGCCATGTGCACGATGAACTTGTAGCGGAACATGGCCTCGTACACGCCGCGCAGCAGGCCGGCCGCCGCCTCCCAGTCCGTGAGACGCTGTCGGCAAACGCTGCCGCTTCAACCCCTTCCTTACAACACCCCCTCATACACCGACCCCTCTCCTCGCTCGAGGCTTACCCGTATGGAGGCCTTCTTGTGGATCTTGGAGAAGGTCTTGTCCAGGCGCCGCACCAGCTGGATGAGCGCGGGCCGCATGGCCTCGTTGGCCCAGTCCGCGAAGGGCAGCACCTCCGTCATGTAGCGCTGCAGGCCCTTGCAGCACATGGTGTCCGGGTCGTAGGGGGACACCTTGAGCAGGCTGTGCGCCACCTCCGACAGCCGCTGCAGCAAACCACAGTCAGACACGTTCGGCGCGGCTCATTGGGCCAGAAGACCGGCGCAGGCAGCCGAATCTCTAGACAGAGCTCCAGAGTTGCTAAATGGGACTCGAACCGAACGTATGACCCCACCAATGGAATTTTCTTCGAACGAGGACTCCATTGGTGCGGCCACACGTTCGGTTCGAGTCGTGTGTAGCGACTGAAGCTTAAAACGTGTCTAGAGATTTGGCCGCCTGCGCCCACTGTGCGAGGCCACACACAGCGACAAGGCACTCACGACGTGGGCGCGGATGTCGAGCAGCTCGACGGTCTTGCCGTCGCCGCCGGGCTTCTTGTTGATCTCGGCGAGGCGCGAGGTGCACTTGGTGAGGAACTCAGCCACCATGTAGAGCAGGATGTCGCGCGGCCGGCGGTACTCGTTGCGCAGCACCTCCGAGTCCTCCATGTCCCTGTCGTAGTTCATCTTGCTCTTGTTGTGGTCGCTGATGTACTTGGAGTGGGAGTCGTCCTCGTACTCCCCCGCGGGCGAGTACGGGCCGCGGCTGTAGTTCCGCTGGCTGGAGCCCTTGTGCTCGGGGCTGGACTTCTGCGGCCCCGTGTAGTGCCTGCGGGCAGGGGCGTTAGCGCCATTGGCTCACCACCCACCGCACAGTGGGCCAGAAGATCGGTGGAGGCGGACAAAACTCTAGAAGCATTGAGCTCCAGAGTGGCTCCGCCTGCACTGCCAGTGCACTGTACGCTACTCACTTGGCGAGGGCCTCACAGTTGTTGACCATCGTCTTGATGGCCACGGCGAGCTGGTTGATGATCTCCTTCTCGGTCTTGCCGTCCTTGTTGTACGTGGGAAGCTGGATCTGCTGCAGGTAACACGGCAGGATGGCGTTCAAGATGATCTGCAACGTGACACACGGTTGGCACGGACAGTCCCGGGTTCGAACCCCGCCACTTTTTAAGTTTCTAGTTTCATCTCACCAGCATCTGTCGTCCCCGCAGCGAGTCGGCGGCGTATGCCACCACCATGACGCACAGCGAGATGCAGTCGAGCACGTTGACCATCTCGTCCTCGTCGTGGTAGCAGAAGTCGATGGGCTTCAAGGGCTTCTCCTCGTGCACCAGTTCGGCGATGTTGAGGGGGTCGGGTGACGGTGTCTCCAGACTCAGCAGCAGGTTGAACAGGTCGCTCGCCCGCACCTGCACAGAGCGACAGTCATCAACGCCGAACCGAACCCGCCCACAGTGAGCCAGAAGGGCCAGAAGACTCTAGACACGACGGCTTGCCTTGTGCGCGTCGCCGTACTGGCCGCACTCGTCCGTGTCCAGGATGGCGGACACGCTGCCGAACATCTGCAGGATGAAGGGCTTGCGGTTCATCAGGTAGAACTGCTTGACGGTGTACTCGACGGTCCGCGTGACCAGGGTGTTGGTCTGGTGGCTGGAGTAGAGCTGCAGCAGCGTGGGGATCACCATGAGGTACCCGTTGGAGCAGAAGATATTGCGGAAGTTGTAGGCGGCGTTGATGTACGTGGCCATGACGTAGCGCAGGATGCACGCGTCCTCCGAGTGCAGGATGACGGCGCCGTTGAGCACGTTGAGCAGCAGGTGGATGTCGCCCGAGTAGGCGAAGTTGCCCGCCATGGCCTCGAACATGCGCGCGATCAGGCGCACCCACATGAACTTGTGCAGCACGTCAAGCCCCAGCAGCTCCTGCGGACAGCAGTGAGTCTCCTTGACGAGTGCGAGAGGACGCGTCGAAAGCAGACATGAGGGAGGGAGGGGACAGGGAGGCCTCTGGACGCAGTGGCCGCCCCCAAAAGTCAGCATTATCGGATTTTTTTTTTGACATTTTGACATTTTGACATCTTTGCGTAGCCAGCACCCGAATAACCTTCAATAATCCCTAATATCCAATATAATAATTTATAATCTCCTATAATCAAAGTAACTCATAATAATCAAATAATCCAAATAATTTCAATTCGTTTCTATGGTCAAGCCTTTTTTTGCGGTAGAGGAATATTGGCTGTTGCAGACATCTTTTTGACGGGCGCTACTTCAGTCATGAAATCAGCTATCCTGACTCATTCTTAGCTACCACAGCTAATTCCTATTTACCTGTGCTACGTGGCCTTCTCACCTTGCCGATCTCGCCGCCCTTGTAGAGGTCCAGGTCGGCCTCCAGGGCCTTCCTGGGGAAGGACGGCAGCTTCATGAGCTCCTCGTGCAGGAAGACGACGCGCTGCACCACCATGTCCACGTTCTTGAGGATGGCCCAGGTGAGCAGCACCTTGCCGATCTCCACGAACTTGTGCATCAGCTCCTGCTGCTGCAGGGCCGAGAAGGCCTCGTCGGGCTTCATGTGCACCAGCTCCAGCTGCGGGTACTGCGACCGCTTGAAGAAGTAGAAGTCCCTCACGTACGAGGACGGGTTGTGGATCTGGTCTGGAGGGCGCAAGGAAATAGCATCAGGTTCAGGTGCTGCAAGTAATTTGTTTTTCTCGTGCCGTCTTTTAACTTACGCGTCTTGTGGTCCACGAGAAAGAATTCCTTGTGCCTGTTCTCCTCGATGCCGAAAAAGTCCAGCGATTCCCTGAGGATCTGGCAGAACTGGGTGTCCTCCTGCACGGGGAACTGCGACGGAATGCCCCCTGAGTCTGGGTCTGAAAAAGAGAGCCCACTCTGTGTCGCCTTGGGGCCCTTTGCCCGCCACCACCACCGTCGCGCACTGGGGCGTTTTGAGCTCCAGAGTCGCTGACAGGACTCGAAATGAACGTGTGAGCAACCCATTGACGAGGGTCACACGTTCGGTTTGAGTCCCATTCAGCAACTCTGGAGCTCACAACGCGTCTAGAATTTGGCCGCCTTCACTTGTCTTCTGGCCCACGGTGTGTCGGGACCTCGGTCCAGGCTGCTCACCTTGCGGGCCGTGAACGACGATCTTCTTGGCGGAGGGCACGTTGGCGGTGAGCAGGATGGAGGCGTCGCACTGCTCCTTGCGCAGGATCTGCTTGAGGTCCTTGAACATGATGCCGTGCACGCTGTGCACCACCATCCAGAGGATGGACAGGGCCGTGCCGATGAGCCGCTGGCCGTCCTCCTGGGGCGAGCGCACGTAGAACATGACGTAGCCGATGATGTAGTTGTAGAGCGCGAAGGCGGCCTGCTGCGGCAGCTTGGGGATGAAGCGGATCAGGTGGCGCAGCAACTTGAACATCTCGTCCTGGCGGTCGCGGGTCAGCCGCTCCAGCACGTAGCGCAGGAACAGCGCGCTGTCCTCCACCAGGCAGTTCCAGATGGTCTGCGGGAGGCGGGCTGAGTTGGATACAGCGAAACACGGTGGGGCTGCGAGGCAGCGCGCAGTGGGCCAGCAAGCCGGCGCACGCAGGCGGCCAAGACTCCAGACGCGTTTTGAGCTCCAGAGTCGCTAAACAGGACTCGAACCGAACATGTGACCCCACCAATGGATTCCTCGTTCGGAGAGCAAAACGCGTCCGGGATTTTGATCGCCTCCACCGGCCCAATGTGCGCGGCCACCTACCTGGTAGGCGATTTCGTACACGGCGTTGCCGTCCGGGGCGACCGCGGCGTCGTCCAGCAGGCTGATGATCTGCACGACGGCGGAGCAGAGGCACGACGGGAACAGCGAGTGCGCCGAGTGGATGAGGTGGCTCGTGTTCCTCGCCTGCAGCTGGTCCGGCTCGTCGTCTGCAACAAGAGCAAGTGCGTGACGCGGGATGCTGGGCGGCCGCCACGGCGACAACCAGAGCGCTACGCTACCCGCGTCCTCGTGGTCCTCGACGGCGTGGTACAGGCTGGGCTCGTACGCCGCCTGCACCGTCACGGGGATGGTGGTGATGAGGAAGTTCTCGCGCTCCTCCCGCCGCTTGTTCTCCTGGGCCTGCAGCGCCAGCTTCACCAGCTCCGTCTGCTGCTTCTTGCGGGTCTTGGTGCCGGACACCAGCACGCGCTGCAACAACGGCGCGGTCAGGACGGGCGCGGCGCGGCGGACATGGGTGGCAACCCCCAACCTCGTTTCCAAACTATTGCAACCGAGTGCCAGCTACAGAAAAAAATAATCCAGCAGGGGGCAACATTGAGTTTTGGTTTCGAAAACAAAGTTTGCGAATGGAGAAAAATATAGGCGAGAGGTGAATCAGTATCAATGGTTGACGTGATGGTGTGGTGTTTTTGTTGCAAGAAAGCGCGGGTGGAGGTTTGCCCCTACAGACGCAGTGGCCCTGTCCGACAAGGTCCCGCCCTCACACCATACTAACGCTCTAGCATAGCAGAAACACGGGGAAAGGAAAGTTGCAGTCAGACAACACAGAGCTACGTGGCGGAGGGCGGAGGGGCGCGCGGCGGGGCGGTCGCCGGCCAGTGGAGTGGGGGGGGGGGAAGGAGTGGAAGAGGACCACGCGCAGCGCAAGCACGGAGCGCGGTCGCTATGAAGAGGACGGGCAACACACAGACAGTTCCGACAGACCTAGTGTTCAAATCACAAAAACAAAGAGCGATAGTCACGAAAAAAACTAACAAATCTGGCGGTATATAGCCGGAAGGAAATCGGCAAGAGTAGAACCCCATGACCTCCGAGGCAGCTCCTAGAGCTGGCCGACGGAGTGCGCCTTGGAGGCGGGGAGGGAGGGTGGTCAACAGGCCCTGTAGCCCCGCGGCCCGCGGCGCGACTAGGCCCGCCACCAGAGGAAAACAACAAAACGAAAAAGCGCCCGCTCGGCAATGAGTCGTGAGTCATGTTCGAGGAGCTCTCACAAGAACCAAAACAAAACGTGGTACTCTTTGGCTAACACGGCATGCGCGCAACACGGCTACGGCGACCTGTGTCGTCTTGGCACGTTACATTAGAAGGCAAGGCGTGTCGTGCCGCAAGGCGCGGAGTGATGCTGCCCTACAAGGTCCGCATGGCCTGCTCCAGGGCACGTCCCCGGACGACGTACGGCGTACGACGTGCAGGTGCTACCCGCGGCCCGGGCTGCCAACGCCAGCCACGGGGCACTACAGCTGGTGCGGACCCAAAGCGTCGTGTCGCCCCGTAGCCACCACTGGGTGAGCCTTCATCAGCCACTTGGGTGCAAAGTGCATGTGGTGCGCCCGTTCAAAGACTCGTCTTAAAACCGGCTGCAAAATTTAGCAGAAAAGTTTGTGTTTTTTATTTTATTTATTTAACGACAAGAATGGTTCGTCTCGTTTTTTTTTAAGTCTTTGAGCGTGGTTTGGGCGCCGAAGCAGGGTGAGCGTCGCAGTGTGCAGAGCGACCGTCGGGTACGGGGCGAGGTGGGCGAGGCCCGGCGAGGCAGAGACCCTGCCGGTGGAGGCTACGGGGAAGATGAGGGAGCTTCAAATGATAGACAACCAAATAGCAACGAAGTAAACACACAATATTTAAGAAACGAGAGCACATAAAACACCAAGGAGGGAAAGCATAACTGAAGGGGCCCGTCCGGGTCCTTACCTCCCGGGCTCCGGAGAAGCCCCGGAGCCGGGTCGCCATGGGCAGACTCATGCCTCCCAGTCCGAGGCCGTGGCCGTGGCGGGAGGACCCTGGGCCGGCATCGGAGGCCCGGACCTGGACGCCGAGACACCGCTCGCCCAGGCGGCGGCGGACCTGCTGCACACCCTAGAGTACCAAGCCCTCGTCAGCTACGACAATCCGCCAGCCTTGCTCGTTACGTCCACCGCACACTTGAAGTGAACGTCGAGGCTCCTGTCTTCACACCAACTATTGTGCACTCCCAGTGAGTGTCCTTCGAAACGTCTTGGCCGACCGCCGCCCTAGCCCCCACCCCCACCCCACCCCTGGACAAACTCACTCGATGTGCATCTCCGTCTGTAAAGGAGGATCCAGTCTGTCGGGGAGCGAACCAACAATGCTACTTCGTGTTGGTCACATTTCGGTATGCCGTCGCACCGCATTTTAACGAAATGCAAGAGGGTTATCTCAAGATACATCGAGTATGGGTGATGTAATTGAAATGCCTAAGGAAACGGGTCAACCTGGTCGCTAGTTGTGAAACGATTAAAAAATAAATAAATAAGGAATCCAAGTTACTGTGCCGGCGGCACGAGCAGGCAGGTACTCACGTGGCTCTCCTGGCTGATGGTGACCTCCTCCACCTTGGAGGTGACCTGCGGCGCCCACGGCGGGTCCACCACCGGCAGCGACTCGATGCCGATCTTCGGGGAGGGCAGCGTGAACTCGATGCCGGGCGGAGGCACCTTGAACGTCACCTGCGCGCCCTCCTCCATGCGCGGCCACACCTGGTAGCGCAGCTTCCACAGCACCTGGAACCTGGAGGCGCGGCGAGGTGAGCGGCGGCCTCCGCGGCCTCCAAGCCCACCAGCCGCGCAACCACCTACCTGAGGATGGACTTGATGCGCACGGCGGGGTCCTGGTGGTGGAGGCCGTGCCGCATGATCTCGGACGCCGGGCCGGGTGCCTTGACGGCCGCCAGGATGAAGAGGGACGAGGCCGTGGCGGCCACCTCCTGGTTGTGCTCCAGCAGCAGCTCCCAGGACACGGGCAGGATCTCGATGAACTGGTCTTCGGTCAGGACGACGGCGCCCTTGACGAGAGTGGCGAGCGGCGCGTGGAACACGTCGCGCACCTGGTTCTTGAGGTACTTGAGGATGGGCGGCACGTCCTTGGTCTTCTCCTCGCCGGCGTTGGCCTTGGGCGTCGCGGCCGAGCCGTCGAGGTCCAGGTCGGCGAGGTCACGGTTCGAGTCCCTCGTGGAGCGGCCCGCCTGCGAGCCATCCGCGTCGCGAATCCTGAAACGGGGGACTTGGGTTCGTATCTCGGCCGGCGCGGCGCGGCGCGGCGTTCGCCTGCATGACTGCAAGGCTCTGCAAGACTCTTACTTGTCGCGCTTGTTGTCGCTCTCCTTGCGACGGACGGGCGAGGCCGTGGCGCTGGCCTGGTCGGACACCTTCCGCCCGCGGCCGCGGCCCTCCTTCTTGCCGTCCGCCTGCTTGTCGGCCTCGGACTCGGGCGTGGACATGAGGCCGAACTCCTCGCCGTACACCTGCAAAGCCCAGCGCCGTCTAGAGGCCCCTGCGGGGTAGGCCAGTCCGCCGACCTACCGGCACGCGTGCGTTGCGGGACTGCCTACGCCCGGATGTGCAGGCGCTCGCGGCCCTCGTCCCGGTGGCGGACGCCGCACGGCGCAGGCAGCCAAACTTCTAGACACGCTTTGAGCTCCAGAGTCGCCTAACAGGACTCGAACCGAACGTGTGTCCTCACCACCTCGTTCGCAGAGCAATCCATTGGTGGGGTCACTCGTTCGGTTTGAGTTCCACAAGGCAACTCTGGTGCTCACAACGCGTCTAGAGTTATGTCCGCCTCCATCTGTCTTCTGGCCCACTGTGCGTCGGTGGCGGAGGCGCTCACCTTCCTGACGGACTTGACGAGGCGCGAGCAGGCGCGCATGTGGCGCCGGTAGCAGAACGGGTGGCAGAAGGACTGGTGCGAGCAGAAGAAGTTGAACGAGTTGGACATCTGCACGACCACCTTGAGCCAGGGCAGGTGCGAGTGCGTGTCGTCCGTGTCGTTGCTGTCGCTGGGGCTCTCGGGCGGCTGGTCGTCGCTCAGGATGCCGGGCGACTCCTCGCCGCTCACCTCGCCGGCGCCGCCCTGCTCCGACGTGTCGCTGCGGTCCGACAGCGAGCTCACCTTGCGGCGGGACTGGATCGAGTCGGCGCGCCTCACCGAGCTGCCCACTGCAAAGCCACCCGCTGCTGCGTCACGGAGGCAGGGTCGGTGCACAGTGGGCCAGAAGACCGGTGAAGGCGGCCAAAATTCTATACGCGTTTTGAGCTCCAGAGTCGCTAAATGAGACTCAAACCGATCGTGTGACCCCACTAATGGATTGCTCATCAAACGAAGATTCCATTGATGGGGTCAGTCACACGTTCGGTTCGAGTCCTGTTTAGCGACTCTGAAGCTCGAAACGCGTCTAGTATTTTGTTCGCCTGCGCCGGTCTTCTGGCCCACTGTGCGGTGACGCGCTCGCTTCGTGCGTCTCGAGCGTCCGCACTTACAGTCGTACTCCAGGATCTCCTTGGCTTCCTTGGTGTGCCTGCGGAGCTTGAGGCTGCGCCGCTTGAAGGACCCCGACGTGGCGTTGGCTGTGGTGCCCCTCCGCAGCAGGTGGGGGCGGCTGGGCCCTGACGACCCGCCGCCCCCCGCGCCGCCGCCGCCGCCGCCACCGCCGCCACCACCTCCCTGGCCGCCCCCGCCCCCCTGGCCGCCCTGGCTGGGCGCGCCGCCCTGCGCGTGGCTGCCGAGGCGCCGCTTCTTCTCCTCGACGCCGTCCTCGCCGTGCACGGTGACGTTGGACTTGCTGCTGCCCTCCGACCCGTTGTCCGGCTCGTGCAGCACGAAGCTGATCTTGCGCTCCGTCTGGCCTGCGGACACGAGGCGCCCCCCGCACGGTCACACAGTGTTAAAAAAACGTCGCTTTGGCCGATTCAAGAGAGCAATGCCGACGTGCGCGGGAATTATTGAATGGAAATATTTGACAGAGGTGAGTAGAAATAAAGATTAAGTGGGAACGACTCAAAAATGCCGTGTCAGCCGGATGAGGGGATAGAGTAGAAGAAGTCAACGTGGCGCATTCCAACACAGCGAGAGACAGAAACGACGAGTTTAACAGGGCACACTGGGCAGCGAATAGAGTACCGAGATATTGGTAAAGTTTATTTCGGTGGCGGCAATGACTGTTCAACAACCAATCCAACGAGCTATTTATCTGATTTGATACTTAAAATTTAATATTTAATATATTTTACTATTTAACTGATAACTGGTTTAACGAGTGATTACCTCTACTCTACAGTGTGTTAACCGTTATCCTCGTTCCCTCCCCGGTTGCGGCTTCCCTAGTCACACGCATGCCAAACACTACAGTAACAAAAACGGGAAAAAAAGAAGGGTACCCCGGTCTGTTCCGTCCGCTGCGTCCGCGTGCGCTCCGTGCGGCCCGTGCCCGTGCGCGTGCCCGTGCTGGCCGAGCTGGCCGAGCTGGCCGTGCGGGTGCGGCTGGCCGGCGGACTCACCGGCTCCCTGCTCGCACGTGCCGGCTATGGACTGCAGGCTCTGGGCCGAGGCCTGCGAGTGGCCCATGCTGGACAGCGCCATGCTCCAGCGCCGGTTGGCGTTGGTCTGGCCCACTGCGCCCAGCCCCGTGTACACGCGCTCCCACGGCGGCGGCCGCTCGCCGCGCTGCGACGCCCGCGACGCCTTGGGCAGCGTCTGGAACGTCTCCCTCATGAAGGCCGTGATCTCCAGCAGCAGCATGCAGGCCACCAGGCGCAGCGCCATGGGGCTCTCCAGCCCGTACAGGTTGACGCTCGCTGCGGAGAAGGCAGACAAGGGCGGCGTCAAGAACCCGGCCCACAGTGGGTCAAAGTACAGGTGCAGGCGTCCAAAACTCTAGGCGCGTTTTGAGTCGCTAGACATGACTCGAACCGAACGTGTGACCCCACCAATGAATTCCACGTTCGGGGAGGGACCCATTGGTGGGGTCCACATTTTCGGTTCGAGTCCCATTTAGCGACTCTGGAGCTCAATCCGCGTCCGGGATTTGGACAGCATCCACCGGTCTTCTGTCCCACTGTGCGGCCAGTTGCGTACCAAAGACTCAGCCTGCAGCCTTACCCTCGTCCAGGAAGTCCTCCTCCTCGTCCTGCATGAGGATCTCCTTGTGGCGGGACTCCTCAAGCACCATGCCCACCACGGTGGGGTAGTGCTTCTTGTCGTTCAGCATGAGCTCCTCCAGTCGTCCTCCCACGGCCTGCACAGTCAACGGAGCCCGTAGAAGCGTGATCCATTGAGATGAATTATCCTCGGATCCAGTCCAGTCGGCCTGTACTGACCTCCGCCCACTGGCTGAACATCTTCCCGGCGGCGCGCTGCAGCAGGTGCGTCCGCCGCAGCCCCGTGGGCAGCGCGGGGCCGCCGCCCTTGCCGTCGCGTGGCAGCGGCCCGGACGGCCGGAACATGGACAGGTTGTGCTTCATCCAGGCGGGCCACTGCCCCTTGTTGCAGCAGTGCACGAAGTAGCAGCACTCCAGCAGCATGGACGCGCGCGCCACGACCGGGGCGTGCGGCTGCAGGGAGGGAAACGTCAGCGCGAAAGGAACGGAGCGAGCGAGAAGGTGGTGACCCACAGTGGACCAGAAGGCCGGCGCAGAGTCGGTAAATGGGACTCGAACCGGTCGTGTGACCCCACCACACGTTCCGTCTGGCCTCTGAAGCTCAAAACGCGTCTAGGGTTTGGGTCGCCTGCTCCGGTCCTCTGGCCCACCGCGCATGTCGCTGGGATTGGCGCTTACCAGGTCGAGGATGGCGGCCAGCAGGTGGCTGTCCGGGACCGAGCCCGGCTGGCACGTCTCCAGCATGAAGGACAGCCTAGCCATCCCCATGCGCACCGGCTCGATGGCCACCAGCCTGCGCTCCTTGAAGACGACAAACTCAGACTCCCGACTGTGGTCGCCGAGGTCCACGGAGCTCCGCCGGCTCATGTCTGCAACCAGCACGTCCCGTCAACGCCGACCCTAGGCTTGTTTTCCGACGACCGCGTCTTATTGGGTCAGAAGGCAGTTGCGGCGGCCAAATTCCTAGACGCGTTTTGAGCTCCAGAGTCACTAAATGGGACTCGAATCGAACGTGTGACCCCACCAATGGTTTGCGCTCCAAACGAGGAATCGATTGGTGGGGTCACAAGTTCGATTCGAGTTCCGTTTAGCGACTCTGGAGCTAGAAACGCGTCCGGGATTCTTGGCGCCTGAACGGTCCTCTGACCCACTATGCGCGTCGTCTATTGGCAGCGTACTCACAGGAGCCCTGCGTGTCCTCCAGGCTGCCGTCCTTCTTCTTGCCCTTGCCAAAGCCCAGCTTGGTGAACTGGTCCTCGACGCGCTTCCTCGCCTTGAGCAGCACGTTGGTGGCGCGGGGCGGCGGCGGCGCCGCGATGCCGCGACTCAGCGACCGGTGCAGCGACGCCTGCCTCGCCAGCGCGCCCAGGCCCTCGCTTTCGCTGCCCGTCACCTCCACGCTCTCCATGGAGTCCGAGCGGCCGTACTCGCGCCGGAACCAGCTCACCAGCCCGCCGATCTTGAAGCGCTCCTTCTCCTGCTTCATGTCCCTGGCCAGCGTGCCGCCCGGCGCCATGCCGAAGCCCCCCATGGCGCACAGCCCCTCCGCGATGCCGCCGATGTTCCGCTCGCTGTGGCGCGGCGTCAGCGTGTGGGGCTTGCGCCGCAGCGGGCCCAGGGGGCTCTGGCTGGCCTTGGCGGGGCCCTCCTCCGACACGTCCGTCTCCAGCAGGCTCTGGTGGGGTAGCGACGCCGTCAGTAAACATAAAACGAAAAGCGCCGCGTGGCACAGTGCGCAGGCAGCCGAAATTCGGGACGCGTTTTGAGCTCCAGAGTCAGTGAATGGGACTCGAACCGAACCTGTGACCCCAACAAGGGATTTCTCGCCAAACGAGGAATCGATTGGTGGGGTCAAGCATTCGGTTTGAGTCCCATTTAACGACTTTCCAGCTCATATCGCGTCTTGGGTTTTGGCCGTCTGCGTTCTGGCCCACTGTGCATGCTCGCATGTTGGCAGCACTGCCGCGGTTACTCACGGCACAAGTGGACGACGTGCTTCTCTTCTTGAGCAGCATCTTCTTGGACCCCTCGATGACGTAGCACGACCCGGGGCCGAGGTCGGGCTGCTCCAGCTCGGACTGGTTGATGTGCCTGTCGCAAACAAGACCATCATCAGCAAGATACTCCACGCGGCAGGCGGAATGGCAAACCGGCGGACAGACGACTGACTTGATGACGCGGGTGGTCTGCGCGGCGGGCTCCCTCCGGTTGGGCCGGCTGGCGCAGTCCAGGAGTCCGCTGAGCGCCACGCGGCGGAAGACGCCGCCGTGGGCCTCCTTGACGTAGGCCATGAGCCGCCGTACGTCGCAGAACAGAGCCTGCAACAAGGACAGGGTTAGCAGCACACTGTGGGCCAGGAGACCGGTGGAGGCGGTCGACGTCCCGGACGCGTTTCGAGCTGCAGAGCCACTGAATGGGACTCGAACCGAACGTGTGACCCCACCAATGGATTTCTCCTTCGGAGAGCAATCCATTGGCTGGTTCACACGTTCGGTTCGAGTCCCATTTAGCGGCGCTGGAGCTCAAAACACGTCCGGGACGTTGACCGCCTCCTTGGCCCACTGTGCAGCAGCGCACGGCCGCCACGCTACTCACGATGTTCTCGGTAGACTTGAGCTCCTTAGCGGACTTGACGAGGCGGGAGACGAGCGCCTTGAACACGGCCGAGACGATGTGGCCCTCCACGCCGCGGCCGCCGCCGCTCAGCCCCGCGCCGAAGTTGGTGGCGTAGCCGCCCTGAGAGGACACGTCCGGCGACTTGCTGCAGCTGCGCTTTTGGTCGGCTGGACGGGAGAAAGCGATTAGCGCGGCACTCGGGACGACGAGCAGGGCGGGGAGGGCAACGGTGGTGCTCAGTGCGCGGAGGGGTTCCTACACGACGCCTGCGCACAGTGGGCCACAAAACCGGCACAGGCGGTCGAAGCTTTAGACGCGTTTTGAGCTCCAGATTGCTCTCCGAACGAGGACTCTTTTGGTGGGGTCACACGTTCGGTTCGAGTCCCCGATTTAGCGACTCTAGAGCTCAAAACGCGTCTAGAGTTTTTAAGCCCACTGTGCTGCGGTCTAACCCACCCCAGCAGCTCCAGCAGCTCCAGCAGCTAGCGAGTAGCAGTGACCTCAAAGCTTTAGCTATTGACAAGAACGGCGACGAGTGATAACGAATGCAATGGAAGCGCAACGTGGACGCGACGCGCCAACTGGTTCGGCTACAGTGAGGTCGTCCACATATTACGTGATCACCTTTATAGAATAGAAAAAAAATAGAAAAGATTTATTGAGGATGCAGATTGAAAGGACTTCAGATCTGCATGTCTGCACCCGTCCTTTCTTACAATTTTTTTTTTTAAATGTTATGGAGGTAGGAGGAGGGCGCTTGGATTGCGTCCAATGCTGAACGCATGAAATGTTAGGTTATGAAAGAACTACATCCGGTAGGGAGGGGTCCAAAATTGTCCAAGACGTGATTGTGGACGACCCCCGTTCGGCCTCTCGGCGCGAGCGCGGTGAGCGGCGGTGTGCGGGGCGGGGTGGGAGGGGGCGCCGGGGCGGCTCTTGCCACGTACTGAGCGGGGACAGGAGCGTACTGGGGTCAACGCAGAATCCGACGTAGGCGTGGAACAGGTCCATCACGTCCTGCAGCGGCTGCAGGCGCACCATCTGCCTGAGGAAGGCGCCGAACTGCCTGGGTGACGACCGCTGCAGCCGGGCCATCAGGCTCTGGCCCTGCGAGCGCAGGAAGTCAGCCGGCGGGCCGCGCTGGCCCTCCTCGCAGCCGTACGGGCAGCCCAGGTGGCGCAGCACCCTGGGGGAACAGACTGCGGTCAAAACAATGACTTGTGTCTCCTCATAGAAGTGGCCCCTGACCCGCACCTGAGCACAGTGTTGAGCATGAGGCAGTGGGCCGAGTTGAAGCGGTCCGCGCCACGCTTGTCGCTGCCCTTGCCCGCCGTGTCCGGGTCGCTGTTCTGGCTGTCCTGGTCCGGGGCGGTCCCCGTCGGCACCGTGCTCGTCGAGGGCACCGGCGCGGCGGCAGCCCCGCCCGACGGCCCCGCAGGCGCCCCCGCGGCCACGGAGGGGCCGGCTTGGTCCTTGGTGGGGGAGGTCTCCGTCGGCGCGGGCGGCTTGAGCACGCCGAGGTCCACGAGCAACTCCAGCAGGTTGAGGATGACCTCGCACACGCGCAGCGTGCAGCACGGGGCCTCCCGCATGGACGCGGCGTGCACGGCCTGAATCACGAGGGGCGTTAAGGGCGCACAATGGGCCAGGAGACGGCGGAGGCGGCCCAAACTTTCGGCGCGTTTTGAGCTCCAAGCTCCAGAGTCGCTAAATGGGACTCGAACCGAACGTGTGACCCCTTCAATTGATTCCTCATTCGGAGACCAATCCATTGGTGGGGTCACACGTTCTGTTCGAGTCCTGTTACGCGACTCTGGAGCTCATAACGCGTCCAGAGTTTCGGCCGCCCGCACCGCTTCTGGCTCCCTGTGGGGCGGCTTTCTGGATGTTAGGTCCATTGCGACATGGTGCGGAGCCCCTACCTTGAGCACCACCTGGTAGTCCATGTCGCCCTCCTTGGTGATGTAGCAGGTGGCGCCCTGGGCCTCCTGGTACTCCTCCCCCTGGTACGTGATGTTGGAGTCGGTGAGGCTGCGCGCCAGGCTGGGCTTGCGCTCCTGGCCCTGCAGGCCGAGCAGCTCGCCCTGCGAGCCCACCGAGCCCTGCCACGACTGCTTGCGCAGGAAGTCCGGCGAGGGCGTGGGCGTGTGCTCGGTGACGGTGATGATGGGGTTGGGGATGGATTGCGCTCCGGGCAGCTTCTTTCTGCCGCGGTCCACCTGCAGCTCGCCCATGTACCTGGGTACGCCGACACACACTCGTTAAGGCGGCATCCAAATATGACGTCACTTCTTTGAAGCCTCCTTTTTACCCCCCCCCCCCCAGTGATGACGTCATATTCGCTCGCCGCCTAATGTCGCGCCGAATTCGTCTAACTAGCCGCGCGGACGCACTATCAACTGCGCGTTTTAGCACAGCGGGCGATGCAAGAAACAGTTCGCGCATTTTACTAAATGGTAAGATTTTTACGGGTAGAAAAAATAATAGCCTTCAGGATACAGTACACTACAAGTAGCAATCTCACTTACCCTCCACCATTCATTTCATCAAGCAAACAGCTGTGGCGAAATAAGAAAGAAAGAGAAAGAAGAAAGAAGGATGAGAATCACAGAAAAAGAGGAGAAGGGGAAGAACCACAAGAAATTGGTAGTACACACAAAACCATACAGAACAAAGTCACCGAAAGGTACACTCGAGGTAAACACCCCAATAGAAAACACAGAAAATTTGAAAATAAATAGTGGCTTTACTAATTGCAAGAGAGGGAAAAATACGAAAGAATAACTCCTGACTATTTACAATTTATTTCAAAGAATGATTTTTTTTACGACATTTTGTGTGTTTGTGTTGTTTTACAAGCAAATTATTCCAATATTAGGTGTGCTACTAGTGCACAACAAGGCGTGCGTAACGTGGCTTGCTGTGGTTAAGTATCTCAAAAAATTATGTACGTGACTTTCGAACGTTGGTTCCACTTTTGCAGAGAAAACAAAACTGCATCTACATGTGCAAGAGTGATACATGAAGCTACTCTGGGCTATGTTCATAGGTTCAATTTGATACAGGCCTGGCCACCTCGTTATAAACTAATATATTTAAGTTTTCAAGGAATTTAAACAAGGAAAATGTTGAAGACCGTTTTGTCTTGCCTACCTGAGACTCGGCATGCTCTTCCCCTTGACGAGGTTGGTGGGCGGCGTCTGCATGGGGCTGGCTTGCGCCGACCCGGGTCGCGAGTCCTCCTCGCCGGCGTCCAGGCTGCTGTGAGAGTCCTTCGGCGCCAGGGAATGCTGAAAAAATAATAATAGGTCAGCGTAAAAAAAAACAACAAAAAATTGTTGTGAGTAAAAGCAAAGCACAACGGTATGCCCTACATGGTGGTCGTCGAGGGACTTTGGTGGCTCCTCGCGGCCAATCTTCTCCAGGGTCTTCTCTGATTTGGACAGGAGCTTGGTCTCCACGAAGGCGCGCAAATCCGCCATCTTCATCTTCTTCTTCACCTTCTCGCTGGCTCTCCGGAAGTGGAAGAGGCCCGACCCTTCCTCGCCGCCGCTCGACTTCCTCCGGAAGAAAGGGGATTCTGGCCACGAGAAACAACAACAAATGGGTCAGTAAACTGACTAGAACCAAAAAAATCTGCTGAAACCGGGCTCGTTCCACAGTGGGCCAGAAGACCACGCAATCAGCCAAAACTCTAGACGTGTTTTGGCCGTCTGCGCCGTCTTCTGTCCCACTGCGTGTCCCTTCGGAGCTCACCCGTGGTGGACGAGGACGACTCCCCCAGGAGGGCCTTCTCCTTCTCCTTCTCGTCCGGCGTGTGGATCATCTCCTTGGACTCGCCCACCGAGTCCGTGCCGCGCTTCTTCTGCTCGGGGCTCTGGTACAGCGACACCTCGATCTTGGGGATGGGCAGCGAGTTGGAGCGCCGCCGCGGCTGCTGCTCGTGCGCGCGCTCCTCGGCCACGTCGCGCAGGCTGCGGGCAGCGAGGGTCCACGCGTTGCAGTGTGCCGCGCACAGTGGGCCACAAGACAGGCGCAGAAACCCTAGACGCGTTTTGAGCTCCAGGGTAGCTAAATGGGACTCAAACCAAACGTGTGACCCTTCCAATGGATTGCTCTCCCAACGAGGAATCCATTGGTGAGAGTTTAGTTTCAGAGACCGCCACCGGGCACCGGGCGGGCACACGCTGTTGGCAGCCGCAATTATGGTGGCGAAGGCGACGCTCGTCGTCCGGGTCGTCCGAGTCGGCGCTACCTACCCCACCTCATTGCACCATTTTCTACTGGGTAATCGCGCCCGCCCGATGACGGTCTCTGTTTGGTTTGAGTCCTGTTTAGCGACTCTGGAGCTCAAAACGCGTCCGGAATCTTGACCCCCCGTGTTACAGAGTGCCACGCCCATCCGGAAGGAACACACTGTGGAACGGAACGTACCGATGGTAGAGGAACTGCAGCGCCCAGAAGACACCCTCCTCCTGCCACTGGGGGATGAAGAGGCAGCGCAGCACGGCCACGTCCAGGAAGGTGGCGGCCGACAGGTCCATGCGCGGCGGGTCTGTCGCCGTGGACGCCGACTGCTGGCTCACGCCTTCAGGGGGGGCAAGGAGAGAACAATAAACGACTTGCGCTGGAATGTAACCTTGTGGTTGAGGAAGGTGGAGGTCGTACTTGGCGCGGCGGTCAGCTTCGGGGCGCTGGGGACCGGCTTGGACGGCTTGTGAGGCTCGTCCCTGGCGTCGGGCTTGTCGCGCTCGATGGATCTGAGGGAAGGCAATGAGTGGTGAGGGATGTCAAGGCACTGTGCGGCGGCCCACTGGGCGGGGCTTGCCTTACCCGACGCGCTGCGAGTGCTTGCCGCGGTGCGAGCGAGTCTCCTTCACGATGGTCATCTGGTCCAGGAGGGGCGCGGACGGCTTCGTCGAGGACTTGGACACCCTGAAGATGCTGGCATCCGCGGCCTGGACCACCATTCGCGTATTAGAATTTTTTTAAAAAATATATATTATTCCGTAGGGAATATTACAAAAGTGAAAATACCTGGAATACTGAAGCGTTTTCTCGGACGTTGTCAGACTCGGGCAGCGACGGCAGTCGGAAGATGACCTGCGCGACAAAAGCAATAGAAACAAATGAGCCACAATATGGCCTCTGTGAACGAGGTTCACTCGACGGCGCGTACCACGTGCTCCTCCTCGGTGCTGGAGCTCTCCTCCGGGATGGTCTCGGGGAACGACGTGTCCTTCGGTGACGACACCCACTGCACCTGGGCGAGAAAGCGTGCAGCTTGACGAGGCGCAGCTTGACAGGCTAGCTGACTGGCAAAGCGTGTGTTGGAGTGCTTTGGCGGCCGACCTTGACCCCAGCACCGCCGCAGGGGCGTTCCGTGAAGGGCGTTCCGCGGGGGGCGTGCGGCGGAGGCGTACCGGGAAAGGCGTGCCACCCGGCCTCCCACGCCAATTAACGCCCGGCAAAAAGCAACAGCCCACAACTCAACAGGACACGACACGCTCCGGAACTTACCGCCAGTTCGTCTTCCGGTTTGGAGGCCGAAGTCGAGGTCGTCGCCGCGGAGGGCGCCGTGGTGGGCGTGCTGGCGGGCGCGGTGGGCGCAGAGGGTGCGGTGGGCGCGGGAGGCGCGGAGGGCGCGGCGGGCGCGGCGGGCGCGGTGGGGGTGACCGCCGTCGAGGAGGGGAGCGGTGAGGTGGCGGCCGACGGGGCGCCGGGGATGGCGTCGAAGAAGCCGCCCCCGGACCCCGGGTAGGGTGGACTGGGCTCGGAAGGCTGGCCGAAGATGTCCACATCGCAGGACGATTTACCTGGAGAGTCAAAATCGCTAGCTGCAAGTCAAGTCCCTCAAGTGCGTGTCCGGCCGGGCTTAGCTTCGGGGCTGGCGTGACGCTGCTCGCTGCTCTCGCGTGCCGCCAGCAGTGACATCTCAATGACGCGTTCAGCGGAGACTCATCGATTCGACCCCACCCCTGCCCTGCCCGAAGCCTTATCCCCAGTTTGTTGAACCCGCCAGGAAGGCCACTCTGTTATCCTCGACGCACAGTCATATGACTGGTGAAGGCGGTAAAAATTCCGGATGGATTTTGAATTCTAGAGTCAGCAAATGGGACTCGAACTGAAAGTGTGACCCCACCAATGGACTGCTCTCCGAGCGGGGAATCGATTGGTGGGGTCACACGTTCGATTCGAGTCCCATTTCGCGACTCTGGAGCTCAAAATGCGTCAAGAGTTTTGGACGCCTGCGCCGGTTCTCTGGCCCACTGTGCGGCGCCCCTCGCACTCCGTACTCACTGCCGAGGAAGACGTTGCCGGTCTGGGCGGCGTCGTGCGCGCCGCTGTGCAGGGCCTGGTCCCACAGCGGCCGCGCCTTGGGCTTCACGAGGGCCTTGAACACGGGGCTGTCGGGGTGCCGGTACTCCCACAGGCCCTGCCACAGGCTGATGCCGCTCTCCAGGCGGCCCGCGTGCAGGTCGGGCTCCTTGATCAGGTGGCACAGCGGTGCGAACAGGTAGATGAACAGCTGCGGGCAGCAAGGGGCATCAAGCACTGCCACCACAAGGACAGACAACTACAACAAACAAGCCTACCGTGACGGTCGGGATGGAGAAGAGGTAGTAGTAAGGACTGGCGTGGTAGATACGCTGCTCCTTGTCCGCGTCGGCGCACTCCTCGTTGGCGCTCAGGATGATCCAGTGCAGGATGTACAGCAGCTTGGTCTCCGTCGCCCCCAGGGTCTGGAGGTTCGTGTCCTTCCTGCGGGGGATGAATGGTTCTGGGTAGCCCACGGGTCTCAGAGCGAGCATGTCCCTCCCATATTGTCTCCCATATAGACTCGAACCGAACGTGTGACCCCACCAATGGATTGCTCTCCAAACGAGGAATCGATTGGTGCAGTCACACGCTTGGTTCGAGTCCTGTTGAGCGACTCCGGAGCTCAAAACGCGTCCGTGATTTTGCGCCTCCGGCTCACTGTGTGCAGTACCTGTTGTGGAGCAGCGTGGCCGTGCAGTGCATGACGTGCGGGAAGGCGAACTGGACGAAGCGCCATCGCGGAATGGACTTGATGGCCTTGGACACGTCCGGGGCCAGCCCGTTGAGCAGCCCCTGCACCAGCACCCTCTCCAGCACCTTGCAGGCCTCCTTCACTTCATGGTGGCCTGGCGCGTTCTGGCAGAACTGCGAGGAAAACAATGAACAAAGTGATCAGCCTGACTGACTTGTCTACGACAGTGCTCGGCTCGGTGACTTGGTCAATCTGATTGGAAATGGTTTGCCTGCGTATCGCAGTATCCCGCCCAGCGCCACTCCACTCACCATGCAAGCAGCCTCGTGAGCCCTGCCGAGCTTGGGTCGAATGAAGGGGCTGTAAATGGAAATTCGCCACAAACATGAAGAGGAAAGGACGCTCAACTTTTCACCGTGACAATCAAGAACCGGTCAGTTCGCTCACCCGATCTGGCTCCACATAAACGTCTGGATCGGAATGGGCAGCGTCTGGTCGTTGTAGCTGTCCTCCAAGGCCGACGGGATATCCATGTTTTTGGCTGTTGAAACGCAAAGTAGTAAGTGGAAGGCACGTCCACCTAGTCCCACACCCTAGAGGGGTGAAATGCACATGCTCTAATAGTGTATTGCCTTTCCGGAGAGTCCAATTGTGTTGGTTCTGCCAGGCAGGACAGACTTAAAGAAAGTCCGCACGTACAGTTATCCCAAAAAATCACTTACCCGTGTATTGACACGATTCTCCGGCGGTTCCAAAGTCGGATCGATCCTGCCAAACGAAGACATAGAGGCTGTTACTCACAACTCACACACTACGGTCTACATCAGCCGAGTGCAAAAGAAGCCCGACAACGCGGCACACTCCCCAGGCACGGGGCCAGCGGGCTGCCGAGCAACGTGAGCGAGCGCCACGTTCAGCAGCCATCGAGCACAGCTTCAGGGGGTGGCGGGGGCGGGCGGGGGCGGGCGCGCACCACCCCCTGGACCATGGACCATGGGCGCCCCTAACCTCTCCGGCCAGCCTCGCCCTCGCCCCGCCTCGCCACTACTCACCTGCTCGTTCTTGATGGAGATGGTGCATAGTCTCGGCGAGCGCTGCCGCAGCACGGCCGACACGACATGGGCCGCGGGGCCGTGCCTGTGGCCGTGCTTGGAGCCGTGCTTCGGCCCGGGGGCCGTGCGCGGGGCCGTTCGCGGGGCTGTCCAGGAAGCGGTCCCGGGGTCGGCGTTGGCGGGGGCAGCCCCGGAGGCACGGGTTGCCGGCGCGCTGTGGCGTGCCAGGGCAGGGCCACGGGCCGCAGGGCCTGGCCGCGGGGGCCCACGGAGTCAGCCTCGCGCTAGCGCTGGCCGGGCCGAACCACCGCGCCACGAGACTTCGCCCATCCGGAGCGCAGAGGGGCTGGGCTGGGGGCCGACTGGCTGAGCGGGCGGCTGGGCGCGCGGCTGGGCGGCGGCGCCCCCTCCGCCTGGACTCCACCCCGAGCGGGCCTGTGTACGCATGCCTGGAGGCGCCCCCACCCCACCCCTCCCCGCCCCGCCGCCACTCTGCCGCTGAGTAGTAGTCTGGCTGATGAGCTGCATCCCTAACATGCTAGTGCCCCTCCCCTTCCTGCAGCGGTCCACCTAGAACCGATTTGACTCGCAAATGGCCCGACGTGGCGACAGGCGCGGCGACATGCTAAGCCAACTTCTCCACTGCTTTCGCTTCTTTTCCATTCTAATGTCCCTTTAAAATTCAGATTCGCCCCTGAAACTAATCCTCGATGGCGGTGGTGACACGAGAGCCGCTCCAGGATGCAGCAGGGCTGGGCTGGGCGTTCAAGGGCCGTAAGGGCTGCAATGGCGCGGGGGCGGGGGAGGGAAGGGCCTCTCTCCGGCTACATTGATCCAGACTCGCTCCCGGTCCCACCCCGTCCCGGCCTTCCCGGCGCCCGCTGCGTTCCCGCTGTCCCGCCCCGCCCCGCCACCCACCGCTCGCAGGGACACTCGGAAGTGCCCGTGTCTTCGGCGCGCACTCTGTGCCCTGCCAGGATCCCGTCGTCATTGACAAGACCCCGGGGGGTGACGGCCGCTAGTGACCACGCCCGAGATTGGTGGAGGCCGCCGTGGGCACGGTCGAAGGCATCGAGAACGCCGGTGACACGGTGACACTGACGCGGAGTGTCCTTGACGTGACCTTGCCCGGCCCTTCGCCGTCCTGCCCTTTGAGCCGTCACCCCCTCCCCCACCCCATCCCCGGCGCAGGGCGCCCTTGAGGCTCTCGTCGCCCTTTCGGAGGTCGTGCATTGCGGGAAATGGGGTCAGGACCGGGCGGATGCACGCCACACATCCGGGTCACTGGATCATCCTTCCGACAGCGCGTCGGGGCGGTCAGGGCGCCCTGCCCGTGACGACTCCGACCGCCACGGCAGCAGCGCCTCGCCCAGAGCGCAGGCCGCGCGGGGCTAAGGCGGGGCGGGCACGGCGCCCACCCCCACCCCTCTGGCTGCCGTGCTGGACCAGCTGACTTGAGCCGAACCGATCGAACGCAATCGGAGTCCTTTGCGCGAGGGGTAGCGACGCGCAGCCGCCGCACGCGCAGCAGGGAATACTCCGCGCGCGGGGAGAAGGGCGACCGCTGCTGCTCTGCGCGCCATGCCTGGGGTGTCGCCGCCAGCTCAACGAGGAAGACGAGCACGGACACCGACAAAGTGTGACGACGTGCAACGCTAGGGAAGCGGCAGAGACGATAGGCAGGCCGTCGTCCACGCGTCGCTGCAGCGCCCACCCACACAACAATGCACGCATGCCACGAATTTTGAGTGAGTGAGTTTCCCGCCCGATCCTAGTTCCAACGAGAAAAAAATTCTATGCAAAGGGAGACGAAAAAGGCGGGAAAAATTAAACAGAAGGAAGTGGGAAGCGCCCACCGGATGACGTCACGCGTAGCGCTCGTTACAAAACACGGACTCGCCCAATCCAAAAATAGTAGGGCTCGCGATGGAGACGGCATGACTCTCAGGGTGGAGGGGGTCACCCCTTCCCCGCCGCCGGCCTAACAATGCAGGAGTTGAATTGCCTATTATAATTTCGGTGGGGAATGGTGGAAACTTCAATGAGGACGGGTGTTGCCGGTGGACGGTGCCAACAGGGAGAGTGTGTGTGAGGGGGTCGAGGGGAAGGCTGAGTCCTTGCCGCCGCAACGCACCATCTTCAGTAAACCAAAAGCCACGCCCACGTTCTCTTCAAAACCAAATGAAAAGCTTTAAAAGCATGACTCTCAAATTTTTTGCGGAGTTAACGAGTATTTGTGGTTGCGTGGTCAAAAGCAGTCGAGCGTTTATGTGAGGGGTCGGTGTTCAAACCCACGAGTTTCGTATATTTTTTATGTTTTTTTTTTCCAACGAGCCTGTCGTTAATAGTTACCTCCGAGTCCCGTGAGCACCGCTTTCGAGCTCAAGGCCGCCGCAGCCGTGAAAGTAGCCCCGACATAGAGGGAAACTAGTGTACTTACATCACTGCTTCCATTCAAAATAATCCGTTGGTCGCACCCCTGAGTCAAAGGCGGTCTGTGACGTGTGTGTAGCCCTATTTTTTTCTCCAGTTTGTTTTATTTCCGTCTTAGTAGGCCGTGCCTTCTGGGAATCGTTAAGGAATTGCCTGACACAATTAAGAAAGCAGGCAGCGGGCCGCACGTTGCGTGCCGCATATGAATTGGGCTGCGGCTTGTGGTTGCTTATCGCAGCGCGGTCGCGAGGCGGTGACCACAGCCGGCGAGCAAGGGGCGCTTTTACCTGTGGCATATGAATGATTATTTTTTCATCAAAGTTAGATGTGCCAGGGTCAGCCAACCAAAGTAAACTCCGGATAATCTCCCTAACTTAGCCGCGTATTACGAAGTCAAAGAATCCAGATAGGGATGTGGCGCGAAATATTATTGGCGTGATTCCTGGTGGCCGCTCGAGTAGAAGGCTAGTCCGGCCCTGGCTGGATGGGGTAGGCATGCAAAACCATGCTAAGCAGGCTGTGTGCACACTACACACAGCCCCCTGCGCCGAGCCAGCGCTGAAGAGAGGGTGAGGGTGTGTGCCCCTGCCCCCTCCCCGACCCGGCCGGCAGGACGTCCACGTCCACGCCAGGCCAGCGTCGCACCTCGCCGGCACAGCCTTCTAGCAGCCTTCACAGCCGAGCTGCGGTGCGCGGTGGCGGCGAGGCGCGCCCGGCGACCAGGGACGCGGCGCGGCGCCCGCCCCGCCTCACCCCGCCTCGCCTCGCCCTGCCAGGCGGACGGACAGTCGAAAGGGGTGGGGGCGCCGTGTCAGGGGGCGTCGGGAGACCGTTTTCGGTGGCCACGCCGGTGTGATGCGGGGTATTTTTGCCGCCGACGCCGAGGCCTGCCTCAGCGGCCGCCTCAGGCCCTCGGCATCCCGTCGTCGCGGCGGACTCCTCTCGACGCCGGGCCGAGTCGGCGCCGCGGCGCTGGCCGCCGTCGGGAGGGGGAGGGGCGAGGGAACCTGCGGGGGCGGTGCAGAGTGGAGAGACCTCTGGGCGCTCTGGGCTACAGGGTCGGTCCTGGGCGGCCGGCACCAAAACATTTCCCTGGGGTTTCAGGGCTCTAAGGTCACGTGACGCGGACCTCTTGGCTTGAGGTCGCGGACGTGACTTGACCCCAGTTCCTTCTTTCACCTTTGATATCCTTCAAACCAATTTGTTTTAACATTTTAGGCCTAACGTATTCTTAATATAAAATCTTCTGATCCTGCAATATTTTGTCCCTGGAAGCTGAAGGCGAATTTCCTAAAACGTAATGTTAGGTCTACAAAAATCGAAAGTTTGCGACACCAGGATTCGTCACTAAAAGTTTAATATTTTGGTGCAAGGAAAGGGCAGACACCTCTGGCAAAGATGCTTTGCAGCGCAAAATCCTGTGCGTGTGTCAGGGCCCATCTTCCGTCTCTCTTGCTCCGCGCAGATCGGCAGGCACCTAGCGTCTCGTGTTTCGCTCGGACCGCGCGGTGCGGAGGGGCTGCCCGGCCCAGCCCCCTCGCTTTAAATAGGTACCCCCACCCCGGCCCCGCCCCCTCCCCCGGGCCCCCTCCGGTCAGCCCCAGGGCGTCGGTGTTCGCAGTCTCTTGAGCGGCGGCCATCTCAGTGGTTGCACATCCCCCGTCGACCTCTCACGCACATCAGCACAATGGTGAGTGCCAGTCCCAAGTCCTGCCCAGCCGGCCCCAGCCCCTGGCCGACCGAATCCAGGGGTTCGATTCCCGGCCGCGGCGCCAAGTTTTCCGCGAAGCGAAAACACCGGCTGCGACCGTGAAAAGTGAAAAGTGAAAGTGCCTCGAGTGTCAGTGCTGCCGTTGGGATTACTCTTCGTGCTGCTGCCCGCTCCAGCGGCAGCCACTCCGCCGCAGACGCAGCCAGCAGCACTGCAGAGCGGGGCCGGCGCGGCCTGCGGCTCGCACACTGTACGCCCACTGTGCGGCCACCTCGTGGCGGCCGCGGGGTCCTCTCGCCAGGAACACGCTCAAGGGCACCTCTTGACGGAGACAAGCCAGGTGCCGCACAGCACTGAAAACTTAAGTGTGTACTGAGTACGCACACAGAGCACTTAAGTTTGTGCTGAGTACTACACACAGACCTCTTAAGAATGAACACACTTGGGTTTTCAGTGAGCCCAGCCCTGCGCGGTAGAAAGGTTCTCGTGGTTTCCAGGAGAGCGCCTTGAAACTGGCTTTAGTGCTCAGGGATTTCAAGGGACGTTTCCACCGTGCACGGCGTGGGCAGGCAACCTTCGGTGCGGCTGTGCGTGCGTTGCTGAGTACCTCCCCGACTTGAAGGTCACGGAGTCTAACCCCCTTGTTCTTTCTCTCTGTGTTCGCAGGCATCTGAACTGTCAGGAAAAGACGTTGAACGTAAGTTTCCCCGCCACGGGGTGGCTCAAATTTTTCATCCTCATTTTTTTGTTGAACTGGTAACGGTGGTTTTCGCGAAGTAGGATTCACGGGTTGGGTCACTGGGCGGCGTGCCAGGAAAGGGCCGGCCGGTCCTGCCGCGCCTTCTACAGACTCGGGCTAAATTTAACCGCCTCTCCGCTGTCACTACACTTCCGTCTTGGCCTCGCACAATGAAATGACGATGTAATACACCCTTCGCACCTTTACCAGACATGTTTCTGAATTTTTTTAAAATTTTTTCTAAACATAGTTAATAGTTAATGAATGAATGAACTTTGTTGTGTGGTTTGATTCGTAAGGGGTATCCTGGATTTCTGGCCTTTCTTGCCTTATTCTGTTCCCGCGTGTGCCGTGGCGGGGGCTTGTAACCCGCGGCCCAGTAGCCCCGGCGCGGCGCATCCGCTTATAAGGCGGCCGACCGCCCCGGCCCTCTGCACCGGACAGGAATAGCCTCCCCCGCGCCGCGCCTGGCCGTCCCACTGCCCCTCGCCCACCCCCCGCGACCTTATTACGCACGTTCAATCGTGCCCTGCGGAATTCGGCCGCTGGCACTGTTTTATCGACATCTCTCTCAAAATTCGCGAACACCGCCGTTGGTGGCCGTAGCTCACGGAGTTAGTCGCCGCGCACTCATGGTCATGACCCTCCCCATCTACAGGCGCCCAGTTCGTGTTCTCCATCTACGACAGCGATGGCGTCGGCTCCGTCGACGCCTGCGACCTGGGCGGCGTCTTCCGCGCCCTCAACCTGAACCCTACCCTGGCCACCATCGAGAAGCTCGGCGGCACCAAGAAGAAGGGCGAGAAGAAGTTCACCCTGGACGAGTTCCTGCCCATCTTCGCCCAGTGCAAGAAGGACAAGGACCAGGGTGTCTACGAGGACTTCCTCGAGTGCCTGAAGCTGTACGACAAGGCTGAGAATGGCATGATGCTCGGCGCTGAGCTGTCCCACACCCTCCTCTCCCTTGGTAAGCAATAGTGCTGCATTACAAAAGTGACATTTTTTAAAAATTTTTTTGGCATGGAACTGTTGTTAACTGGTGTGACCTTTGCACGCAGGTGAACGCCTTGAAGATAAGGAAGTCGAAGAGGTCCTCAAGGACTGCCTGGACCCCGAGGACGAGGACGGCTTCATCCCTTACGTTCGTGAGTATCTTGTGCAGGATGTTTTGTAGAGCAGCGTACAGTACTCCCCTTGCATTTTGGACCCACCCGCACCTCTGCAGCGCCCCATCAGTAGTTTGATGCACCCGCTGTCGGGTTGCCGTAGTTGCCCAAAGCCCTGGGACGAGATTTAACAAAAGCAAAGAGACGAAAAATAAGTGACTTTTTGCTTGTTTAGCTCGTTTTATTCTCAATCCACCCCAGTGCTTGCTGTGACCTCTGACCCAGTATACAAAAGTAGTTCTCATCTGAACCCTGTACTGGTTGGATGGGTAGTCTTGTACTTTTGGGCCATCTTGGTATGTTGCATCAGTAGCATGTCGTACGGATCCCCCGAACCAAAGTTGTTTGAGAATGATTCCCCTACCGTAGCGAGTTGAAGGTAGATTCGACGCAGTAGTTGTTTGCCCCCTTCCACCGTATGCAATTTGTTCCCTTCCTAATTGCCTGTGATTTGCAGCATTCCTCAAGAGGCTGATGGGCAAAGAGTAAACCAACATTCTATCAAGCACAATCAGTAAGTATCTCCGCATGGCACCGTGAGAGCGAGCTGGGCTCCTCAGTGTTGCAGGCCTCACACGTTTGTTTTAGCTTACATTTTCGTCATTGTAGTACTACTTGAATTATTCTCCCTGTCGAGTTAACTCTCTGACTGTGTGACAACGCTATAAATCCACAAAACTGCCCCCATGCAGTCAACGAGTTAACGAGTGGGACAATGCTCTGTGTCGTTGGTAACGTGCCGGTCGTGTTGCAGCCTTCCTCCAGCGGATGTGCGGCAAGATCCCGCTCAAAGACGGCACCAGGGCCACTGGTGGCGAGTAGGCCCCGCCTGGGCCCCCGCCACGCCCCGCCACCCCACCCAGGGCCTCGGCCGGCCGCACAACAACGCAACTCAAGGACTGTTTTACCATCTGCATTATCGGGATCCACATTTGAAAAAAAAAAACAACAACAACTCTTTATATATCTGTTCCAACAAATTACTGTTATTTTTTATTTTAAAAGAAAAAGATCTTATTTCCATCTGCGCGCCCCCTCCTCTACGTGTCCTGGCTGCGCGGCTGCCAGACGGTGCTCGTGTTTGACTTCTGTGATACGCAAGAGCTCGGCATTGTGATCGCCAGCTTGGCAGCCGGGGAGCCACGCAGTGAACTGAAACCAAAAGAATGTCAACTCGGGGCCACGAATAAAGTGTACAAAACCATCCATTTCTGAAAAAATAACCGTGTGTGTGATTCGATCTCCTCCACGTCACCTCCTTATTTCGCCGCAACACATTCCTCTGAAACGAACAAGTGAATATGGGACAGTAGTGTAAGCAGGCAGCTAAGAGACAATTAAACGGTGTTTCGACAGGCTTAGCATTGTTAAGGGCTTAGTAGTTTGGGGCTTGGGCAAATAAATGACACTTCGAAATAAAATGGTTCCTCACAAAAATTTCTTCCTTTTTTCCACACAAACTCATTCAAATATGTGGTTACAAATCAACTAAACTCTTACAGGCAACGACACTTTTTCTTCATTAAAAATGGCATCTTTTTAGAGTACAGCGTCGTTATACTCTCCTTATCCACATCATCAGCAAGATTCATTTTATTATATGTAGTATTATAAATATATCTAAAATAGAGAATTACATGTATAAATATTTGAGTTCACTTGGTCCCTATCTCACAGTACTATAATCCTCCTCTCAACGGAAGGTCCTTGTTCTTTTATATCGCGTCACTAATTGCTACGAATTATCACATACACCAGTCGGCGAGCCAGTCGCCATCGCCTTGCCGTCAGCCGGCGCCGCGTCGCGTGGCAACCGCGATCGGCACTCCTCGGGAAGGAACCCGACCAAAGTAACAGGTAGAATGTACAACAAGTTATTCACTAGCCAGTCTTTGCAGAGGAATCGGACAAACGAAAGTAGTCCGTTGGGTAACACTTGAAATGTGCGAAAGAACGTCTTCGCACGCACACCGGGCAGCGCGTCGCGCGTCACGTCACGATGCGTCGATACTCCTCGTCGGCGGAGACGCCATCGGAACAGGGCCGTCGGTACCCCGCGCGTGAACCGCGCTGGGGCAGGCAGCCTCACAGGCTGACGAGGGTGTTGTTGGAGTTGGGCAGCGCCACGGCCAGCATGTTGGGGTCCACGACGTTCTTCCCGGAGCGCGACGTGTCCGTTTGAGAATCTGTCAACGCAGAGAAGAAGGGAAAGTTGACCAGAAGACCGTTGAGGCGGCCAAAATTCTAGACGCGTTTGAGCTTCAGAGTCGCTAAATGGGATTCGAATCAAACGGTGAAGCGGTGTCTTTGAAAGGCTGGATCCAAACAGAGTGCGTGTGGGGCCGTGCAAATGTTTGGCAGCCATTTTTGGGTCGCGAGCCGAATAAGGTTGGGAACCGCTGTGTTAAGCACTCCATGCTGAATGGCTTGGCGGCACTCTAAAAAGCGGAGGGCAGCGCGGGGAAGTAGGAGCATGCGACGGCCATCGACGATCTCGCCAAGCATCAATCAACGATTTTTTAAATTAATTTTTTTGCCTTTGCTGCCGTACTTCCCTGCGATGCGCAGGGCGCTGCGGGGCTCTTACCGTGCAGGGTCTCTAGCTACGTGCTGCACTACGACTAGGCCATGGTCCAGTCCTCACCGGGCAGCGCGGCGTGGTGGCGGTGGAAGGCGGCCAGGTCCTTGGCGGAGCACAGCGGCGTGTCCACGGCCGTGGTGCAGTGGAACAGGCTGTAGTCCACCTGGTAGCCGTGCCGCTCCCGGCAGTACGTCACCATGGGCGTGAACCTGTGGCCCCACAAGATCTCCACGGGCAGGTAGGACGACCGCGCCTGCGTCGTCTGCGAGGTGGTCTCGATGGTGCCCTCCAGGATGACGACGATCTCGAACTTCTCGTGCATCATGTCCACGGCGGACATGTCCCACAGCGGGCTGGCGCTGCGGGAACAGCGGGTCATCGGTCAACATAGCGCACAGTGGGCCGCAGGCGGCCAAAATTCTTGACGCGTTTTGAGCTCCAGAGTCGCTGAATGGGATTTGAACCGAACTTGTGACTCCACCAATGGAGTGCTCTCAGAACAAAAATTCAATTTTTTTTTTTTTTTTTTTTTTTTGGGGGGGGGGGGGGGGCACGCGTTTGGTTTGAGTCCTGTTTAGTGATTCTGGGAGCTCAACGCATCCGGTATTTTCACCGCCTTCGCCCGTCATCTGGCCCACTGTACAGCGCCGGAGTTCCGGCGCGCTGCCTCTACCGCACTCACGGGTGCGAGAGAGACAGAGCGACGGAAAGGCTCGACTGGAGTGGCCGTTCATCAAGTTGACGGCCCGCCCGGTGCACTACTACCTCCAGGAAGCACTCACCTGTCGATCTTGTGCACCACGACGGTGGGCCAGATGAAGAACAGGTCAGAGCCGCAGTCGTCCGCCGAGAGGGTGAGCTCGTGCTGGAAGGGCGCCAGGGTCTCGCCCTCCTGCGTGGTCTTGGTGCGGATGAGCTGCGCGCGGATGCTGGCGCCCACGATGTGCGACTTGCGCATGTCGCCCACCCGGAACATGAGGCACAGCTCGCCGTCGCGCACGCAGATGACGGCCTGCCGCGAGAACAGCAGCGTCTGCGTGCGCTTCTTGGGCCGCGACAGCTTGGCGAACACGATGCCCGTCATGAAGGCCTGCAACGAGGACCCGGTTCACAGTGGACCAGAGGGCCGCTGGAGGCGGCCGACATCCCCAGAGTCGCTAAGCAGGACTCGAACCGAACGAGTGACCCCACCCATGGATTGCTCTCCGAACGAGGAATCCATTGGTGGGACAACGCGCGCGGTTCGAGTCCTGTTTAGCGATTCTGGAGCTCAAAACGCGTCTAGAGTTTTGTCCGGCCGCGCCGGTCTTCCGGCCCACTGTGCGGCTGAGCAAAGGGCGGAGGGGCGGTCGGGCAGGCTTGCCTCAGCGACTCACCTGGATCATGACGCCCACGATGCTCTGCAGGCACATGACGAAGATGGCCTCGGGGCACTCCTCCGTGGTGGCGCGGCCGCCGTAGCCGATGGTGTGCTGCGTCTCCACCGAGAACAGGAAGCACGACCCGAAGTCGTGGATGTTGGCCACGCAGGGGTGCCAGCCCTTCTCCTCCTGCATCTCGGGCAGGTGCTCCGCCTCCAGGTCGCCGTGCGTGAAGGCGATGAGCCACCAGATGAGGGCGAACGTGAGCCAGGACAGGAAGAAGGACAGCGAGAACACGAGCAGCGTCCAGCGCCACTGCACGTCCACGAGCGTCGTGAAGATGTCCTGCAGGAAGCGGAGGTTCATGTTGGAGATCTTGCTCTGCAGCACGTTGCACTCGCCATTCTTGAGCACGGCGCGGCGCCGCAGCCTTCGCTGGGAACTAGGGTAGCGGCCGCTGCGGCTGCGAACACAAATGCAAACTTGCTTTCAAATCTTTTTTTCACCAGCCTGGGTACTTTTGGGTGTTTGGACGGTGAAGCCATAGCTATCATCATTGACGTTGCGCTTTTGTCTGCGTGCGCCTCTCCGCGTGCCGACCGAGCCGACGATCACCGGCGACGCGGAGCACGGCGCAATCCAGATCGGGGAGCAGCGCGCCACGCCCCCATCACGCCGCATCCGGCTGGAAACGAGTAGCAGTGGACGTGTGTGTGTATTCTACATGCGTGTGTGTGTGGGCGCGCTTGTGTGTGTGTGTGTGGATGAAAACAAAGGTGTCCTTAATTGAGGCTGAGGACGGGAGATGTCCGCGCCGGAAAAGAGGTATCCACGGGAAATGGGCCTGTGGCTGGCCGGGTATTGCCGGGTATTGCTGTCGCAGTAAAGATTAGCGGTCCAGGCCGCCCAGCCTCGTCACGCAGTCCAGCCGGCCGCACGCGCGTGTCACACGGTGGCGTGCGCGCGCGTAGCACGCCCCGCGGCCCGAGTCGGCGGCGAGGCGGCGAAGCACTCTGCCTTTGACTTCCGGGTTGGAAATAGACGAATTGACTCGCATATAGTTCGGATCCGTGCGTGAGTGTGCCTGTGTTAGGACGGCCCTTATTCTGCGGGGCAGTGGGACTCACAGACTCACAGTGTGCTCGGCGTGCTGCGCGTGCGTGGCCGCGTGGCCCGCAGCTCGATGCCGCCGCCAGCACCGCCGGCCTGGGCCTCCACGTCCACGTCCTGCGCCATGCTCGACGCGGACTGCGCCCTGGCGGCCTTGGGGGCCTCGTCGACCTCCCTCGTCGGCCTGCCTCTGAGAGGTCAGCCCGATGAGACGCTATCGCGGCGTTGGCGTTATCGAACGGACGACGGCGTCATCGCGTCGCCGCCTTGCGACTCGCCGACTCGCCCGCCGCTACTCGCGCAGGCTTCGGCACACTGGTGAACTGGCGCTCCGAGTCCAGTCCGGATTGCAGTCAGGCCTCCCGGCACAGTGGGCGCAGGCAGACAAAACTCTGGACGCGTTTTGAGCGCTACAGTCGCTTAAACCGAACGTGTGACCCCACCAATGGATTGCAGTTCGGTTAGCAGTGGGCCGAAACCACGCGCTGCCATGGGACTTCCCTGCGAACCATCGACGGGCACGGGGAGCGCTGCCAGACACTCGGCCGTCGCGTGGATCGAGTGCTTCCGACCGGCCGGCCGGGCGTGACACGTGACTGGCGTGACGTGACACGCGTGGCGTTAACAGCAGCACGCGACAGTGGCATGGGGGGGGGGGTACATGTGATGGAAGTATCAGAATGATACCGCAGCCGCCAGCTTCTTAGGGGGCAAACTATTTCAGCCACGACCCCGACGCAGTGGGGTCTGAAAAAAAAGGGGGTGCGGTCGCAAAGGGCCAATGACTGGCGGGTGGCTTTAAAATTTTCACCACATGAATTTAAATCAACTTTTTAAGCAGCTCTGCAAACATGGCTTACTGGATACGAACGCGTATTGCCTGCACACTGCTTACAAGAAAGTATGCGCCGGGTGTGCGCACTGAGTACGCAGTTGTCATTTCCTCAAGATAGGGGTTTCCTTCGGTCTGCACAGCTTGTTGCAGTCGCTGTCACTGCTCATGAGGTTAAATATGGACTCATCTGCCGGCCCCCCTCTCTTCTTCCCCCCTTGCCAGGCCCCTAGGCAGGAGGGAAGCTTGAATGGCCACCGTGATGAAGCTTTAAAGCTTCCGACTGCCTTGCCCTCCACCACACGTGCGCGCACACGTGTCACAGTAGGTCTAAGGACCGTTGAGGCGACCAAAGTCCCGGACGCATTTTGAGCTCCAGAGTCGCTAGATGGTCGCTAGATCCTTTGGTGGGGTCACACGTTCGATTCGAGTCCCATTTAGCGACTCTGGAGCTCAAAACGCGTCCACAATTTCGTCCGTCTCAACGGTCTTCAGACCCACCGTGCGTGTGCCTGGCCTTCCCTCGAGTGAGGACGGCGCCCCGCGCGAGCCGTGCCGCGCTGCCCCTCGCTGCCCTATGCCTCCACGGCAGCGCGTCGCGGCGCAGGAAACGCCCAATTCCGCAAACGAATTTCGAGGTACTCCCGGCCGCGGCACCGTGACGCCGCACTCTGGACGACCACTCAGCGGCCTGGACGACGCGCACAGTGGGCCAGACACACCGCTCAGGCAGCCAGGACTCTAGACGCGTCTTCAGCTCCAGAGTCGCTAAATGGGACTAGAACCGGACGTGTGACCCCTTCAATGGATTCCTCGTTCGGAGAGCAATCTATTGGTAGGTGGTAGGGTCACACGTTCGGTTCGAGTCCCATTTAGCGACTCTGGAGCTCAAAACGCGTCTAGAGTTTTGGCCGCTTGTACCGTTCTTCTGGCCCACTGTGCCGCGGACGCCTCGTTGTCCGAGATAAGGGCCGTGCGAGGGCGTCCAGGGCCCCTGTCCTCGGCCCTTGCAACTGCAGCCTTCGACGCGTGTGGCCGATGCCTGATTGCACGACACCAGAGGCCTTTCGCGAGACGATTAAAAAAGGAAACGGTTCGGTATCGCGATGCAGCCGGCCGGTCGGAGATAGCACCGCGATCCGGTGTCAAGTCCACACCTTTGGCACACTTATTTCGACCAGGATATCCTGATCCACTTGAAGGGCTTCAAGGGCTCGCCGGCACTGCACAGCGCTCAAGCATTACGGGTACCTTTTGCTAGACGAGTACGACAGCTGGGACACGACGCTGGTGGGGGAGTTGGCTTCGTCGACGCCCCAGGTCCCCGTCGACGGGTCGTGGACCATCATGGGGCTGACGGCGGCGCCGTTCTTGAAGTTGGCGTGGATGAGGTGCATGTCCTCGTCGGGGCTGCCGCGCTCGGCGCCTGACGGGCTGGCGCGGTGCAACGCCGACGGCGCTCCGGAGGCCGTGCTCGAGGCCATCATGGTGACCACGACGGGGCCGGGGCCGCGCAGCGGCAGCAGTCGGCGCGAGGAGTCCGAGTTCATGGTGGTGGAGGCCTTCGCCGCGGAGGGTCAAGGCATGTTGGGCGACGACAGTGACGAGGCCCCGGCCTTGGCGAGCCCCACGACGTGGTGGTCCTTGCGAGTGACGGCGCGCGCGACGACGTCCTTGATGTCCGGCCCGTGCGAGTCCCTCTCCATGTCCCGCGGGAGTGAGGTCCTGTCCGTCCTGCGCGGCCCTGCACTGCCCGCCTCGCACCGCCCCGCCCCGCCCCACCCCACCCCACCCCGCCGCCGGTCCCCGCCGGTGCGCTAATAGGCTCACAATGATAGGAGATTAGCCAGCAAGCAGCCAGCCTGCCCGGTGCCACCAGGCTGCGTCCTGCGTCCTGGGCCCGATCCAGCCGGTCCAGGCTCGCCCCGCGGAGGTCACGCACGCGCGGTCACACACCGGTCACTCGCGTCACACAAACGTCACTCGCGTCACAAAAATCACTCGCGTCACACACGCCGAACGCCACCGCGCACTTGGTGTGTCGCCGTCGGCACGGCCGCGCGCACTAACTGAGACGCTTCGGCGGCGACCGCCCCGCGGCGCATGGCGCACGGCGACGCGCGGCTGCACGCCACTGCGAGCCCGAGTTGCAGAGTTGCGATTATTTGGCGACAGCCGTGCCTTCCTCGTGGAGGTGAGTGCGGCCGGCGGCCACTCGGCGGCGAGGCGGCGGACGGCCAGTGTTGTGATGTCACTTGACAGCGGGCCGGGCCACTTGCTGCAGCCAGCCGCGGTCTGGAGGACCACCAGTGCACCATTCTGTCCGGCGACCGCGGCGGCGTGGCGTGCGGCGTGGCGTGCGGCGGGGCCGGGCGGCGGCACGCGCGCGGTCGATGACTCATCCGCAATGTCACTGTTTGCGCTCCCGGAAGCTTAGGCAGCGGCCTAGCCTCGCCCGGGGCGCGCACCGCTCCGCCACCGCTAATCTCCGAACAGCGAAGGGTATTACTTTAGGGCGGCACGGCGATGAAACACGAAGACAATTAGCGGGCGGGTGGATTGAGTGCAGTTAACGCGGGGCGGGTGGATTGTGTGCTGTAAACGCGGGGCGGGGCGGGACTGTCCGTCCAAGTGGCACGTCGCGAAGCGAAACACTTGAGGCCGCCGCGGCGCCGCGGCCGCTGGGTGGGATTAGCGTTAGCGGGGCTTACGGCCGATCGCGTGTTGATAGCGAAACGGCCCATTTCACGCTCCTTTGCGGAGGCGGCGGCGGAGGAGAGGGAAGGCTGAAGTGGGAGGGGGTGGGGGTGGGGGAAGGTGATTGCCCGCTGTCTTCTCTTCGCGCTTGGGAAACCGATGCCGACCAAGTCGGCGGCAGGTGGGAGCCCCTTACCAGGACAGGGTAGGCAACCCGGCAGGCACGAGTACGCCGTCGCGGCGCGCTGGCCTACCCAGCCAGGCGCTCTATTATTCACCCTCCACCCCCGCCCCCACTGCAGGTGCTGGCGCCCAGGCATGGGCAGGAAAGTAAAGTAAAGTACCGCGGTACCAGCACCGCGGTACTTTTTTGGGTAAAGTACCGGCACCGCAGTGCTGATGATGCGAAAGGGACCGGTAAAGTACCGCGGTACCGATTTGCGAGTAAAGTAACGAAAAGTACCGTCGGTCCTGTCAGCGGGCGCGCAGCCGCGCACTATTACGGATTGAGCGACACGACTATATTACGCAAGTGCATGCCCCGTCGGGTACCACGGACTCCATGCGCTGCAAACCGCTGTACAGCAGCGCATCCAACAAAAGAACTTGGAGGAAAAAAAAGAAGAAAAAATGGGGGCCCTTCTCCCACCTCCCCACACAGTAGGGAGGACCGCCTGCAACTTCGGTGGATCGGGGGAACCGGTGCATTCCAGGCGGCGACCCCAGGGGTTCTCATCTGATGTGGGCCGGGTGAAGGGCGGGGGTTGAGAGCCTTTGGTTTTCGCGGGGTGGTCAGTGGTACCCACAGTGGTACCCCCGCTGTCCGGCGCTCTCTACCGAACATGCAGTGTGAAGGGCCAGCTTCAAAGGACTTATCAACTCCAAACCGACGAATCAGAATGGACCCACTCGCGACCAATTGCGAGTGGCTGGAACGACCGGGGATCGAACCAGTGCCGAGGCCAATCCGCCGAAGCGGACTGCTTTTTAGACACCCAAGCATAGTGGACGACAAATGATCCAGACCACTACGCTATCACGACTGCACGTCTGCCGAGTGTCGGACGACGGGTTTGAGTCGTATTGGGATGAGGGAGGCAGTCGTAAAATGTATTGAAATGTTGGGATTCGATCCCCGGACCTTACTGTTCAAGTCCGACGCCTTAGCGATCTCAGCCACCACGGCTCATGGTACATGCGGCGTCAGCCGGGCTCTAGACGCGGCAGGGATGGAGCCGCAGTGAGCGGGTCATTCGAAAAATGTTGAGAAAAAGTGGGCCCCGATCCGTCGACCCCGGTACCGGGAACCGACGCCTATACCACCTCGACCAAGCGAACATGGAACTCCACCAATGGATTTCTCGGCGACCTTGCGGGGTTTGCTGCTTCGCCGCCGAAAAGAGGAACAGCAGCGTGACGTCACGCGCGGGCCAGGTCGCGCCGCGTGGTTGTGGAGCACACCAATTTGTCGAACCGCTGACGACGCCTCGCGACGCCTTCTGCACCGGTGCAGTGGCGGGGCGGGGCGGGGCGGGGCGGGGCGGGGCGACCTTGCGGCGGGAGCAGCCACACCGGCCACGCGTCGCATTAGCGCGCCGACACTTGGCGTGCATTCGCCGCGCTGTTTAGTGTCCGTGCAGCATGCGCAGGTACCCGGTGGCTTATCTGGTAAGGAGGTCGCTAACTGGATAGAACCCACCCTGGCAGCGTGGGTTCGACTCCCATCGCAAACGACCGCTGTTTTTCTTTTTTTTTTTTTTTTTTTTTTTTTTTTTTTTTATAAATACTTCCACGCACGACTTGTCAAAGAGCGCCCGATCCTTGTCTGAGGAGCAGGGCGGCGGGCGGTGCATGTTCGCGACGAGGAGGGTCGCGGTGGCGAGTAGCACGCGGCCGACAAGTGCCCCGGCGCCTGGCGCCTATTTAGCGGGGCCACGCGATGGCGAGTGTTTGTGCGGGGATGGCATGTTTGTCTGTCTTACATTTCGCGATGCAAAAGAAGAAACCCCCGAAGAAAAAATAAGAAAAAAATAACACTTGCAACGTTGTGCGTTGCGCGGCACCACGCACTTACAGGGCATCATCTTGACCAGACAATCTTGGACATGTAAACTCAGACATCCACCTGCAGTCACGTCTCTGAGATAGGCCGTCCCGGTCGGCTGGTAAACCAACCGTAAATCAACGTCAAAGGTGACGCCGTATTTTTCAGAAAATAAAACCGTCGTAATGGGCTGCGTCATAACGATCAAAAGGAATGACGATTATGGACTTGGAAACAGAAAGTAGACGGCTGGCGTAAATCTTGCCGGCCGATACAGGGGGCAGGGAGCCAGAAGGCCGAGGCGTCAACATACAGTGGGCCAGAGGACAAGCGCAGGCGGCCTAAACTCTAGACGCGTTTTGAGCTCCAGAGTCGCTAAACAGGACTCGAACTGAACGTGACCCCATTAATGGATTTCTCCCTGAACGAGGGATCCACTGGTGGCATTCGAGTCCTGCTTAGCGACTAGCTCAAAACGCGTCTAGAGTTCCGGCCGCCCACGCCGGTCTTCTGGCCCACTGTGCAACACCGCCTCGGCAAGCAGCAGCACGCGACGACACGGCGGCCTACCTGCCATCGCTGCTGACGGGCTTGGCGTTGAGCACGCTGCTGTTGGTGGACACGCGGAACAGCTTGGTGGGCTCGGCGCCGGGCTGGGTCACGACGAGCGGCGAGTCCAGCAGCAGCGACGTCGCCGAGGCGGGGGCGGCGTGCAGGTACAGGCGCTGCAGGTGCGTCTGCGGCACCAGGCGGTGCCCGCGCTCCGGGTAGGCCGGCAGCCCCGGCGGGGACAGCAGCGCCGCGTACTCGGGGGCCTTCCCGTCGGGCCCCGCGCCGAAGTGGATGCCCTCGTCCTCGTCGTCCTCCTCCAGCTCCGCCTGGGGGCAGTGCAACAGACGCACCGTCAGGGCCCTGCCCGAACAATTCTATTTTGTTTTTCCGCCTGTTCTACACAAAACTTTCACTGTGTTGTAAAATCAGCGCGGTCTACCAGTTCGACAAAAATCCCACTCTAGTTCAAATCCGTACAAAAATGAAGGCAGCAGCCCAGCGGTCCCATGCGGGTGCGGCGGCGCTCAGGAGGCGTCGGTTGGGTTGTCTACTCACGCGGCGCCACGCCAGCTGTTCGTGGCGTTCGTGGTCTTCGCGTGCGGTCAGCTTGTCGTGTTCGCGTGCGCGCCGTGACCAACAAGTGGGGCAGCGTGGTCGACTGCCTGGCCGCGTTTCCATGCCGGCCCACTCAGACAAGTGCCGAGCGGCGCGGCGCCACGCCACCAGCGTGGCCGTAGACGGCAAGGGTCGCGTACCTCGTCGTTGTCGTCGATGTAGCGGTCCGGGGCGTCGCTGAAGGCGTCTCCATCGAGGTGCCTGTTCTCGTGGTCCAGCACGTCGCCGTCGTGGTGGAGGCCGTGGCTGAGGGCCGCCAGGGGCTCGGCCTCGCAGCAGCTCGACGGCGCCGTGCTCGTCCTGGAAGGCCCCGACGGCTCTGGGGTGCCCAGGGTCAGCGAGATGGACGGCACGACCCGCGGGTCCGCCGGTATCGGCCCGTCGGCCAGGAGCTGCGGCCCATTAGGCTGCATCTGGTGCATGTTGACCTGCAGCGTGCGGGGTGGACTGTCAGCTGAAGGCGTCGCCCGCCCGTGTCAGCATGGCGTCGTGCGAGTCAGAGCAGCGGCGCTCCGTCCGTCCGGCGCATCACGTCTGCAAAAAGAGGAAAACCCATGTTACGCGGTGTGACGACCCGCGGGCTGGGTGCCGCCACGCCGCGGCGCCGTGCCCTCCGCGACCCCCGTCCGTCTGGCCTTCGGACCCAAGTCCCCCACCTTGCCGGTACCGAGCCAGGGCAGCGGCGCGGCAGCCCAGATGGGCCGGTGTCAAACCGAGAATTGGTGCCTTCCTGCCGTCGGGGTCCTGCCGGTCCTCTCGCGCCGGCACCGCGCCGTCGGGGCCCAGCCCCAGCACCGCCTCGGCCCCGGTCCGCCAGCCAGCCGCCAGCCCAACCCAACCTGCCCCATGAGGCAATAACCTCAACGGTCGCAGCTCCGGGACGGCCAGCACTGCCAGCATCCAGATGGACTACTTGATGCCGGCCAGGTTCCGTTGCGTTGTGGCGCGAACGATCTTCAAGCCAGCCAGTCTTCAGTGCCGGAAAAGCACTCCCCCATTTCCGGTTCGGGGATCGGTCCCGCACCAAATGACCTTTCTCTTGCAACAATTAACGTCATTATTTTTGAATTGAAGTAGCCTTATGATCTTGTCTCAGGATGGGGTTCTTATTTTTTATAAGGCTGGTCAGGCCTCGGCCAAACGACGAACCTCGAGGATGGCCTCGGCCGACGGCTGCAGAGTCCCTAGGGGCCCTCGACGCAGGCCGCGGCCAGGATCACGCCGAGGTGCCAAGTGGATTGGTCCATCATCACGTGAGCGGGGACGTGGCCGTGCAAATGCCGGTGCGCTGTCGTGACTCCGACACGCCTGATAAGCAGCATCCCCGCTATCGCACCGCGCTGGCGGGGCGGGGCGGGGCGCGGCGGGGCGCGGCGGCAGGGACTGGCAGGGACCGTGCTCACCTGCGGCACAGCCTGCTCGCCTTCGCACCGGCTCACCTTCCATTCGGGAATGAATTTGATGCAAACAAACGCACGGCCGCGGCACGGCTTCGGTGGGCACCGTGCCATGCGGGGAAGTCCTTGCTCGGCGCGTGACCGCGGGCAGTGCAACACAGTGGCGTAGCAGAGACCGCCTCCAAGGACCGAGGACCTCCCTGCCGCCGTAAGTCGCGTTCCAAGCCAAGTCAGCCGGGAAGGAGATCATGTTCCCCACAATGAACGTCACTTACTTGGTCCGCGCGGCTGTCTGTCTGCCGTGCTCTACTGTCGGATAGGGAGACCGGCGTGTGGCCGTGGGGAGGCGTACCTTGATGATGCCATCCTCCAGCGCAGCCAGCGATGTGTTCGGGGACTCGGGATGGAGCACAACACTCGCACACAGACTAACACACACAGACGCACACGTCACCGCCTTGTTGGTCGCGGCTCGGGCGACACGATGTCGAATGGAGCGGCGGGTTCGAGAGGGGCGTCGACGGCGGCGTTGGCGCGCGGCGGAGGTAGCGGCAGCGGCCGAGGTGTTCCTGGGGGTCCGCGGCGCGGCGCGGGGGCAAGGGCCTCGTCCTGCTGCAGCGCGCGGCTGGCGCGGCTGGCGCGGCTTCTCCACTGGAGCCATGCGAAGCGAGGCACCAAGGCGATTCGAGGCTGGGCCGCCCGGCCGGGCCCCGCTAGGCCCCGCTAGGCCCCGCAGCAGGGCCTCGTCTTGTAGTCCTGCGCCTCGCCCGCGCCGCATCCACGACTCACGGGCCTCACGACGCCGCGGCACGGCACGCACGCTCCCCCGCCACGCCGCGGCCACGCCCTGACCTGGGCGCTACGATGCAGAGGCCGCCCCTCGCCTCGCCCCGCCTCGCCTCGCCTCGCCTCGCCTCGCCTCGCCTCGCCCCGCCTCGCCTCGCCCCGCCTCGCCCCACAGCGGGGCCGTACCGCACGCTCGGTGGAAATCCGGTCCGCAGTCTTCGTCGAAGTCGATGAGGAAACAGAGAGAGAGAGAGAGAGAGAGAGAGAGAGAGAGAGAGAGAGAGAGAGAGAGAGAGAGAGAGAGAGAGAGAGAGAGAGAGAGAGAGAGAGAGAGAGAGAGAGAGAGAGAGAGAGAGAGAGAGAGAGAGAGAGAGGGAGAGACGGAGGGGAAGGCGGAAGTGGCCGGACTTGCGGCACTCGCGCGCGGTGGTGGACTGGACTCGTCGCGCAACGAGTGGATACTGCCTTTCCTTTCCCGTTTTTTTCCAGCCTCGCCCTCACCAGGCTGGCACCACTGGCACCACTGCCGGCATGTTTGTGACCCTGTCGGCCGTCGGCCCGTCCTGCCGTTGGTAGCCCTGCCCCTTTGCCATCGCCCGCCCGGCGCCGTGTTATAATGCAAACGTCGTGAGGCATACGTCGCGGGCACGCGTCGTGCCGCCGTTTCCGTCTCTGCCGCACGGCCCGGCGGCGGCGAACAGTGGGTCAGAAGACCGTAGAGACGGCCAAAATTCTAGACGCGTTTTGAGCTTCAGAGTCGCTAAATGGGACTCGAATCGAACGTGTGACCCTACCAATGGATTGCTCTCCAAACGAGGGATCCATGGATGGGGTCACACGTTCGGTTCGAGCCCCATAGGGCCTCTGAAGCTCAAAACGCGTCTAGAATTTTGTCCGCCTTTACGGTCTTCTGGCCCACTGTGCGGCGGGCTGGCTGGCGCGTGCGAGCGAGACGGTCGCCCGGCGCCACGGGGCCCCGCCGTGTTTGCCTGCGAGAGCACTGGTAGCTGTTTGGACAGACGATACGACTGTGACATTGGAGGGGACGACTGAGGACCTCATCACGAGGCGCGGGGCGCGGCGCGGGCCTAGTACAATGTAATGTAGGCCGCGGGGGCAGGCTGCAGCCTCGTGCCGAGCTTTCGTCGTCCTGTCTCTGTCGCACTCATGGCGCGGAGGGAGACACTGAGGACGCATAGCAGACAATGCTGCAGCGAGAATACGACGTGACCCGGCTTCAAATGTAGCACGTCGGTGATTGGGGACGACGGGTATCGAACCGGCGAGCCCGGCACGGCAGGCGCCCCTGCTTCTCACCCAGCCATTTCCTCTCCTTTGATGTCGGGCCCGGCGTGACTCAGGCCCCTCACACTGGTCGTCACACTCCACGCGTAACTCCGCCCGCAACTGGTTCCACCCGCAGCGACCCAGTGACCCATGGCCCATATGGACCACTGTCCCAAGCCAGGCGCTGTTGACTCACCGATTCACCAGCAGCAGGAGCGGTTTGGAAATTCCAGGTGTATGTACGACGAGGGGCCCCGCTGGAGCTGGAGCCACGCCGTGCTGCCCAGGCCTACAGCCCCGCGGCCATGCGGCCCCGCGTGCAACCCGAGTATAGAGTGCAGCCCGGCCGGGAGTTGGCTTCGCGCTTCTCGCTTCGCGCCACAGGTATCCATATCATTTTCATCTGTCTCTGCATGGGCTGTGTCGGTCTACACTAAGGCGCGCCAGGTCGCACTAAGGTGTGCTCTGCAGGCGCTGCAGATGCCGTCCTGTGCGGGATCAGTCAGCAAGGAGGAGACTTACCAGCTGCTTCCCTCCGCCACGGCTGCACTCCAACCCTCCTGGACACTCTTGGACAAGGACGACGCCGAGGGCAGCGCGGTGGCGGGAGTCCCGCGTCGAACTCGATGGGGCCCTGCGCCACGCCACGCCAGCCTCATCCAGCGAGCCCCAACAGGGCACAGTGGCGGGGCTGACAAGTGGCAGAGCGGCGCAGCGGGCGGGGCGGGGGGGGGGTGAGGCGGGGTGGGGGAGGCCGAGCTGGACCTACTGAGCGGCGGGGCTCAGGGCCTGCAGCAGGTGGGTAGAGCTAAGCGTCTCCCGGGTGGGCGCGAGGTCGTCGCGGCGTAGATACCCCGCGCTACCGCTTTATCTTTCAATAAAACAGCAACGACGGACCACACCGCCAGGCAGTGGGCGTCCCGGTGCCGATACCCCCTGCGCTAGTGGCAGAGAGAACCGGATGGGGGGGGGGACCATAACGGCACTCATATGACGGCAAAGCGTTTTCGTCCGCCTCGCTCTATCCGCGTCCGCGTCGGCGGCGCCCGGCTGCGTCACGCCTTGAACCCGCAGTTGTGCTTCGCGTGAGTGCACAGCGCCGTGTGTGTTTGCCGTTTGTTTTGGGGTAAACGTCACGCCGCGACGGGGATCGGAGGAGCCGGCCTGGCGGTGTTGACTAACCTGACGAGGTGTGCCAAGTGACGCGGCCGCCGGCTGGCCCAGGACTCCATCCTTATTGTCTGCCCGGCCGGCTGCTGCTCCGCTTGCTGTGTACAGGATACGGGCGCGCCGATCCAGGACGATTTAGGACCGCCGTACAAAAGGCTGCTGCTGTGTCGTGGGTTAAGCCACCGCACCCGGTCTCGATACACTTGGGAGAAACGCTTCACCACGTCCAAGAGGTGCGTTATGGCATCTGGAGTTTTGGCCGCCTGCGCCGTCCTTCTGACCCACTTTGCGGTGGAGCTGTTGGGCAGGAGTTATTTTGTCGCCCCACTCTCTGGTTTGCTCGGATTCGATTCCCAACGGGAGCGTCGTCGTCCCGACGTCGTCCTTATTTTACCTTGTTCTTTCTTGGCAGTGTACTGGTTGTTTTGCGTTTGTGTTTGTGTTTTGTGTTTTTTGCACGAATTACAGCAGTTAGCAGTGAGAATTTTTTTTTGTTTTGCGAGGTACAAAACTAAAGCTCCTATTTCCATCTTGGGACAGGGTTCATGCTCCATGCTCCTAAATAAACAAGCATATATGTTTCAATGGAAAATAGTACTCCTCTACAATATAGCCTTCACATCAAACAAGGTAGGACATATCACACAGAAAATTTGGCTCTACATCGAGATAAGTCTTTTTCCTAGCTTGTCTTCACTGTCGTCATTACACTACTTTCGTTTCCCATTTATCGTAGAAAAGGTTATACAGGAGGTGGTCCAAAAGAAAAAACTGTTAGTTGTCTGTGCCGTTTGCAGAATACAGGTACTATAACAATGCTTTTTCTCCAGCCATTCAGAAGAACACAGAACAGTCACACGCAAATCAGACTAGTTTACATCACCAGGGAACAATATGAAAAGGAAGAGTTTGGCACTATCTTGAAGTCGGCAAGCCTGCCGGGGGCCGACGACTTGGATCCGTGGAGCCGGACAATGAGGCTACCCTGCTTGCCCAGCAGCAGTGTCACAGACACAAGGTACACTCGAGGCAGCAGCTGACTCTCTGTTCCGGTCCGTCGGTTGGAACTAGCACGCGCGATCACGCTATCACCAGTCAATCATATCACTGTTTCACGTAGAAAAGATCACAATCACTGTCACAGCCCGCTCGAGCGGTCACTATGCGATGCAATGCCCAGGCAATGCGAAGACGCACTTTCTAGTTTTGGTTTTCACACTTGGGCAGTCACTGCTCCGCTCGTCGCGCGGACACTGCATATCGGACAGCCGGAGGAAGGCCATCACGACCGACGACGCCGACGCCAGAGCGGCGGCTGGTCGCGGTCCGGGACTCCGGGCGGCATCGCGTCGACGCCGCGAGAACACTCCGACTACGACGACGACTCTGCAAAAACAGGAACGCAGTTGTCGTAAGAGAGGCAAGGCAAAGGTCAGCTCCACTCTGGGCACTCTGAGCCACCAGGACTCGGCAGTGTCGGGTGTCAGCGCGCTCTGTCCGACCGAACCCTCTGCCGTCTCGCTCGCACTCGCGGGGCGTGTCGTGAGGGTGCGAGAGAGACAGGCTGACGAAAGCAGTGTCCGGACTCAGCCTGCAGCACCGCGCCAGCAGCAAGCCAAGGATTTGACACACTCCGTCTCACTCCGAAATCCAGGTTGAGTCAGTGATTGTGGGTGTTGCGTCCGTCCGTCCGTCGTAACAAAGTCCGCCAAAGCACAGCCAGGAAGGACTCCCTCGCAGGCAGGCCGGGCGGCCACAGGAGCAGCCAGGCCGCCTGTTAACTAGACCAGATAGATGGATGGGACTCTATCGTATTAAGGCACACAGCGGCTGCCGCGCCGTGTCGCCGGCAGCTTCCTCATTATAATGGCGTGGCGTGGCCTGCCGTTGCCATTACTGGGCGCGGCTCTCTGTGTAGACTGCGGACTACAGGGTGGCCCGGGAGTCCAGCTTGCACGCTAAGCGTGGGCCAGGGTTCGAGGACCAGGGGAGGCGTCTCAGCCTGGGAGTGTGCGACACTTCGGACGGGCTTACCGGGGTGGACTAGGGGGGTTGCTGGCGGTGTGGGCCCGGCGGCGGGGGGTGGGCCGCTTCATCCTCTGTTTGCCGGTGCTTTCACCCCGGCGCGGGCCCCACCGGCGCGGGCTGCGCAGGCCCCACCGCCGCCGTCAGCACCACCACCTCGCTGCACTCGTCGCCGCACTCCGGCCCCACCAGCCCCCCCTGGGGCCCCGGTCCGTGGTGGGGGCCGGCGCTGCAGCTGCAGCCGCCACCGCTGCTCGTGTGCGTCGTCATCTCGAACTTGTCCGAGCCCGTGGCCGACCCCGCCGCCCGGGAAGCGTCTCGCCAGCCCCCTGCGGCAAGAGAGAAGACGTTACCCAGAGCACGCCGTCGCGGCCGGCATCACTGGACGAGGAGGGCACGCACCGACGGTGAACATGGCGTCGAGGGCCTGCGACGAACACAGCGGCGTGTCCACCTCTCTCGTCTTGTTGAAGAGCGAGTAGTCCACCTCGTACTCGCCCTGCTCCTTCTTGAAGGACACCATGGGCTCGAAGCGGTGGCCCCACAGGATCTCGTTGGGCAGGTAGGACGACCGCGCCTGCGTCGTCATCCCCGTGGACTCGATGACGCCTGCCAAGGGGACTTTGTTACGGAAGACATTACGCTGTCGGGACTCATTTACTGTTTCCCTTCATGTGGATGTCGCTGGGTTGCACTGGGAAGCTAGTGCCACACTTACCGTCTTACCCAAAGCAAGGTGAGTCCAAGGAAAGCACACAGAAAAAACCGCAAGTTTAAACGTTCAACTCGTCGCAGCCTATTTACATTTCTTGTTTTTAAACAAGGTGTTTCTCTTCACAAACTATCGTGCTCACATGCTGAGACGTACCCTCAAGAATGACGACGATCTCGAACCGCTCTCGCAGCATGTCCGCCGCGGACATGGCGTACAGCGGCGACTCCGACGTGATCTTGTGCACGATGGTGGTGGGCCAGATGAAGAAGATCTTGTCCTCCTCGCCGTCGCCGCCGACCTGCAGCTCCTGCTGGTGGTAAGGCAGCACCTCGCCCTCCCTCGTCGTCTGCAAGCGAACAGCCTTCTCACTACTCGCTCTCAGCCCGCAGCATAGTGGCCACCGGTGGCGGCGGTCAAAATCCCGGACGCGTTTTGAGCTCCAGAGTCACTAACCAGGATTCGAACCGATCATGTGACCCCACCAACGGATTCCCCGTTCGGAGCGCAATCCATTGGTCGGGCCACACGTTCGGTTCGAGTTCCATTGAGCGACTCTGGAGCTCAAAAGCCGTCCGTGATTTCGACCGCATCCACCGGTCTTCTGGCGCACTGTGCGCAGGAGCGACAGGGACACGCACCTTCCTGCGGATGAGCTGCGCGCGGACGTGCGCCTCGATGATGTGCGACTTGCGCATGTCGCCCACGCGGAACATGAGGCACAGCTGGCCGTCCCGCTGCGCCACCACGGCGTGCCGCGAGAACAGCAGCGTCTGCGTGCGCTTCTTAGGCCGCGACAGCTTGGCGAACACGATGCCCACCATGAAGGCCTGGATCATGACGCCGCAGATGCTCTGCAGGCACATGACGAAGATGGCCTCGGGGCACTCCTCCGTCGTGGACCGGCCGCCGTAGCCGATGGTGTGCTGCGTCTCCACGGAGAAGAGGAAGCAGGAGGCGAAGCCGAAGATTCCCGTCACGCAAGGCGTCCACTGCGCGCCCTGGTTCTGTTAAAGAGAGTGCGGATTTGGGTTTTAGCAGGATGGCGGCGCGGGGCCGCCAGGAGGATAGGCAGCTCAACGCTCGTTCGCGTCGACCGGGCGGCCTCGCGCCTGCTCCCCCCACCACCGCGTGCCGCCGCCGAGCCGCCGAGCGCGCTGCACAGTGCTGCCCAGTGCGCTGGGAGTGCAGCATCTCCACTTCGGAACGATCATTGATTCTACCGCGTCACGCCGCGCTTCCCATTGGTGGAATAAGTGATTGTTCCGGAATGGAGATGCTGCGCTCCCAGCGCACTGTGCTGTGCGCTTGGCGGCGCACAGTGGGCCTGTCCACCCTGCCGCGGATCTTACGGGAAGGTTCTCGGGCCGCAGGTCGCCGTGGGTGAGCATGATGAGCCACCAGATGACGGCGAAGCCCAGCCACGACAGCAGGAAGTTGAGGGCGAACACGAGGAGCGTCCAGCGCCACTGGGCGTCCACCAGCGTGGTGAAGATGTCCTGCAGGTAGCGCCGCCGCCGCTTGGCCACGTTGCCCTGCACCACGTTCACGTCGCCGTGCTTGAAGATGACGCGCTTGCGGGCCTTGCGCGAGCTGCCTCGGGTGCTGTTATACCTAGAACAGAGCCGTCAGTCGTTAGGCGAGGATTCGAATCTCGGCCAAAACTAGCTTCATCAGGGGCGGGGTGGCGTATGGCGTATGTTTAGAGAGACAGAGATATAACGTTCAAACAGTCTATCTGAAAAGCAGCAGGTATTTTGTGTACTCAATTAGTAGCATCCAACTTCTACTGTGGCAGACAGGCTTTGTTGTTGATTCGAAACCAAGTGTTGTTCCAACCTTCCCCCGCTGAAAATATTTCTCTGTAATTGCAGTGGGCAGGCACGCGATTATGACAAGGGTGGGACGGGCCATCCCTCAAAGTGTTGGCTTATGACACCCACCGTGTCGCCAGCCCAGCCTTTGTGCCAGCCCCAGGCAGCCCCAGGCAGCCCCAGGCAGCCCCAGGCAGCCCCAGGCAGCCCCAGGCAGCACCACAGGACCACCAGGACATGCCCCGACGCGGCGGGCTAAATAGAGGCGACCAGTGGTCTCACCAAGGGGGCGTGTTCGATCCGACCGCGCAAAAGTGACATCCCTGGCGGCGCGGCTGTGCGGTGACCCCGCGCACCTGCCGCCCAATCTACCATCGCTCCAGCTTCAAACCGCGCTCGTCGCATTTTGGCGGAAACACGCCGCGCGTCGTTCCTACTGTGGTTCCCTCCCAGTTCCCACAAGGCGACGACGAGGCCGGCCGGCACTTTCACTCCATTTCACATGCAGAATGTCCTGTCTTCCGGCGGCGCTGCTCGTTTCGCACGCAGCGCGCCACAAAGCGGCGATCGCGAATGTTTGGCTGTGGGGCCGCGCAAATGTTTGGCAGCCATTTTTGGGTCGCGAGCCGAATAAGGTTGGGAACCGCTGGAGTAGGACCTACTCGGACGGGCGTGGCGGGCGTGGCGGGCGTGCTGGACACTATGAGTGCGGTGCGAGACGCGGCTCCATTGATTTATTACAGTGGCGGCGTTGCGTCCAGGACTCGATCAGTGGTAATCAACGTGCTAATGCCGCCGCGTCCCGGGAGTCTCCCTCCAACTAACAATCAAAATTCAAATTCCACCACTGGAAAACGATCATTACGTGGCGGCATAATGGCGGCAGCGCCTCGCGGCCGGCGCCGTCAGTCAGGCCATCAGGCCAGCCATTCGCGAAACACGGAACCACCGCCTGTCGATCTGACGCCGAAAAATGGATTCGTCTGCCGGGCGCGGAAAACATTTTCAGTTTGAAAGAAAAACAAAGCGCGGCGGTCGAGGGGCGAGGCCGGGCGAGGCCCGCGGTGACGGGCCGTGACGGCGCGCAGGTCGCGGTGAGGGTCCGACCTCGCGCGGGTCGTGTTCCCAGGTTGGCAGCCCTGCCGCATTTTAAATAAAGTGGCGCGGCTTGGCGACGTCTCCAAGCAAAACAGAAATCGACTCGGCGGCGCGGCGGCGCGGACAGACACCCTTGCGCGGTAGCGGTGGCGCGGTGTGCAGCAAGTCCAGCGTCCTCGCCGCCGTGAGTGCGCCGTCGCGGCCCGCTGATGGTAGGCACCTTGTTGAGGCTGCGCATTACGCCGGAGGACGACACGGCGTGACACCGCGGGGGCACGGTCGTGCACAGTGGGCCAGAAGACCGGCGCAGGTGGACAAAACTCTGGACGCCAACGCGGGCGCTGCTCCCAACACACTCGTCACTGACGTTTCTCAAAAACCGCAAAATTCAGTCGCAAAATTTAAGGAAAAGGTGAACGCCCCAAAGGTGAGCTCGAAAGCCGGTCCCCCCTTGGTCATGTTCTCATCCCGTCGCGACACAATGACCGACTGGCCGCGCGCATGCTCGAAATACACCCCGTCTTCGTCACGGCGTGTGCGTGAGCGTGCGTGCGGCGTGGCGGCGCGTCGTCTGGAAGCAGCGCCAGGCCCGCCACGCCACGCCGCCCACGCCACGCCACGCCACGCCACGCCACGCCACGCTCGTCGCGACGTCACGGGGATCGCTGCAACATATTATTCTTAGGAGCAGTGAAGGCCGGCGGCGATCCTCGGGCCTCCGCCTGCTGGCCGATCCCGAACCGCTCTGTCTCTCTCGCCCTCACGGGGGCGTGGCGCAGGGGTGCGAGAGAGACAGAGAACCACCCCCGCGGCCTGCCACGACACCGCAACGCCATCAGTCGGACGCCGCCGCCGTCCGTGTAAAGGATCGCCGGCCGAAAAATCGAAATGGGCGCCGTAAATCCGAGCAAAATAATTGGCGTGGGTTCGAAGCCGGCGTTTAGCTGGTTGTTTTTTCGGCCTGTATTTCAGAGATAGTGACGTCCTCTGCGGCCGTGGCCGCGTTCGGCGTTCGGTCGGCGCGTCCCTGGCGGCCAGGGTCGTTAACGCGCGGGGCCATGAAACGCGAGAGCTGAGGGCTTTGTTCTTTTCGCCCGCCGTAAAACATAAAAATAAAAATAATAAAAATTGATCTCTCTGAGTTGGCCAAGGGTGGCAGTCAAAGAACACAGCGGATTTCTAGAGGGTTCAAAACCACGGCGACGACAGTCAAGACCGCAGCAGATCAGGCATTCGAAAAACAAAAACAGCTGTGTGCCGTGCGGGCGGGGTGCCGCTCCGCGCGCACAATTTCTCATATTGCGGCACAAAAAACACTTGTCGCCTTGGGTGGACAGCAAGCATCCGTTCAGCGCAGTGCTCGAATTTTCATACTGCCAGCAGTGAAAACATTCCTCGCCTGGATGTCAACCCATCAGGGAGCCAGAAACAACGCAGCGATTGCCACCTCCAACACGGCAGGGGCTGTGGCTCTCAGACGTCCGAGCGTCACATCGGCCGACACGGACGCGTTTGGAACTCTCTCTCCCAGCCGAGCGCCGCGCCCAGGGCGGCATACGGACTGACTCGCACTGCCACACTCAGACAACGCCACCAACCTGTTCAGGAAACCCGGCATTTAGGCCGTCGTGCGTCAACGACTACCCTCGTTGCTTGGGCGCCATGCTGGCCACGCTCCGGGCGCGGGGTGGGGTGGTGCGGGGCCGTCCGAGTACCATCGCGCCACCGCAGCGTCCCGCTCGCCCTGGTCCATGGTAGCGGCGCACTGACCACAGCGTCGACTAGCGTCCCTGGCTAGTGTCCCTGGTCGTCGCACCCCGTCGGCTCTCCGGGCGTGGCGGCGCGGGGCGGGGCGGGGCGGCAGTACCTCACCACACGCTCGCGGCCAATGAATTGTGCTGTCGGGGAGGCGCGAGGCGCGGGCGGGGCGCGGCCGGCGGCGTCACGGCGTCTCCCTGTCCGTCGCGACGACGTGGCCCGTCCACCAGGCCGGCCGCCGTGCCGACCACCAGGCCGGCCACTAGGCCGCGCCGCGTGCTGTCTGGGTGCTATTTCAACCGTCGCCGCGGTGGACGGCGTGACGGCGGCACAGGCCGCGGGGATGCACTCAGGACGCGCAGGACACAGACTGCCGTGCCCTGGTCCACGACGCCGAGGCGGCTGGCCTTGCCCGCGGTGGTTAGGCCCTCTCGATCGCCGCGACGGCCACGCCTCAGTGTTTTCCGCGAGCGTGTCAACGAGCTGAATGAAAAGTAGGCCTGCCTAGTTCTAGCCTTCCAGTCCCCCGTTTGGATGATAAGCTGGACGCGAAGGCGGCGGCGACCTCGGCCTTACGGTCTTACGGCCTCACGGGTGCTGGAAGGGGGAGTCGGGCCGCCGCGAACCCGGCCGTCGAGGTGAAGGATGCACACCCGCATTGCTCCATCTAGTACCGACCCCTTGCCCCTCCCCTGCCTCGCCTCACAAGGCTTAGGGACGGCCCCCGCGGCCCTGCAAGCCCTGCTGAGGGTGCTGGTACTATTGGCCCCTATCGACTGAGCATTTGGCACCCGCCGCGCCGCGAGAACCCATGCCAAGCTCCTCCCGCCCCGCCCCGCCCCGCCCCGCCCCGCCCCGCCCCGCCCCCCCGCGGGACCTGTCTCGCCAATGGTTTGCGCCGGTCGTAAGTACCAGTCCACAGGCATTGTCACAAGCTCACTCATCTTGTTCGGAACCTTATGCGAATGGGACAGGACCATTCCCACGACAGAGTGCTGTGCATGCTCGCGGCGGCGAAGCAGGCGAAGGTGACGCTGGGCTCGGACACAGCAGGACACAGTCGCCTCGCCGGCGGCGTCCTCGCACCTCCGCGTTGACGAGAAACACCTCCACGACGACAGGCAGAGTCTCGTCGCTCGCGCCGGCTGCCCTTCTGCTAGAAATAGATCTCCCACAAAACGCACACCTGCCCGCTATTTGAGTTGGCATTTTCCGCCACCCTTTGAACCCAATTATTCCATTCGTGGATCCCAAGTCCGTCACAGCCAGACACTCCGCTTCCCCCCAGCCGGCCCTGCGCCCTACCGCCGCGAGGGGTATCGCCGCGTCTGTCTCTCGGCGTCTGCAGACGCGGGGTAGCGACGCCGCCGCACGCCGCCCTCAGCAGAGCAGCGCGTCGCGACGTCGAGACGGCCTCCCTTCTTACCGCAGTCACAACTTTCCCGCTTTAACATGTCTTTGTTTGCATTCATAAGTTTGCAAGGGTGTCCGAAAAACGGAGACAACCCACGCTCCTCTTCTTCCGCATGCGCGAGTGCGAGTGTAAGAGTGCGAACTCGCGCGCACGCGCGTGTGTGTGTGTGTGTGTGTGTGCGTGTGTGTGAGCGTGCGCGTAGTCTCAACCGCGCATGCTTTATCCGTTCGTCAACAGTCATTCCATCTCCTTTTCGCCCGCGTTGGCAGAAGGCAGTGCTCTGCTCCCCGATGGCAGTCGGTCGGCCAGATGCAAAGGGCGCCGTGTGTGACGAGTGACAAGCGAGTGTGTGTGTCAAGGCTCCGCCTTGCCGGTCCATGCCACCATTAAACCGCAGAACGAGGGAAAAACAAGCCGGCAAGATGGCGCCTTGGCGTTTACCGCCAGCGTATAAGCCATCGGGAGCAGTTACTTCATCAGCGCGCCGGCCTGCCCTTCCGCGGTCGAAGAAGGCCGTCATTCTGCATAGTGCTCTTTGTTCGACCGGTCTGCGCGGGCCTGCGGCACTGCGGCACTGCGGCGGCGTGGACAAGGACGCCGCGAGCCTCCTTTCCTTTCCCGCCATGCTCTCCTCTCTGCTCTTGCCCTCCACCTCCGCGATGGCCGCCAGGTACAGCGTGGAGGCAGCGCGCCTGCCGCGCTCCAGGTAGGCCAGCCCGCCAAACTGAGGGGCGACCGGGTTGCCTACCTGGCGATCGCAGGCGCTCGGCTCCAAGACCACCACAACGGCATCAAGAAGAAGGAAGGGAAATCGGGAGTGTCATGTCAGCGGCCACCCGGCGTGGGCCGCGCCGCACTCACTTGTGCAGCCAGGCGGAGAGGTACTCCTTGGCGGTGGGGCTGGAGGGCGGCGTGTTGGGCGCGCTGACGGGCGAGGCCGCGGCGGTGGTCGACGCCGAGGTGCTGCTCTCCGGGCTGATGGACTCGAGGAGGCTGAGGCTGAGGCCGCGCGGCCGAGGGCTGGGCCGCGGCCGTCCGGACAGCCATTCCGGTTCCATGCTCACCACCCTCCACAGCAGGTCACCCTCCCCCACCCCCTCCCCCTGCTTCCAGGCGCCGGGGCCGGCCCAAAGCTTGGCCGCCAGAACACCCATAGACAGGGAGGGGGGGACGAGGGTGTTCCGGGGCGTGCCGGGCCGCGGTCAGCAGCATGCGGCGCATCACGCACGGGGAACGCCTTCCTCCAGGGACGCCGTCGCGTGGCGCGTCACACTGCCGCGGCGTGAGCCGCCTCCTCGTCGGGGAGGCCCGCGTCGCAGGGGGCGGTCCGCATCGCGAGGGGACCCTGCTTACAACTGGACGTCGCGCGGGCGGGGCGCGTCGGGAGTGGCGCGGCGGGTGCGCGCGTCGCGCTGCGTGTCTCGCGACGTCTGCCCACGCCGGCCAGGCCGAGGGCGGGCCACGGGGTGGCACGGGGTGCGCGGGCAAGTGACAGGTACACCGAGAGAGAGACCCTCACGGCCCTCACGGCCAGCAGCGCCAGCGCCAGCAACGACAGCGCACCGCGCCGCAGCGCGACCAGAATAGCCGCGCAGCAGCCACGCGGCCGGCCGGACACGCGGTTCACCAGACACGCGGCGCAGACACTACACGGCCTCGCCACGCCCGGCGGCACTGGAGACACGCGCGACGAGGACCACGCGACGTGTCTGCCGCGCCCCGCGTCGCATTGGCAAAACAACAGCCGCGGGTTCAAGTACCCCGAAGCCTCCAAGCTCCTAGTCGCTATTTCACGCCCTCGAAAAACAAAGGATGATAAACTGCGGGTCTTCACCTGCTCCACAGCACGGCGCGGTGCCGTTACCTGGTGCAGCCCCGCCGAGCGGCAGAGCGGCACGCAACATTGGGCTCTTGAGGGCGTCATAACCGGTCGTAACCGACCTAACGCCGCGCCGCGCCCCGCCGCGCCCCATCACAACGGCCTCATGCGGCGCGAAGAAAGACGCGGGGAAAAGAGGGGAGGTCGCGTCACGTGACGGATATTTTCCCACGCTCGGTGGGGGTGGGGAGGGGCGGCGTCGCAGCCAACAAGTAGTACCCGAGCGTGGCAGGCCTGCGCGCCGCACCGACGCCCGTGGACCGGCGGCCGCGAGGCGGCGACGGCTGTGGCGTCACACTGTAGAGTGACTCCCCCTGCCCGCAGGATCCTCACGCCACCGCGTCCATAAATCACGTAACGCACGCGCCGCGCCACCCAGCCCGCCACCCAGGACGTCAGCCTCATGAATGCGCGCCGTGTCCTGTTCGGCGACACAGCGCGGCCTTCTGCGTGCTGACGAGGCGGCTGCCGTGCTTTCAGGCTGATTCACTGTCTCTCTCGCACTCGCGGGGCGCACTGTGTAGGTGCGAGAGGGACGGAGCGATGAATCGGTCTAACCAAGGCCTTGAGGTCCTTATCAACGGAAGCGGCTCCCGATAGGCACCGCGGTGTGGGCGTGCCGGCGCGCCCCCGCCGCCCCCGCCGCCCCGGCCGTCGGTGAGGCGGCGGGGCACACTGCGGCGGGGCATGCGATGCGACCCCGAGGGGCTCACCGGCCGCCCCGCCCCGCCCCACCCCGCCCCGCCCCGCCCCCGTCGGCCTGCCTCAACGCGGTGGAGGGAGACTGCGTCCGGGCACTGCCGCGGCGCCTGGCCCGAGGCTTGGTCTGCTGGTCCAGAGCGTCGACCGCCAGCCTGCCGCGGCCCGTGGGGCGTCGCGTCCGCCTGTCTCTCTCGCACGCATGCGGACGTCCCTGTTTGTGGCCACAACTAACTGTATCTCCACAAACGGAGGACAAAGAAAATGGATAAGAAATGCTACTGGCGGAAAAATGCTCTCGGGCAGCAGAAATGGTCTCGACGGTCAAATGCTCTCGGGCGGAACGTCATCGGGCCTTCAGCCTGTCATCGCCAGCCTGATGGGGATTTGAACGCACACTGCCGCCCACTGCCGCCAAGGGCGACGTCCTCTGAGGCGGGGCGCCGCGTCCTACGCGTGTCCAACCAGTGCCTGCCGCGGCTGCACTCCCATTGGGTCAGTGGGTCGGAGGACCGTGGAGGCAGCCAGCCAAAAGTCTAGACGCGTTCAGAGTTCCAGAGTCGCTAAATGGGACTCAAATCGAACGTGTGACCCCACCAATGGAGTGCTCTCCAAACGAGGAATCCATAGGTGGGGTCTTACCTTCGATTCGAGTCCCATTTAGCGACTCTGGAGATCAAAACGCGCCCGGGATTTTTGCCACCTCAACGGTCTTCTGACCCACTGTGCGTGGGCGGCGCGCGCCCGGAGTGGCTCAAGTGACACATCCGCCACGCCGCGGCGCGTCGCTAGGCCGCCGCTCGCCGCCTCGCTCGGTGCAGTGCCGCGAGCAGGTCGTCGTGGCCGCCGCGCCGCGTCCACCTGGCCGCCACGCGCCCGCTCTTGTTTACCTTCGCGGCGCAGAAAGTGCGACGCTCAGGCGAAAGAGAGGGAAACACGAAAAACGCTACGGCCGGTTCGCAAACGCCAAGGCTATTTATACGGTGTATGTTACAAGGTTTTGGTGGTGTGTGCGGCCGGCAACGCCGCTGCGGTGCGGACTTACTTTCAGACACAATGCCAGTGTTTACCCCACGCCACGCGCCGCACGACCAGCCGCACGACGCTGCTACGCTGCCAGCAGTCCGTCTCTATCGCACTGACTACGGGGCGCCCCACGGGTGCGAGAGAGACAGCGAGCACTGTCCGCCTGTTGCCGCCGTGCCGGCCGTGCCACGCCGCCGGCGGGCCGCAGCCCCGAAAACACACAATTACTCTTGACCCGCTTTCGGCCTCTCGGCCCGCCTACCGCTGCACCCCTTTCGCCGCTTTCGCGCTTTTTCTATTTTCCGTGTTGCCTCTCTAGTCTTTTCGGGCCGGCAAGTCGCGGCGCGTTGCTGTGAGCGGCTAGGTTAGGTTAGGTTAGGTTGGCTTCTGGCATCTGCTCTCGCCTCGCGCCGCCGGTCGTCGTCAAGAAGCCTCTCTCGGTCGGGACCGGCGTCGCGGCGCGGGACGCGGGCGATGTCCCGTTCGGTCACGATCCCCCTCAACTGGATCTGAAGCGGACTTTTACAACCCTGTGTTCGTAAAGAACAGATCTGCTTAAAGGCCATAAAGATGGCAGAAAAGTAGGCTTGCCATGGGGGGGTGGCGGTGACAGCACTGAAAAAAAAAATGAGTTCTTAATCTGAGAACATTTGCATCACTTTGCTGGATTGCTCTCGGATTATCTGAGAGCATTTCATCATAGTGATGCAAATGTTCTCAGATTGAGAACTCATTCTTTCAGTGAGAAGGGGGCGGTGCTGCACGGCGCGCAGGGCCCGGTGCACCACCAGCGAGACGGTCCGAGCGGAATGGCAGGCCGACACTGTACGATCTGTACACTGTTCGCAATGTGCACCGAGCGGTCACGGCATGGCCAGGGCGGCCAGGGCGGCCAGGGCGGCCAGGCCCAGGCAGACGTCCGTCTCGTCCTATTCTGGGTGTGATAGTGTCTATTCTGGTAACAGACAAAGGAAAGGCGTCGGCCTTCCCCCTCCCTTCCCATCAATGCCCGGCCACATATCATTTATACACCTCGCATTGACGCGGGGCTGGGGGATGGAGGAGGGGGCACAGACCGCACCCGGGCCGCACCGTGTCAGAGAGGGTGTGAGGAGCCTTGCTGGCACGGCAGGGGTAGGGGTTTATGGAAAGAAAAGAGAAAGCACCCGACCCTATTCTACCTACCCGTTTTTAACGAGAGTAATATAACCCGGGGACATCGGCCCAACGCCCCCCTCACCAGGAACAATGCAAAAACAAAAACAAGAAAACAAACAAAAACGTAAAATTATCGCCTCAGCCGTTTACCTAACTGCATGCTAGCGGGGGGTATTTTCGCGGCGTCTGCACTCGAGGGGAAGGAGTTCGACAGCGGAGTGCGCTCGGCGGGCGTAGCAAACGTGCACACAGAAGTAACGTGAGTACAGCGACCCGCCTCAATTTCCCCCTATGCAAGTAGGTCAGTTTACGTTTACGGTCTGCCGTCAGCCGTGGCTAATCGGCTGGCAATGGACATTTGGCAAACGGCAGGTGGCGACGCACGGGCCGCCTCGGAAAAGCGCGGGAAAAGAGTGGGAGGAGGCGGGAAAAGGAGTCGTTACCAGGCAGACAGCGCGGCCTGCCGATCAAGTCAACATTTTGACAGCATGATGGGCTTGGCTGCGGCTACGCGAGCGTGCTTTGGGTCGCTGGTCGAGGTTTTCGCCGGCCGGGGCGGGGCGGGGCGCGGTGGGGCGGTGCGGGGCGGGGCGGGGCGGGGCGGGGCGGGGCGGGGCGTGACTCAGACGGGACCTCGGTCAAGTCGAGAGTCAGCGAACCCCACCACGCCAATTCCCTTCCCAGGGATATGAGATAATGACCTAAGGACACGAGAGGGTTTTTCGCCCCGGCGTGCCGTGAGCCGAGGATGCACCGTGGCGGGAAACTTGTTTCATGTCGACGAAACAAAAATGCCGACCCTTCAGTGACTCATAGACTCGCAGCAGCCACACCGCCCTTCCGAGTAACGCAAGGGTATACGTGTTCGATGTAAAACTCGGCGCAATTACGGAGGTTCGAGGTGCAGGCCACCGCCCGCCCCGCCACGCCACACCCTGCCCCGCCCCGCCACGCCACACCCTGCCCCGCCACGCCACGCCCGACCCCGTTCACAACATCACCCCATCCTTTGCGAAATGGACGAGAGCAGCACGGTTTCGTTGCCGCCAGTGCTGGCCCCTCCCCCCCCCTCCTCTCGGCCCCACACAACCTTTCTTGTTCATAATTACCGCCCGATCTGCGGCGGCCAAACTGCTTCCGGATCCGATTGGCGGGCGGGCGGGAGGCGGTACGGCTCGCGGAACGTTAAACTCTCTCCGCCGCCGGTACCGAGAAGACTCGTAAGCCCCGCCAACGAAACAACAACAACAAAAAAAAACAGTCCAAAAATCCGTCACCGCGCCGCCGACCAGCAGCTGCAGATACTCGAAAGAATGAAGCGTTGTCGGTTCCGTCACTTTCATAACTTTACGACGTGTGAGGCAGGGCGGGGCAGGGCGGGGCAGGGCGGGGCGAGGCGGGGCGTAGCAGGACGCGAAGGGAGTGACTGACACGTTATTAAGGTGTCGCACAGAGCGCGAAGGACTCGCGGTACAAATAACGCTTCGGCAGGCGGAGGACGCGGCGGCGTCGCTTCACTTAACGGGAACCTCGCGGGCGGCCGCGCTGAATCAGTTCGAGTCAAAGAGTTGCGCATCAGGCCGCCGTGCTCGCTGCACGAGCAAAACGAAAATGTTTAGCTTTTGCTCTGTTCTGAGTCAGTCTCGCAGGCGAGCGCGCGCCAAACACGACGCCCTACGTGTGTGTGCAAGCTGCCCGCAGAGAAACGTAAGGAGGAGGAATGCCTCCGATGTGCGGTGGCCATCCCCGGAGGGCCTCCTCCTTGCAGCTCCACGAGCAGGCCGGCAGCCTCCAGAGCGCCTCCAAACAACTGTCGCTTCCGGCCGGCGGCGGCGCACAGTGGGTCAGAAGCGGCCAAAATTCCGGACACATTTTGAGCTCATTTGCGCGTCATACGCGGCAACTCTGGCGGTCCATTAGAATGGAGACAATGCTGAGACCTTCCACGCCGGCGCCAACCTTCACTAGAGCCTCTCCCTCTCCTTCCGCACACCGCCACGCCAAGCCACTCGCTGCTGTTGGCGCCGGCCCCGGCCATGTCACAAATCGGTACTCCGCTCATTTGTGTTGAGGATGTAGTGGGGCGAGGCGGGGCGAGGCGGGCCGAGGTGGAGGGGTGCGGCTTTTGGTTTTAGCACCGTGCCCAACTCCGCTGTTCGCGTAGCCAATGCTGGCGTGCTCGGCCGCACTCGGCGTCGTCGTGCCGGCCTGCTGGCCCATTCGAGCCAAAATCGAACTTTCACTTCTTTAACATGGCGGGAATGTTGGACTGTTATGTTGACCAGCCTAATCCCGCGGTGGTTCAACTAGCCGGGACCAGTTCAGTTAGATCGCATAATTTGCGGGATGGGCGCGGGTGGTGCGGCAGTGCCGCTGGCCAACCAACCGAACTTCATCTTCTTGTTTCTGCTTCTGCGATTGGAATGCACTGGTTTGGCTGCGTACGTACCGAAACAGCGGCAGGCCCTGGTCGCCTTTGCTGGAGAAGGACAGTCCGGACAGGGGCTGCAGGTGGCGGTGCAGGTGGCCGAAGACGCCGGTGGAGGCGGCGCTCTTGTTGGAGTCCACGACACTGGGCGGCGCGGTGGAGCCTAGCAGGCCGTGGTGGCTGTGGTGGCCGAGGCCGGCGGCCACGCAGGCCCCGGGTCCGGCCGCGCCCAGCAGCGCCTCCCAGGCCGCATCCTCCGCGGTGTCGGCGTCCATCCTCCGGGACGCGGGGTGCGGGCCGCCCCACGGCCTGCCCCAGTCGGAGCAGCGCCCCGCGGCGCAGCGGCCGTCAGGACAACGGGGTCCCGAGCAGCGTCCTGAACTGGGGCTGAGGGGCCCCCGCAGGACTAAACGACTCGGAGCGCGCCGCCGTCATCCTCGCCTGCAACAAGAAGGCCGTGGGTGTGGTCAGGCTTCAACATGCTTTGCTTCCACGCCTGTCGGCTGCACGTGTTTGCAAACACCTCACTTCGCGCGGCCGGCGCACAGTGGGCCAGAGGACGGCGCAGGTGGCCAAAACTCTTAACGCGTTTTGACCTCCAGAGTGGCTAAACAGGACTTGAACCAAACGTGTGATCCCACCAATGGATTCCTCGTTCTGAGAGCAATCCATTGGTGGGATCACACGTTCTGTTCCAGTCCCGTAGCTCAAAATGCGGCGGGCCAGGCGGCGCAGCGCACGTGGCGGCCGAGGCACGGGCCGGACACGGACACGGCGCGGAGTTCATGTTCCTGCCGCCGCTGCCGCCGCTGCCGCCGCTGCCGCCGCTGCCGCCGCTGCCGCCGCTGCCGCCGCTGCCGCCGCTGCCGCCGCTGCCACTCACTGCAAATCGGCAGGACGCCGCGACGGGGACGCGACGGCGAGGACGCCGCCGAACACAACGCGATGAGTCACGGCCGGACGTGCGGCGCGGTGACGCCGATGTCACACTGCGGGACTCGGATAGTTTTCCCTAGGGTCGCGTGGAAGGGCAATCCAGGTAGTCTTTAAATGGAAGCTGCGTAGAAGGATGGCCGGGCGCGCTGCAGGCGCAGTCCCCTGTCGCCCTGTCTCTCTCGCGCTCAAGGGGCGCTCCGAGGGGATAATGAGCCCAGCGTCGTGACGAGCACGGCGCAGCGAGACGTTTACTTTGGCGTCGCGAGACTGCACAGCTTGTCGCCGCGCTCAGTGGGCCAGAATACTGGGCTCGGAACAGCCAGTTACTCCGTTGCAGGCAGCTACACTTTCCGAACAGTGAAGAAATACTCAAAACTACAACCAGCACCTTCGCCCCACGCTCGGTCCACGTGTGGCACTGCGGACACCGCGGACGGACGCAGAACAGTGCGGCACGACGGCGAGGCACTCAATCGATTCGCTTCCCAGGGACTGTACACTAAAGAAGTCATCAATGAAGACGCGGCCGGCTCGCCATTCTCGTAGGACCACACGGGCCGCGCCGCGGCGTGCCGAGCCCAGCCGAGCCGCGTCGCGTCGTTCCGAACGACCGCCCGACCGATCCGGTCGCCTTGGTTGACGATCGTTCGGCGCGTCCTGCCCCGCGCGCCACACCTGGGAGACTGCTTCCGACATTTCCACGGCTAGACTGCAGAGCGCGTGACCGAACAATTAATTAATTAAATAAATAATAAATAAACAATTGCTACGGATAAGTTCTTGTATCTCGGTTCAGGGGCATCGCGTCCTCGCTAGCCCAGCAGGTCGACGCCAGGCGACGCCGGGCCTTGCGCGGGGCTCTACTCAACGCCAGCACCACGCCGGTGACGACGCGGGCGCGGACGCGGGGCAGCGGGGAGGGGTATTAAGAGCATGACTTCCTGACAGGTGAAAATGCGGCTCGGAGCGGAAACGCTGTGTCGCCACACACACAAACACTAAAGGAGTGGGAGAAAAAAAAGGGGAAAAAATGGAACCCGCTAAAACGTTTTTGTATTCCAAGAAAAGGCTTTGTTTTCTGATGTTTGGTTTCTTTCTTCGAAGTACTGTAAGTCACCTCCACGCGCGCGTGTCCAGCTCAGCCAATTATGCTATGTTGGAGCTCAATTTTTTTCGCGGCCAGGATCGCCAAGGAATCCAGTCGGTGATTGGACTGGAGTCACGTCGCAAGTGATACCTCGAGTATCGGTTGTTTGTGGTCAACAAACCCGCGACCTGGCCTACTCATGTCTTGAGTGTGTGTATGTGTGTGTTTATGTGAGCGTGTGTGTCAGGTGACAGAATAATTGCAGCCCCTTCCACCAGTGGATTAGTCATGTGATTTAAATTTACACTTGCTCACCTGGTTACTTTTTTCACTTTTTTGTCGCTCTCCAGAGGAATTGTCACCTCCATTCACACAAAGTTCCAGGAAGACCCCTCTGGAAAGTCCAGGGTCGTCTCTATGCGGTCCGCCTCTCTCTCTCTCTCTCTCTCTCTCTCTCTCTCTCTCTCTCTCTCTCTCTCTCTCTCTCTCTCTCTCTCTCTCTCTCTCTCTCTCTCTCTCTCTCTCTCTCTCTCTCTCTCTCTCTCTCCACCGGCTCGGCGTCCCGCACGCATCCTAAAAGGCTGAAAGGCTACTTTGGAATGGAGACGGCTAACTCGGGAGAATGAAGCAGAAATATATTGACCTTTGTGGTGACTCGGCGATCCAAGTAGAGGTTGGCTTGGCACAGTGGGCCAGAAGACCGGCGCAGGCGGCCAAAACTCTAGACGCGTTTTGAGCCCCAGAGTCGCTAGACCGGACTCGAACCGAACGTGTGACCCCACCAATGGATTGCCCTGCGAACGAGGAATCCGTTGGCGGGGTAACTTATGCTGTTCAAGTCCCATTTGGCGGCTCTGGAGCTCAAAACCCGTCCGGGACTTTGACCGCCTCAGCCTCATGACCGCCTCCACCGGTCTTCCGGCCCACTGAGCTTGGGACGCGTGGCACGGTGCTAGCGAGGAGTTCGCCCCCAGTGCCCAACACTCCCCTGGCTTTGGCTCGGCTTTGGCTCGGCACGGGTAACGCGGCCTCCGCCCCCGAACACCACGCAGAGAAAGTCGATGTGATCTACCCGGACGGCGTAGTCGCTCCGCCGAGGAAGTGTCTCAGTCCGCCTCGGCTCGAATCTGAGGCCGCGGCTCCGCCGGGCCGCACAGCTTGAGACGTAATGACGGTAATGACGGCCATGTCTTCCGCCGCGATCCGCGCGAAAAGGCTCATCCTGCACTCTCTTCCCCCCCCCCTCGCTGCCTCGGTGCGTGAAATGATGACCCCCCCCCCTTTCCGCGAGCTCTGCCCGTCGTGTGTGTCTCGCCACCGTCTCGCGCCTGACGTCGTAGTGCCTACGCCGGCCAGGGGCCGTCCGACAACCAGCGGAAATGACGGCGCTGCAAACCCACTCATGGGGAGGTTGGCAGCACTCCCCTGTGCAAGCAGGCATCGGCTGAGGGAGCGTTGGTTTTAGTCCCATTCAGCGACTCTGGAGCTCATAACGCGTCTAGAATTTTGGCCACCTGCGCCCGGTTTCTGGCCCAATGTCCGTCGCAGACGCTGCCCCGTGCGCGAGACTGAGAGAAATGGCCCTGTCAACACTCCGCGCGCGGGGATTGTGCGCGTAAGCCTGCCGTTGGATGACTCTGGAGCGTGCAGTAGCGATGGAACTGCAAACTGCACGCAAGAAGGTATTGACGCTGGATCGTGTTTCTTTTGCCATTGATTGCAGGTGTGCCGGGCGATCTGTTCCTCGCGCCGCTCGACGCCGAGCGAAGCTGTAGTCAAACTGGAAAAAGCTATAGCACCGCCGCGGATTGAAGCACGCAATGCGCAGCGCGAGCGCGCGGCCACTGGAATTACACACACTGCACCGCGAGTTAGGATGCTGTGTCGCCGGCGTGGCGTGGCGTGGCGTGGTATGGCATGGCGTGGCGTGGCGTGACGTGGCGTGGTGTGGCGCGCCGGGGCGTGGCAGGTCAAGTTGACCCGGTCACAAAACCAGCAGCCATAACACATTACGTTTTTTTCTTCCCTCGCTTCGATCACGGCATCATTATCATCGAAGCCAGGCAAAGCCCACTCACCCAGGCTGTTCATTTTCGGGCTGAGTCCCCGCAGCGCACCGCAGCGGCAGCAGCGGCAGCAGCGGCGAGAGGAGTGGCCGCCCTCGCGGCCAGTGCCCCCGTAACCTAACCTAACCTGACCACAGTGAAGGCAGGTGGAGGCGGTCAAAATCCCGGACACGTTTTGAGCTCCAGAGTCGCTAAATGCTAAATGGGACTCGAATCGAACGTGTGACTCCACCAACGGATTGCTCTCCGAACGAGGAATCCATTGGTGGGTAATACGTTCGGTTCGAGTCCCATTTAGCGACTCTGGAGCTGAAAACGCGTCTAGAATTTTGGCCAACTGTGGTCAGGTTAGGTTAGGTCAGAGAGTTTGCCCTAGCGGACTGCCCACTGCGTCATCACTTCCCCGGAGTTTGCTTCGCTCCCACCTGTTGCCGCAGCGAGTGCACTATTTCGGTCCCCCGGCCTGCCGGCGCGTGGCCACCGAGTTGTGTTTACAGCAGGAGTGTTTCAGATGCTTTGTGGCCGGTGCGGTGGCGCGCGCGTTTACAGTGGGGACGAACGTGTTTGAAAGGAAGCGCCTTCGGTGCCCTCGTCTTGAGGCAGTTCAGTGGTTGTACAACGGCCGCGCTATTGCCACACATGCAAACTGTATCGGCGGGACGAGCGCTACTCACGCGCGCGCACACACGTCAAAAACACACAGCTACACACCTACTCACACCTACACACTCACTTCCGACTGTGTGTTGCTTTTTCTAGAGTCACGACAGCGGCTTTGGCTTGTCGGACACTAATTAGATTTATGAATCAATCGGATGAATGGGCGGGCGGGCGGCTCGCACGCGTGAATGGGGAACGCGTTTTGTTTTACAGGCTGTTATTAGCAGTGCTCTGTTATTCACCGCGCCAAAAGAATAACAGCTACACAAATTGCTCTATCTACTCTGCAGCGCAAAGGTTTACTAAAAAAGTGTCGGTGTTTTTTTTGTCTTTACTTTTTTTGCGCAGCGTCAAAATTCTGAAAAGAGAAGAGTCTAAATCCCTAAAAGAGAAAAACTACGAGCTGAAAATCACTTTATAATGGCGTGAAGAGCGTGACGGTGGCGCTATTCGCTGCGCCTGAGTCTCGCCGTGCGGCGGTTACTGGACTAGGCCGGCGCAGCACAGTGGGCCGAAGGCGGCCAAAACTCTTGACTCGTTTTGAGCTCCAGAGTCGCTAAACAGGACTCGAACCGAACGCATGACCCCACCAATGGACTCCTGATGCGGAGAGCAATCCATTGGTGGCGTGTCACGCGTTCGGTTCGAGTCCCATTTAGTGACCCCGGAGCTCAAAACCCGTCCGGGATTTTGACCGCCACCAGTCTTCTGGCTGCTTCTGGCCCACTGCGCGCAGCGCAGCGCAGCGGGTCGGCGCCTACAAATTCGCATTGGCGCGAAGTATGAAAAAGTTGTCGTTCAAATCGTCGTCCCGCCCGCAAGCCGCAGCGACGCATAGCGGTTTTTTTCCCCCGCGGCTGCTCTTCTGGCGTGCAAAAAAAGGTCGAGAGGAAGCAGCAGTGGCGAAATTCATTCCGGCAGGACCATGGTGCCGCGGCCGCAGCGGGGCAGCACTAGCGTAGCGGCGGCTTTTTCGGCGCGAAACGCGATGGCGGGGGCGGCGGGCGGCGGGACGCAGCGCTATTACTGTCAACCACTTGACGCCTCTCATTCACGGTGGGCCCGGCTCGGCGTGGGGACCGGGCAGCCAGGACGCCCAGGACGGCCACGATCCCTCTCTCCAGCTCCAGCGTCGGAAGCGGAAACGCGGCCACACGCGCAAACGCCGCGCGGGTTACTACTGCTTGGCCGGCGACCCCTCCTCCCTTCCCGCCTCTCGGTGCGGACCCACGCCATGCTGACGGCGTCCAGGACGTCCTCAGCAGCCGTGGTGTCGACGAGCCTGACGCCGCGCGCCTCGCTTACCTTTGGCGAGTTGGCCGCCGGGGATTCCAGGTTCCTACTGGAACTGCGGGGACCGCAGTGGGCCGACGGACAGCGGCAAGCGTGGCCTCGGTCGGCTGGGCTCGCCTGGACCAGGTGCACCAGGTCGCCGTCGTCGTCGTGCTCGCCGGGAACGCCTCCGCAGTCACGCGGGCGGAAGGGGCGCGGTGCGGCGGGGCGTTCGCGGCGGGGTGTTGGCGGCGGGGTGTTGGCGGCGGGGTGTGCGCAGGGTCTTGACCGCGGTGGTGCTTGCGGGCTGGCGGCCGGTGCCCTCTGCGGCCGCAGATTCGATCGTAGACGAGCAGCTCGACTCTGCGCGGCACGCCCGGCACACCTCACGCCTTTACTTCACTTCTCTCGCCCGCGATCCGATCCAAAGCACTGACGCCATGCTGACGACGCCTGCTGCCCGGCCCCTACCCGGCATGGCCCCGGCCCCTCCCCCCTCCCCCGATCCCCCGCGCCGCGACCCGCTGCCTGACTGCCGAGCCTCATCGGGGACTTTGCCTTTACCCACGTTTTCTTTCGAATCCCGTTCTCCATCCTCGCCATCATCGCCGTCCTCTTGTCTCCCCTCCTTCCTCTCTCTCCTCTCTCCCTGGTCGCTCTGTTCGTCCTCTACTCTTCCTCTTTGCCTCGTCCTATTCTTGCTACTCTCTAACACTGTTCCTCTTTCGGCAAAAAAAAAGGAAGAAGGAAGGGGAAAAGGGCACACCCGCATCGCGAAAGGCAAGTTCAAGGGAATTGGAAACAGACCGCCTGTCGCGCCTCGCGCCGCGAAGGTCCAAGCGCCGCGAGAGTCCGAGGGCCGCGGCAGGGCAGAGTTGGTGAGACTACTTTGCCCGTCCCTGCCCTTCGGCCCTGTCGAGGGCCGCCGGCCTGTCCCCAAAGCCCAAAACTCGGCCAACTCTGATTGAAGCCAACTCTGGACTTCCCCCTGCGGTGTGCGGGAGCAGGGGTCTGACTCATCCATTCCCAGAGTCGGAACGGACTGCGATCGTTCGAGATTGCGTTACTGCAGTAATGACTGGGAATGCTGGCGGGGAGCGCCTGGGAGGTCGGCAGGCTCGCGGCCGCCGCGCAACGCTGTCATGCAGGTTGCCTCGCCTTGGCTGGCAGGGGCTTCCGAGGCCAGATTTCCTCTCCCTTCCGGGCTGCCGGATTGTCTTCCATGCCCAAGTAGTGCAGGGGCGTGACTGTATGGTGTCACATTTCGCACAGGCAGGATGGCTTTTAAAATGATGCCTTTTCGAGGTGGTGATGCCTTTAGTGAAAAGTATGTTGACTATGTGTAATCAACTTTCATTGGATAGGTATAAATTGTTATGTGAACGAATGAAGCAACAGAAAATTCAAGATAATAAGACAACCAGGAACGTTAACCAGCTGCGTACATCTGTGTCATCGTTGCCTGAAAGTTCGTCGTTTCAAAAAAATGCCGCTGTGGTAGCATGCCAGTAAGGTGTTTTCAGCACCAACTGCAGGAAAATTATTTCGCTGTTGTGCGACGCAGAGGCAACTGGAAACTGTTGGCTTCATCCATGCGCTCATTGCAATAGTCTAAAAATCTAATTTGGAAACCACTGACACTGTAGGTTTTTCATGACATCAGTTTTTTTGGTGACATATTGCTTAGGGAGGTTGGCAATAATTATGCAGGTATATCTGTCTGCTTCCTTGTTGACAGTTGCATTCGTTTTGTAAATATTTAGAGACTTTTGTGTTACTTTCTTCTTCTGCATTAAGATGAACCTTAGCTGTGTTGCATTTATTTTCCCAATACTTCTGCTTTTGACAAGTTTTATTTCGCTTTCAAACACGTCGAAAAAACCACGGACCTTCAGAAACTTCGCTAGGTTAGGATTCTGCTGTAAAATAATGTTTGATTCTGTGTTTCGGACGGCTGAAGTCGAGAGATCCTGTCTGTTTTTAGTTCTCACGTAGCTGGTCTTATATTGGCTCGCTGTGGCAGCAAAGGAATTCGTTTAAAAAATCTTGTGACAATTGAAAACGAATCTCTGCTACGCAGAACTCTTGTTACTCTGAAGAATTACGGAAGTAAGTTTAGATAATGCTGCCAATTGTTTTCAATCGGGTGGTCTTACATTATTCTATGGTTCCAGAGTTTTCTTCCATGTGGGTGGCAACAGATTGTAATGCCATCGCCCATGAAGCTTTGCTCTCAGGAGCTCGTGTGTTTAGGCGTTCCTTGCAAAGCGCCACTGATGCTGCTCCCTCCATCATGGCTGTGGAAGAATTTCTCATGCAGAGACCAGGTATAGTGTTTTGAATTTGGAACAAAATAAAAATACACTTATGAAAAGAGGCTGGTGAACTAATGGTTATTTTTTTTCATCCACAGAAGTTAATGTCGTCGCTCTCTTTCAGTGCACCTCTCCGTTCTTAGCATCTTCATTCATTCATCCGGCATTTGAGTTGCTGTCACAGGGTTACGACTCAGTTTTCTCTGTAAACCGTGTGTATAAGCTGAGGTGGCATTTGACATCAGGTAGGGAATATATTAAAAGGATAGGCCTCCAGGTTTACAGAGTGGAGGGCGAGTCTGAAACCTCGATTGTGATGCACATCCTCAGACGGAGTGGCCCGGGCTGACAACTTCGACCCGGCTCGGCGGCCGCGGCGGCAGGACTGGAGCGGCGAGCTGGTCGAGAACGGCATGTTCTACTTCGTCGTAAGGCACCTCGTGGAGGCGGGCCTGCTGCAGGGCGGCCGGTGAGTGAAGTGAGTGGGGTAGCCTCGCGCCGGGCTGGGCCGCGGCCACCAGCGCGCAGGAGCACGATGGGAGGCCTGCCCACCAGGCGCTGCGCACCACGCACGCGGTGGTTGGGTTGCTTGCGCGGCAGGCGGCGCCACGCCTACCCACATTCACATTGCCTACAGTTCCGTTCTCGCGCGGATTGATGCAGCGCGTTAATTCGGTTCCCGCGACGGGTTAGCGTGGGGTGGGGGTGTGGGCACAGCCGATGAAACTCCTTGACCCACGAAGGCTAAGGCTGCCGCCGCGCCGCCGCGGACGTGGCTCGGCGCGGCGCGGACAGCCCAGGTTTATTTTCCTCCTTGCCCTTTCCGCCCAGCCCATGTCTATCCGGCCCACTGTGCTCTGCCTCGCTGCGCGTCCTCCTCGCCTCTCGCTTCACTCCGTTCATTACTGTCGTGCGGCTGGCCGGGGCTGGCCGGGGCTGGGCTGGGCTTTGCTTTCACACCGGTTGAGTCCGGAACCGACCGGACTGCCGGACGACGGCGGCGGCCATCCCTGGGACTCGCAGTGACACGACGTCCACGTCGTCGCCAGACTGGCCGCGTCCAGGACGGGGTCGTTCGCCCGTGAACCTCGAGCGCGCCTCGAATTCGCGAGTTGTGCCCGCGCCCGCCCCTGTGTCGGTGGCCGGCTGGACGTCGCACAGTGGGTCAGAAGACCGTCGAGGCGACCAAAATCCCGGACACGTTTTGATCTCTAGAGTCACTAAATGGGACTCGAATCGAACGTGTGACCCCACCAATGGATTCCTCGTTTGGAGAGCAATCCATTGGTGGGGTCACAGGTACGATTCGAGTCTTATCTAGAATTTTGGCCGCCTTAACGGTCTTCTGACCCACTTCGTTGACGTGGTGGACTGCCACACCGACACGCACACACACACACACACACACACACACACACACACACACACACGCACGCGCGCGCACACACTTCCTGGCGTGGCCTTGTGGGCCGCCGCCGCAGGCACGCCGCGCGCATTCCTCGCAATATGTGTGTACTTGACTTTGAATAACCCATTCCGCTCCGCGGTCCTCGGGTTTCCCAAGGCCACCGCGTCTTGTCTCCTGCTGGTCCGGGTCGGAGCCGCACAGCGCGCACAGCCCGGCCGGCCGGTTCAGCCGATACCTCCCGCCAGTCGGTGCCCTGCAGCACCCAGTCTGATGCCGCCGCTCTGTCCCTCTCTGGCACTCCAGCGCGGTCCGTATGGGTGCGAGAGAGACAGAGCGATCCAACGCGTAATCAGTGTGCAGCCTTGCCCGAGCGGCTGGCGACACATTCCGCGAGACTCGCGCCGAAGTTGGCCGTGCGTCAGCCGATCCCGGAGTAAAGAGGTCCTCGCGGTCCTTCCCTGACGTTGGACTTCCCTGTCGGTTGGACTGCCCTTTCTGATCCGCTGCTGGCCGAGCCGGGTGGGTGAAGAATCGAATCGACGGGGCGCTGCGTTTCACGTGCGAACACTTCTAGTTTAATTCTAGCCGTGGGCCGATCTCCATGCGCACGTGGGGCGGTGTGACGTACGTACCTGCGCGCCTTGCGTGCGGTTTCGTGCGACACGGGTTACAAGTGGAAACCCAGTGTGACCAAAGAGTTTTTGTCACGTGTGGTGGCTGTGGCTATACGGCAGATACGCCGTCCCCTCTACTCAATACCACAGATTACTCTGATACTCGGATCAAGACCGCTTGGCAATTCCCCCTCCTCCTTCAAAACAACGTGTTTTTTTTTTTGTGAAGAGACTCCCCCCCCCCATTTCTTTTCCTCCGTCCTGTGTAGATAAAAGATTCCTCCTTTTTTTTCGTTTGATGCAGGATTGGCATTGTGGAGGTTCCCACCAACTGCAGCCTGGAGATCGACACGGAGGCTGACTTGGCCGCGGCCGCTGCCTTGGTGGCTGCCCGGGCTCGTCGCGGTAGTGGTGGTGGCGGCGGCGGCAGCAGCGGACGATGCTGATGCTCAGCTGTCTCCTTTGAGGTGTCAAACATGGCGACCGACCTGGCCAACGGTGAGTGTTTTCTCGTGAAACATGTCTGGAATTGTGTGGTCCTCCCAGTGTTTTGGCGTGTCGGCTTTCGCCGAAGCGCCCTCCTTTACGTCGGCATCGCTGTGTCAATCGGTCGCACTATTCTCAACCAGCTAACCCGACTTCGGTGCCGCTGTAAACAAGAAGGGGGAGGGGGTCTTTGACAGCTACAGAAACCTGTTGAGTCGGGAAGTTTCAGGATAGGGGAACCGCCAGAAATTCTTACTGGAATATTTTTAGTTTATTATGAATAACGAAACAAATCACCCAATGGTACAAGCTTTCTATTTGTTTCATTTATCTTTGCGTGATAAGTGTTACTACACCACTATTACATTTCCACCATTTCTATTTATTCGTCTCATTATCTGAAAATTTCTATGCAGACTTCTGAGGCTGTGTTTTTATCAATGGTTTTGGTTAAATGACAGTGTTGAACATATTGTTTGGGAATCAAAAGACCTCGCTTCTTTCATGGACAGGTTCTTTGTAACCTTAATGCAATTACTTCATATAAAAACTATTATTTATTCATCTTTCCTTCTTAGGTACAATTCCATCATTCTACCGAGATGTGTACGATCTCTGTTCTGTCGCTGACTCAGTCAGCAAGGAGATGTTCACCCGTTTGCTTGTTAAATCAGGCCTTCCTCAACAGAAACTCAGTCAGGTGATGATATTATTTTTCTTTGAAAGCTGTAATTTATTTGTGTACCTGATGATACTTATCTCAGTTTTGTAATGCTGTAGATATGGGAACTTATGGAAGCCAAGCAAGGTCACCTTTCAAGGACATCCCTTTATAAAGCCTTGGCACTAGTTGCTTGGGCGCAGCAGGGGAAAGAACTCAGCATTAAACTTTTGGACAATTTCTCGGGTGATGGTGAGACATAGCTGTTCTGATGTTGCCGTATGGTGTGGAATACAGGCAGTGTTTGCCTAATAATCTTTCTTTTATCCCAATTTTAGAATTTCCAATACCCATCTTGGGAGATCTAAGTGACTTGCGACAGCTACAAAAACAGCGCCAAAGACAGTGTCACCCGGGGCACCTTGGAATGCGATATGGAGATCTGTGCCGACTTGATACTGTAACGGTTTATCTTGTTCCTGAGAAAAAAGGCATTTTTCTAAAGCATGTGGAATATCAAGTTACTAGCAAGGTGAATATATATTTTATTTGCTGTTTAACTCAGTGGTTTTTCCTACAATTTTTGTGCTAACCGTACAGTATAACACACTCTTCCATTGACAGCGATTTGGAACCAAAGTTCGACGAAGATACAATGACTTTGTTTCATTGTATGACCTGCTACTGGGACGATTTCCATACAGACTGATTCCACGTCTTCCGCCAAAGAAAATGAACATTGGCTGTAAGTTATTGTCTTCACATGTCAAGGACAACTTGTCTTAATCCAATATTTTCATTTAATTAATTGTTTCCTCTTTTTCTTTCTTTCTTAGCTGATGCCCCTTTCATAGAAGAACGTCGGCAGTGGTTGTGGCGCTGGTTAAGCCTTATTTCTCGCCATCCCGTCATTAATCAAGATCCTATCCTCCAGTTCTTCTTTACATATGATGGTGATGACATTCAGCACAAAATAAGAGAAATTTTTCGAAGAGTTCCTGATGAATTCACCACGTCTGAGCTGGCTTCCCAAGCCAAGGTGGGTGTAAAAGTTCTAATGCAAAGATAAGAAAAATTGAAAAACTTATCTTATTTATGTTTTTATACTTTATAGGAGCTGGTTCCTGCTGACACCTTGACTGAATTAGCTAATAGCCGTGAACAGATAAGACTGATTACTAATAGTGTATCTCGCGTGAAACAAATAACTGATGGGCTTGCTAATCGTTCACAGGCGTAAGTTTATCCGTGACTTTTTGTTGTTCAATGTCATTTCATATTCCTTCCATTTTATTATTATACTTGTGACATCTTTATTTTTAGGTATGGAAATGATATGGCTGAACTAGGAACTCAGCTTACTATCTTGGCTTCTGAATCTCATGGCACATCATCTTGGGCTACTGGTGGAAACCAAATATGGTCTGAGATGAAGAAAGGATTCCATGTCATTTCCAAGTAATTGAAAAATTATGATCATGTTTTTCAAATCAATATAATATGAAAAATAATAACAAGATAATTAACACTTGTATGACTGTGTCATTTTTTAGGGAACTTGGAATCATGTCAAGTAAAGCCCTGGCTCAGTCTGTGCGTGAGGAAGCAGAACTCTGTGCCCAGCTCAATTTACTACTCGACATTCTACTGGCATATCGTGATCTTTGTGCGCGTCACGAGAAAGGGGTTATGCAAGATCACCAGAAAGCACATGCAAAGATGCTGTCGCTCAAAAAGAGACAAATGCAAGGGGTACTGAGAGGCGAAGTAGGTCTTTTTTTGTCTTGCATGTTGTCTGTTGCAATTGTGCGCTGTGTATATTTATGTAAAAGCTCCTATTTTGCTCTCCATTTTCCAGGTGGACTCTGTTGTGGCTCTGGAAGATAGGATGTTGCAGCAAGAATCAGTCATTGCAAGTGTGGAGCTTCGCAGTGCGTACTCTCTTCATTGTATGCACATGGAAACGCAGCTGGTCCATGCACATCTGGAGCTTTTTGCTACAGTCATCAGTGTACTGGTATCTGTACAAATTAGAGGCCATGCTGAGGTGAGGCAACATCGAATTTTTGTCTTGTGGGACAATCTGCTTCAGAAGGATGTCTTTTGTAAATTGGACGCTATTAATGTGTGCTATTTATTTTCCTCTTTGCTGCGTATGGAATGATTAATTTTCCAGAGTGTAAACTTCTGATGCTTTTTCATTTTGATGATAGCTATGAAAAGATGCTATTGAGCATCTGGCCATCACAATGCCCCTTTCAATCAAACTAAGATATGGTATTGTTTATTTGTTGCAGTTGGCAGAAGTGTGGAAAGCCATTCAGCCCACCATTTCAAAGTGCCTTCCAGAGGAGCCTGAACACTAGAATACCTGCCAATTCCCCAAGTTTTTTTTCTCTGTAGGAAGTGACTGATGGTATGGCCAGCTAGACCTTGCATTTATTCGGATAATCCTCAACAAGATTTAGTTGTACTGTGTGGCTCTATGAGCTTCCTGTGTTGGAATTACAGTAGCAAATTATTATACATTGGTTTCTACTGATAAATATCAAATAATATGAAGGTACCTGCTGGACTGGTCTCTGTGCCAAACATGAATGTTTGTAAAGTGTGTTTGTGATTTTGCAAATGCATTATCTTGTTAAAATAGGTTGACTTTGTAGAAGAGCAAAACATGGTATGTGCCTTGTTAAGTATTTTCACTGGTGACCAGCATAAAACCAATGAGTTTCTCATTTGTGTAGTTATGTTCTTAACTTTAATACTCTGAGGGGTATGGGAACTGGTATGTTGAAGTCTGAATTATTTATTATGTGACACTCCAATACATTAGAACATAGTCAAATGTCAAATATCATTTTCTATTATGCATGTTAGCTGTAGTGGAACTTGTGCAATAATTGTTGATTTTTTATTATTATTGTAGAGTTTGGTTTGAGTTATCCATGTGTACACTGGATTTAATGTATATCATAATTCTATACTCATTCTGTTGTTCCTATTTACAGTCTTCATGGGCTGCATGGTCATTCATGTACCACATTCAAATTTATATGATTTGACTACAGCATGTTTTCTTTCTTATTTTTTGTTTCATTAAAGAAAGATGTTACTTTGGATTTAAAAATAGCTTTTAACGGGAGTTGCTGCAAATGAAAATAGTCTTCCAGTTGAGTTTATATTTGTTTTAACTGACCAATGATACTGTTCAGACTGGATGTAGCAAAACATAATTGTGTGTAACAGTTTTCTGTTATGTTTTCTTGTTACTATGTTTGTTGATGCATTTATAATTGTACCCTTGTAAGGAACATATTTTTATTTCATGTAACTTATTTATTTATGTTTTCCATAGAGTAATATCCATCTAGTCATGCGTTACATGGTATATTTTATGTATTTTTAAAATATCTTGCTTGATAGAACTTTGGATCTGTTCTGTTTTTCAAGTTGTTTCAAGTAGTTTTCCCTTGGTTTGCTATCGCGGTTAGTCTACAACTGACATGACAAAATAAGCCTCATAATTGTTGGTTGTCAACTCTCAAGAAGTTGTGTTGTGAACTGTTTGTCAACGTCACGTCAACGTTGAATTTCATTGTTATTCTGTTTAAGGGACAAATAAAAAAAATTGTACCATTTAAATTTATTTAGGAATGCATATTATTATCTGCATTTCAATTGTATAATGGGATCAATTTATGTAAGTTCGGTAATGGATTTTATAGCATAATTTACATGAAGTAATAGCATTGTTAAAAATGTCTTTGCATAGGTTTATCTATCTGTATGCATGTATCTTGTTGAATATATTCTGTAATGATCACCAAGTGCCAGCCATGAGAGAGAATCTAGTTGTTATAGCTCCTGTGTTTTTTGTTTGTGTTGTTTTTTGTGACCAAAAAATAAAGCCATTATCATTCCTGTAGTATTGGCTTTTCCTACTTTTCGCCCGCCCACAAAAATTTGACTAATAACTGTGAAATGCAAAGCAGATACGGTGGCGTTTTAAAATGACCGCTGCCAGCGTTGATGAAACGTATTTGACTCCTCTCTCTCTGCACCGACTTGGGTGGGGAGGTCAGCGCCAAGTGGGGAGGTGTGAGGAAAGGAAAGAGCGCAGCAGCGCCGCTTGGTAGGCCGCCTATTCGACACCGGATGGGTTGCCTGAGTGACCGGCGCTCGCTACTGCTGCTTTGTGCTCATGTCGCCGAACAGTGCTCTGGTCGCGGTGTCTCTCTCTTCCACCCACCCACATGGGCCTCCTGGTTATTGAATGCCGAGCGACTGGGGAGGCGCGGACAGTTGGGCCTTCGGCGGGGTCCATTGGAGGGGAGGGGCCTGTCTACTGGAATATCGACGACTCTTCTGGCCTAGAGTCTCGCGTCCCGTCGATGCAAATCCCAATCCTTATCCGGGTCCCGTGACTTATGCCCCATTCACGGCCCAGGGCGGCGGCGGCGGTCGGGGGGGGGGGGGCTGCTGGGAGCCTTCCTGAGTTATTCAGTCCCCGAATGAACTGAAAGCTATAAAGCAGCCGGCTGGCTGGCCTCTGCAGGCTGATTCCGAACAGAGCGCTTTCGTCCCTCTGTCTCTGTCGCAGTCATGGGGCGCCCCGGAGAGGTGCGAGAGGGACAGATGACTGGCCGGGCCTGCAGCGATCCCTTTATTGCGAGGATACCTCGACACGGACTCGGCTCCGGGCGGGCGCGGCTCTTCCGGCGACCGCCTCGCTTCTCGCTTCCGGCGACACGAACGCACACCCGTCGATGCCGGGATTCATTGGGGCTGACGGGGTGCCGCGCCGCTGCTGCCGGCCGCGCGCCCATAAACTTCTAATTTTTTTTCGCTTCGCACTCCCTGCAGGAATGCGAGGAGCAGGCCAGTTAGGGGCTGCGGCATTAAGTGCGTCGGATTTTCCGCAGCTCTCGTATTTTCTACCCGCATTTATTCTCCTTCCTCGCGGAGATGTTTGAAGTGCGTACGATCGCACCGCATGCTGTTCGCGGGACGTAGTTCTAGACCGGAGCAGTGCGGCGATGGAATCTGCTCTTCGCGAACGACTGCCCGCGGCCACCGCCCCGACACCCAACACGTGCCAGCGAGTCCCGTAAGACTTCTGTGCACATGATTCCCAGCGTGGGAAACCCCTTGACGCTACGCTAAGGCTAACATGAACGGATGGCGACAATGTCGGTCCTTTCTCCTCAAGTTTTCTCCTTAACTTTTTTTTTCTACGTCCTTTTTTTTGTGCAGGGAGAGCAGGAAAGTGACAGGGGTACGTTTGTTTGTCAGTCACGCGTCCAAATCCCTCATTTCACTTTTAAAGACCACCTCCTCCTCCTCGTCGTCCGTGGAAGTGGCGGCTGCAGCAGCGTCATCCGTGTCCGTGTGCATTCTCTCACACACTCGCACTCACTCGCACCACTCTCGCGCTGCCCGCGGCCTGCCGGCGAGAGGCAGGGCAGGGCCAGGCAGGGCCAGGCGGGCTCCCAGTGGGCTCGGCCCAGGACTCAGTCCCAGTGGGCCAAAAGACCGGCGCAGGCAGCCAAAACTCTAGACGTATTTTGAGCTCCAGGGTCGCTAAATGGGACTCGAACCGAACGTGTGACCCCACCGAGTGCTCTCCGATCGAGGAATCCTTTGGTGGGGTCACACGTTTTGCTTCGAGTCTGGAGCTCAAATCCTGACCGCCTCCACCGGTCTTCTGGCCCCACTGTGGAGCTGGGCAGCCTCTGGCGGGCTCGCTATTTCACGGCATGGCGAAAGCGGGCTTAGTTGGTTTGGCACTGAGTGTCCAGCGCTGTGACTGCGCTGCCCAGCGCTGCCCAGCGCTGCCCGAGTGTGCGTGCGCGCCGCCGGGGTGGTCCGCTTAGCGGCTCAGCGCGTCCGTCGCCTTGGCCGATGCCGCGCGGCCCTCGCTACTCAGCGTCATTCCGAACAGCACTCGGCTCTGCGGCACGCGGCGCACAGTGGGCCAGGAGACCGGCGCCGATGGCCAGACGCGTTTTGAGCCCCAGAGTCGCTAGACATGACTCTCGAACCGAACGTGTGACCCCACCAATGGATTCCTCGTTCGGAGAGCAATCCATTGGTGGGGTCACACGTTCGGTCCGAGTCCCATTTAGCGACTCTGCAGCTCACAACGCGTCTGTGCTAGTCGTCTGCTGTGCGGCGGCACGCTCCCCGGGTGCGAGAGGGACGGACGCACGCCCACATCAGCGTGCACGGCCCTGGGCGTTGGCTAGCCGTCGTGGAGCCACTTCTCGCGAGCACTCGCGTGTCGCGTCGCGGTGGCCTGCCGGTCCGCGGCGTCGCTAATGTAGCCAATTCCAAAAGCAAGTCCAGTCAATATAATTGCATCGCCGGCCGGCCGGCCGCTGCCGAGCGCGGAGCCACGCGGAGCGCGGCCACTGCGGGCGCACGCGGCGCGGCGGCGGACGTGCTGCTAATTGCCGGAGGCGAGCACGCCGCCGGCCGGACCGCCACCGGGAATGACGGGGAGCCCGCCGCGTCACGTCGCGCAGTGGGTCAGAAGATCGTTGAGGCGGCCAAAAGTCCAGACGCGTTTTGAGCTCCAGTGTCGCTGAATGGGACTCGAATCGAACGTGTGACCCCACCAATGGATTGCTCTTCGTACGAGGAGTTCATTGGTGGGGTCAAACGTGCGATTCGAGTCCCATTAAGCGACTCTGGAGCTCCAAACGTGTCCGGGATTTTGGTCGCCTCAACAGTCCTCTGGCCCACTGTGCGTCGCTAGATGCGCGGGCATTGGCAAGCCGGACGCTGCGGCGGTGCACCAGCGCAGTGACTCACTCCGCCGCGCGGCGTTTACTTTCCGTTCGGTGACCGGGGCACCGTGGACAGTCCCGGATCGAAACAACAACAACAACAACAACCAAACAAAACAGTAGCCAGCGTGCGGCGTGAAGAAAAGGGCTAAGTGTGACGAGAACGGCGCCGAGGACGCCGCACAGTGGATCAGAAGACCGTTGAGACGGTCAAAATCCCGGACGGGTTTTGAGCTCCAGAGTCACTAAATGGGACCCGAACCGAACGTATAACCCCACCAATGGATAGCTCTCCTGACGAGGAATCCATTGGTGGCGTCACACGTCCAATTCGAGTCCTGTTTAGTGACCCTGAGGCTCAAAACGCGTCTAGAGTTTTGGCCGCCTGCGCCAGTCTTCTGGCCCACTGTGCGCCGGGGTGGTCCGGTCCGTCATTAACGCACACTTTGTAAACACTTTTCCTGCCGCCGCGCCGCCACGACGCTGGCCACTGCGTTTCGGTTCGCTATGACGGTTTGCCGGTGAAACGGCGCCACTTTTCTGAGCCCCGCCCCGCCCCGCCTCGCCCCGCCCCGCCTCGCCCCGCCCCGCCTCGCCCCGCCCCGCCCCGCCCCGCCCCGCCCCGCGGCGCCACCGTCGCGATGAAAGTGAGGCCAATCCGCGCGGCGTCCACCGCGTTACCCCGCCGCGCGCCGCCATGCACCACCTTACCCTGCATTACGATCGACTGCGACCACTGCAGCACCGCCACCGGCCGGCCGACCAGCCACAGCGGGTAATTCGATTACCACCGCAATGAGTGCGGCCGGCCAGTCCATGGCCGGTCCGAGATGCAACTCACGCTGAAAGCGCGCGCGCGCGCGTGTGTGTGTGTGTGTGTGTGTGTGTGTGTGTGTGTGTGTGTGTGTGTGTGTGTGTGTGTGTGTGTGTGTGTGTGTGTGTGTGTGTGTGTGTGTGTGTGTGTGTGTGTGTGCGCGCTTCCCGGCGGCCGCCGCCTGCTGGCCCCACGGCCGGCTGGGCGTATGTTCATGAGCACTCGAGCTTTCTAGCGCGCGCGCGCACACACACACACACACGCACATACATCCACACACACACAAACACACAGGCGCGCGCACGCCGGCTGCACGCGTCGCGGTGGTGACCCACGCGGGCGGCTGCGCCCGGCTGCGCCCCAGCGGCCACCCTCCCTCCACCGCCGTGCTCCGTCAGTGTGAGGCCTGGGGGTTGCGCGTTGCTTGGCCCGTAATGCGCGTATCTCCGCGGGAACTCCTTGGCAGAGGAACACCGCGGCGGGCACCGCCGACGACCCCTCAGACAGTAAAACGCAAATGAAGACATAAATAATGTCGGATGCGAGCCGTGGGCCGCGGGCTGCGAGGCCGGCTGAGGGCACGACGAGCGGCCCGCCGCCCTCGCCGCTCCACAGTGGGTCAGAAGTACAGGGCTAGAGTCGCTGAACAGGACTTGAACCGAACGTGTGGCCCCAACAATGAGGCTGAAGCCGAACCGAGTCACCAACAACCTATCGTCGTGCTATATGAGTCGCAATGAAAATGACCTCCGGCTCTATACTCCACGCGCAAGAGACCGTGTGGCGGGCATGGAAAGTTACTGAGGCCCCGAGTATCGCCGGGGTTGTTTTTGGCAACAGCCCCCGGCATGACACGACGCGCCACCGCCCTGCCGATACCCCGCGCTCGCAGGCGTGCCGAGTCCGCCGCGCGCGGAGTAGCGACGGCCCAATCTTTCGCGAGTGATGGTCCCGAGGAAAAGTGAGAGGGCTGCCACCGCCTTCCGGCCGGGACCCCCCACAGGCCGGACTGGATTAAATGCCCTGATTGCTCCATGTTAAACGACCACTTACCTGTTTTAATTATGTTATACATAAATTACGTGGCGCCAAAAGAGAGTCCTGCCAACGACGGCTGTGTGTCCGCCGCCCGCCCCCTCCAGATTCAAATTTAAAATTGAAATTGTGCGTTTGGAAGGCGCGCCACGCGGCACCAACCCTGCCTCGTCCTCGCACGACACGTACTCCATTATGCATGCCGCAAAAACAAAACGCGATGTAAGGGTGTCGAAAGTGCCTCCGGGTGATGCCTTCATCAGCGCGCCTGCAGCACGCCTTGCAGAGCCGCTCCATTCAGATGCGAAATTTGTAGTCCGGCCCCGTGCCCCGTTCGCTGTTCCCTGTTACCGGTGGATGCGACGAGAGGTGGGCATGCTGCCGACGTCGCGAGATTTTTAAATTGATTTTTTAAAGATTTAAATAGTCTTTTACCGGGCTGATGCACGGCCGGGAACGCCTGTCAACGGCAGGGTAGGCCGCCACGCCGAGCAGCGGTGTCGTGGTGTTGCCTACCTCGTGTTTCGCAGGGGCTCGCGCCCCTTACCACGGCCGGGTAGGCAACCCGCTGGCCTCGGCTGCCTCTCTGCGGAGACGTTGCCTACCCCGCCAGGCGGTTCGGCCCGCGGGTCTGGTCCAGCTCTGGCCGCTGGACGCGGCACAGTGGACCAGAAGACCGACGCAGGCGGCCAAAAAGGCCGGCGTCTAGAATTTTGGTCGGTCTTCTGGCCCACTGTGCGCGGGACGCGGGGCGGGACGCCACCTTGGCATCATCAGCGTGCTGGCGTGTTGACCTCCTTGTGGGAGGAGCAGGCCGGGCAGGCCGAGAGCGGAGCCGCGTTACTTGGTTTCCACGAAGTTGAGGGCAGGGCAGTTGGCAGCGTGCTGGCGGCCGGCCGGTTGGCCTCGCCGCGCATGCCCGGCGCAGAGCTGCGCGGAGCTTCGCAGAGCCATTTCATTTCACTTGACTTCGGCGGGAGAAATGCGGCGACGGGTCCGCGGGGTCAGCGGCTCCTCCATCGGCGCTGCAGGACGCGTGGCGGGGAGGAAGAAATCGGAACGAACTGGCAGGGATCGAACCCGCGATCCTCATACTCATCTCACAGCGGGGAGGCCGAGACCGCACTGTGGGTCAGAAGACCGGGGGAGGCGGTCAAAATCCCGGACGTGTTTTGAGCAGCAGAGTCACTAAATGGGATTCGAAGAAAACGTGTGACTCACAATTGGATTCCTCGTTCGGAGAGCAATCCACTGGTGAGGTCACAAGTTCGGTTCGAGTCGCATTTAGCGACCTTGGAGCTCAAAACGCGTCTAGAGTTTTGACCGCCGGAGCCGGTCTTCTGGCCCACTGTGGACCGTTTCTTTTTCGCAGCGCTGCCGCATCATCAGGGCAGCCTATCAGGGTGGCAATGCGGTGCCCCGCCAGCCAAGCGACACTCTTCCCGAGCCTGTCGGCGGCAGCGCCCGGCCCCTATCGAGATATCGAATTCACTATCGTCACGTCGTCGTTTTGATAAGGCGCCGTTTAGGTGGCGCTGCGTTCGCCAGCACGACGGCCTGATGCCTTATTGAAAGGCCGCGTCTGCGGGCTCCAATTACTTTTAATACTGCTACGCATCTTGTACGAGGCGAGGCGATGATGCGCACGCCCGGAACATTTGTCCTTCAAAGTTCCCGCGTAAAATTAAATCGAGAAAAAAAAAAACGGGCGATAATGGACCGGGTCGGCTCTAGCGCGCAGTGGGCCAGAAGACCGGCAACATCATCATCATCAGCGCGCGGTCGGCCAAAACTCTACGCCGTGCCACGCCACGCATACCCCGGCCCGGACATTCAGTCGCGATGTTATGAGGACGTTTAAATAGAGCAGGAGCCGCCGATCGTGTTCTGATTATGACGATGACGGCGAGTTTATCTAATTAAACGCGAGACAGTGTGGCGCGCGGCCGTCGTAAAGGTGATGAACGGCCGCGGCTTCGATTAATTCCGTCCGTCCACCGCGGGAGGCGCGACCACTGTGCGCCGCCCCGACTTACTTCGCGTGCTTCGCGTGAGGAGCTCACGTCCAATAATTTTTTCGCGCACGCTTCTGGAGCGGCGCACAGTGGGCCGGAAGCCCGACTTCGGCGGTGACCTCATCAATGGATTGCTCTCCGAATGAGGAATCCATTGGCGGGGTTACACGGTCGGTTCGAGTCTCATATAGCGCGACTTTGTAGCTCGTGCGTCTCGAGTTCTGGCCGTTCTGGCGCACTGTGGAGGGAGGGGGTCGTTGAAGCAAGCTGAGCTGGCGCGCGCGCTCCACCGGCCGGCAAGTTGTTTGTTGAGCCCCACTAATGCGCGGCAGACGCTCTGTTTTACGGCCTGTGTGGCGACACGGGCCGATCCGGGTGGGGCGGACGAAGGCGGCAATGGCCGTCGGGACGTCAGGCGGCCAAAGCTCGTAATGAATTGAACACACGCGCAAAGGACCCGGAGCGGGCCGGAGCAGACAGCAGGCTGGCCGGCGGCTTCGAGGCAGGCGTTGTCATAATCCTGACAAACGCGGCCGTTTTTTCCGACGCGGATGTGTCGCTCTGCCAGGGCGGCCAGGGCGGCCGCAGTGAGGCTGGGGTAGGCTAGGCTGGGCTGGGCCGCCAAAACGCGCTCTTTATTCGCTCCATGCTCGGCAGGTCGCTATTTCGCGCGCTATAGTGGCGAACGGACAGCAGCTTAAAAAAGAAACTGGCGCCAAACTAAACTAGCACGATTTTTTACCCGACAGGGAGTGTGTTGCAACTTTAGGCGTATATTTTCGTTAAAATTGCCAATTTATAAAACAAATTTTTTTGATGCTTTTTAAAATAAAAAAAAAAAATTATTTTGGTGACGTTTAGAACCCGAGCCCGTGGTCCCCGTAAGGCCGGCGCCGGTCTTCTGGCCCACTGTGCGTCGTGTCCAGGACTTAACCGGTACATTGCGAGATAGAGTACGCCGCGCGCGTTTTGGTGGCTCGCCAGGAGTGTCAAGCCGTCAAGCGGAGCAAGCGGTGCTCGGCGGCGGCCCGGCCGGGCGGCTTGCCCTAGGTCCGGCAGGCACCGGCACCACCAGGAAGCCGTCAAGCGGAGTGATGTCCAGAACGAGGCCCAATCATCGCCTCCACGCGGCGCGTTCTTTATTTTTTTCTGCTTCGCGGCCTCGCGCCCCTTCACGACGTGTCCCAATTTTCATCCCGATCCGTGAGGCCGCGGGGACGGCGTCGTCGCGCCGCCCATTGTCCGACTCCATTCATCATTTCGGGGCTGCGGCTGCGAGTGCCGACTTACTCGCATCCCTAGTCCCACTCTCACCCGCAAGATATACTGGCCGTACGTGTGTGTAGTTTTCACGGTGCTCTTGGTGCTCGCCGAGCGCGGCGGCGCCAGGCGGCGCGCGCCTCGCTGACGTGGTCGTGCCCCTCGGCCGGGCGCAGACAGTGGGTACCGGTGCGGTCCAGTACCCCGGGCCGGGCCGGGCCGGCAGAGCAGCGCGTGGCGGTCGCATCTCTTCATCACATCATCGCCTTTTTGGCGGTTTTCGAAACGCGGCCGGGATTCGAACTGGAGGCGAGCCCCCGCTGCCGCGGACACACATCTCAACCGCTCCTCCTAGCGAGCGGCAGGCCATGTCCGCGTCCCTGGAACACGGTTCCGAGAGAATGAATGCGCGCTCTACCGGGAATCGAACCGGCAACCTTTCGAGCTTGGATAGCGGCCACCCCGGCCGGCAAGGTCGTTCCGGACCAGGACGGCGCGCCGCCGCGCTGACGGCTGTAGGTCCGGAGTGTTTATGAGCCGCTGGCAGTGCCTCGCGCCCGAGCCGGGACACTGCCTTCACCGCCTGCTCGGAGGGAATGCTGCCGCGCTCCCGATCACTCAATTCCGACAGTAGTGGCGGCCGTGCCGGCCTCTCCTCCATCCTCGCCGCGTCTTCTCCGCGTCCTCACACAGTGCCGGTCTTCTGGCCCACTGTGCCTCACCGCGTCCCCGCCATTCGCTCGGAGCACGTGGTGGACACCGGCCAGCCGCCGCGGGCGTCCTGGCCGACGGCGCCGACGGCATGCCGCCCCGTAGAGCACGTTACGTTCGGCCGGAGAAAGCAGTGCGCACGGCCGTGCGGACCAGCGAGCCGAGCGGAGCACGCGGCCGATGATGACACGCAACCGCCGAAAAGTCATTACACAAGCAGATCGGCGGGGCGTGGCGGCAAGCGGCGTGGCGGGGCGGGGAGGGGCGCCGGTCGCGAGAGTGAGTTGTGAGAAGACATGAGCGCACGCGTCGGTCAGCGCCGCGGCCCGCCCCGCCTCGCCCCGCCCCGCCACGCCCCCCGCGCTGCAACTTTGTCGGGCAAAAGGTAACGCGGCCCCTCTGAAAGTGCGTGCGCCGGTGGGCGGGGCGGGGCGGGGCGGGGCGGGGCGGCGTGGCGCCGAGCGACGTCCAGCGCGGACCGGGACGGACACACCGAGAATTAAAGTCTATTTTGACTTTCTCTTGACGAGGTGCAGTCTGCACCGCGGACTCGCGGCCCTTAGGCTGTGCTGCCCTGGGCAGCAGGCGTAATTGCAGGCACGTAGTAGGCAGTGCGCGTTACGTGACATCCAAATTAGCGTCCACTTTTTTCTGTGTGTCTCTCCGGGCGCGGCGCGGCGTCGAGCCCGCATCACTGATACAGAGCGACGCGTCCCGCTGTCGCCGACGTCCGCCAGCCGGGCCCGTTCGTCCGTTCGGGGCGGCGCGCGCGATTTCTCATACCGCCTCGCATGCAGCCCGCCGGCCGGCCGGCCTGGACCCGGCCTGGCCCCGGCCGCGCACGAGGGGACTCCCCTCGTATTTCACGACGGGGGGAGGCCCAAGAGGCTCTCGCCAACCACCGGCATTGCCGGCCAGCAGCGCCGTGAAGAGCAGGAATTTATGAGTGCATGTGAGCCAGCAGCATTCTTCCACTCGATGTGAACGGAAAATGTGACATAGGGCCAGGGCGGCCCTGGCGCGGCGGCACTCGGCGCACTCTCTAGGGGCCCTGCCGGCCCTGCCGCCGCCCGGCCCCTCTCACATTAACAAAGGCGGCCGTCCAATTTTGCACCTCGGCGAGGGACTCCCTCCGGTAGCCGCGTGGGAACTCTTTTTTGCTTCGGGGTAAAAAAATAAAAAGCGGCGGCCGCTCCGTCAAATAAAGTTGGGAGATGCAGGCGGCCGTCAGTGGCAACGAGGGGGCGTCGGCGCGCGCTGTTTTCCTAGCGGCCGCTCAGTCAAAAACGCAGCACCGCCCCATTGTCACTGACATCATTCCGGCAGGCCTTTGCTGTGTTTGTTTTTTTTTGGCTAAACGCGTGCGCCGCGTTAAGAGTACCGCTGCAAACTAGTCGCCTCATTCGCCCCGTCGAGACGAAGACCGAGGACGCCGAAGACGTCCAGGACCCGGAGGCCAGTGCTTCACGTCGACACGGATAGAGCGACGAGGAAATGTTGGGGGTGGATCAGTGGACCTCTCTCTCAGATGACCAACCAATAATTCTGCTCTAGAAATAATGTATAGGAACATTCAATTCATAAAATCCTGAGGAACGGGCACCGTCGTCTCTTCGTGTTTCAGGAGGCCGCCTCTTGACCCTCGCGACCTGGCCGTCGTCCCACGTGCCTCCAGACCCTCACGGCCGCCTTGCCGGAATGTTGATTGCCGTCGGCCACGCCAAATCCTGACGCCCTGACGCCGCCCATCACAGTTCCGGTGGTCCAGCAGGGCCCTTCGGGGTCGCAGGGCGAGAAGGGTCGACGTCGAGGGCGGGCCGGCGAGAGCTGCCGTGCTCGGCCAGACGACCGGCGCAGGCGGCCAAAATTCGCTATAAAGGACTCGAACCGAGCTTATTGTGACACCATCAATGAGTTTTGGCGCCGTCTTCTGACCAACTGTGGTCTGAGCAAATATAGTCGAAATGTCACCAAATCTCTGAACCTTGTGATTTCATTAACTTTATGGGCGGCCACTGCGAGCAATATAGCTGCGGTCAAAAGCCTCCCTCTACGTTCTAGTATTCTTTTTCGACTTCACTCTTTCAAGGCCCCGCCTCGGGGACGCTGTAACCCCTGCTGCTAGTTTGGGAGCACCAGCCTCGCCAAGTTGGTCAAATAATGACGCAGTTTGAACACCACTGCATACGTGCATACGCAGGCGGGCACGCTTCACCGGCACGGCGGCGGCATGCCTGTCGCCTCCCTCCTCCCCGTCTCTCTGTCCCACGGCCGCTCCCCTCGCCGCGTAGTTACCCGGCCGACAGGGAATGGTGGAGTCACTCCGTCTCTGTCGCACTCGCGGCGCGTCTCGCAGGGCCGCGAGCGAGACGGCGCGACGGCGCAACGCTTCGGACCGCTCGGCTCGCAGGTGGCTGGGGCGGGCCGCGGGCCGCAGGCCCCACACCACCAATTAGCCGCCGCGATGTACGACGTGCCGCCCGTCATGTGTGGTCGCAATTTGGCTTTTAGTTTTTCAATTTCGTGACTGATTCACGACGGCCGGAGGAGCCGGACCCGACCAACACACACACACACACACACACACACACATACGCTGCCTGCGTGGCGTGCCCGTGTCATGTGACGCCCTGCTTCCCCTTGCTTTCACGCGCGGCTCAGCCACACGCGGGGACGTTTCGGCCGGGTGTCTCGTCAAGGCCGCGGAGGTGGAGGGTTACAGCGCACAGTGGGTCGGAAGACCGTTGAGGCGGCGAAAATTCTGGACGCGTTTTGAGTCTCATTTAGCGACTCTGGAGCTCAAAACGCGTCCGGGATATTGGCCTCCTCGACGGTCTTCTGACTCCACTGTGCAGCGGTACAGTATGGTGGACTGCGCGACTGTGGAGAGAGCCAACTGGACATCCTTTTATCCGGACACCAAAAGTTCACTTTTTATTAAAAAAAAAAGTTTTAACGACAAATCTAACTTCTTTGAAGGTGTCGCTGCTAAAAAGTTCCTGATTGAGGAAAAAGAGTACGCACCGATTCGGCGAGGACGGACGGGCGGACGTGCATAGAACCGTCACTCACCGCCATGCCGGCAGTGCGGGATTGCTCCAGAGTGCTGGTGGCTGGAGTGTCCATTGTTGCCCATACACTTTCTTCCCTCTTCGCCACGCCGTGCCGCGCCACACCGCGCACCGCCGCGCCGCGGCCACTCGCCGGCCAGTCGTTGTTTCACGGGAGTCGGAGGAATTGCGACTAGACCGGTAAATTCAAAAGTGAAAGGTGAAGCGTCTCCGTTCGATGGCCGATGCAGCGGGGCTGCAGCGGGGCTGAGGCTGCATTGTTGCTGTCATTCGCGTGGCCGGGGGTGGGGTGGGGTGGGGCGGGGTGGGGCGGGGTGGGGCGGGTGGTGGGGTGGGTCGGGGTGGGGCGGGCGTTTCACGCCAGCAGCGCAATGAGGCGACGCGCGCGATTCCGATTCCGGGAACACGAATAAATCTGAAACTGGGGCGAAAGGTCGAGTTGACGCCCCCGCCTTCCGTTGGCGCGGCCGCCCTGCCGCGATTTTGTTGTTTTTCTCGGTAATCCGGGCGGCGGGCGGCCCCGCGCCGACGCCACTCCAGATTCATGTATTTTCGCACAAAGGGGAAAGTTCTAATGATAAGATTATTTTGAGGCGGTCTGCGCTTGTGGGTGAGTGTCTGTGTGTCTGTGTCTGTGTGAGTGTCTGTAGTGTCCGTGTGAGTGTCCGTGTGAGTGTCTGTGTGAGTGTCCGTGTGAGTGTGTGTGAGTGCGAGTGCGCGCGCCGAGGCGCGGCGGAGGTCAGTGATACCGGCCGGCCGGCGCCCTGACCGGCGCACGCCGGCGCCACGGCGGCGCGGCGTCGCGGCGCGTTGACTCTGTGCCCAACTGGCCCACTGCGTCCGACGCGCCTCCCAGCTGATGCATATCGTGGCCGACCACCTACGAGAGGAGGCTTTCCCCCTCTCTTTTTTGCCCGTTTTCGACACCGCTCGAGCTGTCTATCTCCCGCTGCCGGCTGCCGCCGACTTTCAGTGCGACTTACTTATGCAGGCTATTACTGGCAGGCTCTAAATAGCCGCGATACAAATGTGCTGCGCGGCGAGGGAGCCTGTCCGCCGGCGGGGAGCGGTCGCCCACTTCCCAGCGGCCGGCCAGGGCCGGAGGGAGGGGGGGGGCATGTCCGGCGCGCGCCAAAATCTCTTATTCTTGCTCGTCCCGGCGCAGCCAGAGGCCGTTCTTAGTGATTTATATGGCAATTGCTTGTAGGTGTGTGAGCGCTGGCGCCTCCGCAGACATTGTGTGTGTGTGTGTGTGTGTGTGTGTGTGTGTGTGTGTGTGTGTGTGTGTGAGAGCGTGCGAGCGCGCAGTAGCTCAGCCCTCCGTTCCCCCCCGGCGGGCAGTGTGCTCACAGCCCGGTGAATGAAAATGAATACGTCTGTAACTCGACCCGCGCGCCCTGCTGCTGTTGCTGGTCACCCCAGCTCTCGCCGCCCTCCGCGCTTTCGTATCCTTCTTCTTCTCCCTTTTTCGCTCCCCCTTTCATCCTTATGCAACCCCGCGCGGCAACCGATGCCGCCGCCGCGGAGAAAGAAAGGGAAGAAAATAAATTGATATTAATTAGTTCCAGACTGGCGGATGCGCGCGGTGGAGTGTCAGCCCAATCAAAAGGCGGGGCGGGCCGGTACGGCTCTCGATGCCGCATTCACATCCACATTCACATCCACATTCACATCCACCGTCGTAACGATATCATTAAGGGCGGGCCGCGCGGCCGCGGGCGCTTTGTTCGACTAAAGGATGCTGGTCGTAAAGTGCAGTGTGCTGGAGGCTGCTGGAGGCTGCTGGAGGCTGCTGGGCCGCCGGAGCGTCGGACGCAGGCACTGCCCACCCTGCAGGCCGCTGCGCGCACAAGCTCGCCTGCTCCGGGTGCAACGTGCAACGCCAGTTCGAAAACTCTTTTGATTGATGTATAAAAGCGCGGCGGTTTGCCACGCCTGTCCGAAACGGGGCGCCATGGTCACCCTGGCGCCGATGAGCCGGATAAGTGCACGGCGAGGCACGGTGACGAATGGGTGCATTCAGCCGGGCCGGCCGGCCGGGCTGCAGCGAGTGCGGGTCAGGCCACTTTGCCTGTGGGTGGCCCGGCCCGGCCCGCCGGCAGTGGGACGACACCGAAACGACGAGGCCAGATACGCACTTGGCGACTGCAGGCGCCCTGCACCGCTGCAGTTAACCTTTCGTTAAATCGGGGACCCGCGGCCGCCGGCCCGGCAGTCCCTCTGTGCCCAACGTCAATCTGCCGCAATTTGCCCGGGCGAAACCCACCGCGCCAATTATGCAGTGACGGACGACGGGGGCCCTGCCTCCCCACCCCTCCCCACCCCCTCCGTGGCGACGCTGCCCCGGCGCTGCCCCCTCCAGGCGGGAGAAAGGCCGCGCCCCTCCCGGCGCCCCTCCCGGCGCCCCTCCGGCCGAGCAGCAGCGGTGGCGCGCCGTCCCCCACCCTCCCTCCCTCCCTGCGCGGCCGATTCCCTCCAAATGATGTCCCAAAATAAAACGCGGCGCCACCGCGGACCGCGGTCATTTCATCCTCGCGCGCCGGCCAGTGCAGTCCACGCCCCGCGCGCCGCGTGTGTGTCAGTGTGTGTCCATCCTCCCCCGCGCGGAGCCTTGACACTGTACCCGCGTATAGGTGTGCGATCGTGCGCGTGTGTTGGTGTTGCCATTGTGACAGTGCGTGCGTGTATGTGAGACGAGCCGCCTTTTTTTGGATACACCCGGACAGGAATTTGCTTCATTTGAGCCAATATGAGGTGAGTTCAAAACTCTGCGGTCTCACTCGGCACTTTTGGTCATGCACGTCATAATGTTCGTGAGCGTCCCTCGAAATTTTAACATTTTGGACGATTGAAAAGACTCGTAGTCCTGCTCCCTTTGACTTAAATTTTTGCTGGAAGAATGACAAGGAGCACGTGTGGCCTTATAGTGTGACAACGACCCGACGCATGGAAACCTCGCGGACATTTTTCAAAAGCTATGCCGTTCCCTACCGAAAGTGGAGTGAGCAAAAGAAAAGACACCGGCACCATCAACAATAACAAGCCCTTGAAAAAGACCGGCAGCTAAAACAAACAAACAAGAAGAAGAGGCAGGGTGGAAATCAGGGCGGGACGTGCGTGACTGTGTCTCCGGCGCATCGCGCCGAGGTGTGAAACAACAAAACGGTGTGAGAATCCAGCCGGCAGGGGCGCCGCGGCTGACAGGCGCCACTGGGCGGAGCTAGGGGGGGCCATGGCGGAGCCCCGCCGCGTTCGACTCTTTTAACTACAATGGCACGTTGCCTCCGGCCGAGACGTTTAACGAGCCCGGAAAAAAGGGTTTAAAAAAAAGAATGATGAAGTTCCCGCCGTTGTGATAGTGCAACGAGATCTGTGGCACCATGCGGCAGGAACCGCAAAACAAAACAACAAAAACATGGTGAGACTTAACAACAAAAAATGTCCCGGACCTGAGTGGCAATTTTCTTGTCACGGTGATTTGAAATAGCACACGCAATATTCTAATGAAGCTGATCAGTCCGCGGGCGGCGCCGGCCGCGTCCGCAGAGACCTCAACGCGCGGCCGCACGAAGGTGACAACAAGCAAACGCTCGCCACCCCGTGCACTCAAAAGGGTCGTTTCTTGAACTAAGAAAATTTACTAGCAATAAGTAAAGTAACTTGAAACATTCAAGTAAATTTACTCGTTGCATGTGTATTATCGTGATTCGCGAAACTTTTTTTTTTTTCGGTGTGCCCGTCACCCTATTTGCCGATTTGCCTTTCTCGTCCAAATAATCACGAAACGAAATGTATACTTAACTTATGGCGCGTGTATACACTGCCTTCCCGAAATGAATGCGGCAATGATTCCCCGACACGTCGTAAGTGGTGGGACTACGAGCCGCGGGCGGCACGCAGTGGGCCAGAAGACCGGCGCAGGAGGGCAAAAACTCCATACGCGTTTTGAGCTCCTGGATCGCTAAATAGGACTTGAACCGAACTTGTGACTCCGCCAATGGATTGGTCTCCGAACGAGGAATCCATTGGTGGGGTCACACGATCGGTCCGATTCCTGTTTAGCGACTCTGGAGCCCGAATCGCGTCGAGAGTTTTGTCCGCCGCCAGCACTGGTCATCTGGCCCACTGCGTGGCAGGCTTACTCCCCCTTGACGGTCGGCGCGGTCGGCGCAGGTCGCTGTTTATGCCGCGGCCGCCCTCTGCCCTTCGGGTAATGACTTTCACTTCTAACGAGGGACCGCTGTCGTTAAGTCGCCGACATTTGTCTCGCCCATCGGTGTTTAATGAATATTAAGCCCGCCGCGAAATCGGCACTGCTGCCACGCCACTTCCGCCGGGATAATATTTTATTGCGCGCGAAAGTAGTGTAGTAAGCGCGTTACCGCGCTGCGCTGCTACCCGGCTCACCACGCGGTGCCCATTGATGTGTTCAGCACTTCGTTCCCCCTGTCAGGAGCACGGCACGCGGTGGAACACACGCACACACACACCCCTCTACCCCCCCCTTTCCACACACACACACACACACACACACACACACACACACGCACGCGCTCCATTTGATCCACCAGGAATGAACACTTTTGGCCTTGTCCTCGGCCTTCGTGCCGTGGGTCTGCGGCAAGGACGGCCCTTATCACGGAGCTTGTTATCGTTACTTTCCTTTTTCTCCGTGCTCGCCGAATTTCCTGTCATGATGCACGGTCATGTCACACATGACCGCAGCAGCTCGTATCGCGTACACGCACCGCCATCGTGCACGGTATCAGACCGCCCTCGGTAGCTTCGTCAAAAAAAAAAAAAAAAGCTGGTTGAGAAAAATAGTAAGATAATTAAAAGCTCCCGCGGGTATGCCCGTCTGGGCACTTAGCACGTAGCATAGCTGTTAACCTGCCAATCACTTTCGCCCCGGTCAGTTTTCCGAACGCCGTTTAGTGCCCGCTGCGTGCATGCTGCTACGCTTTTCGGGTGAATGCGTGCTCTCCGTGGGCACTCCGTGGCCACTCACTGCTCTTGCCGGGCGCCGGGGTCCCTGCCTGCGCACCTGCGTGGAACGGATTCACTTTCGTTGAAAACGCGCTCAATGCGCACTAAATGCAACGCGTTGCATCGTTGCAAAAGGGCATAGTACCGAGACCTCCCATGCGAGTCGGGGCGTGGCTCCTGGTGTGCACGCCGTCGCCGAGCCCCACCGACGAAAGTAAAAAAAAAATACATCTCTCGAGTCGGCGCTGTCGGCGCGCTCCGCCTGGTGGTGGACCTGTCTGGATGCGACCGCAGTCTGGCCTTACCTGCTGACGAGTGTGCCTCCAGCAATCCATTATTCCTCCTTGATTCGACCGAATTCGAGACAAAGCCTCCGCTTCACTTTCCTCGCCGTGTGTGTGAGCCCCGCTGCGCGTGTGTGCGTGCGCACACGTCGTCCCCGCAAGTACGCCTTAATAAGGAGGCTCATAATTCAGTACGTCGGCCGGGTAATGGACGTTGTGGCGCTAACTGGCCCGCCACTCCGTGCCTTACGGCCGCGTTACGTGTTTTGTGGACGCAGTCTGAATGTCACCCTGTGCCGCCTCGCCCCGCCTCGGCCCGACGCACAGAGGACCGTTGAAGCGGCCGAAATTCTAGACGCGTTTTGGGCTCCAGAGTCGCTAAATGGGACTCGAACCGAAAGTGTGCCACCCCCACCCCCACCAATAGATTGCTCTCCGAACGAGAAATCCATTGGTGGAGTCGCACGTTCGGTTAAAACGCGTCTAAAAATTTGGCCGCCTGGCCCACTGTGCGACGCGACTGCCAAACGCTGGCTAATGCGCTGGGGGAAGGTGTCGCTTTTCTCATCAAGAAAGCCGTTTCTGGCCGCGCCTCATGACTCGCTGCAGGCTGCTGCCCACCGCCCGTCCGGGATCATTTTTTTTCCGCCAGAGCCGCGGGGAGTGCAACGCTTACAAAAACTGCAACAGCTTCCACCTGCCGCGCTAACGCTGCTACAAGTTGCCCGGAATGGCGTGAGATAATGATACGAGCATTTCGTGACGCCATCTTCGGGTCCAGACCCCCGCGGCAGACGCGTCACGTGACGCGTCACGTCGGGCGTCGAACGCGTCCGTCCGTCGCCGAGCCGAGAGTGACCGAGTGGCGGCGCAGTAGAAACCGACTACTGTGCTTATTGCGGTCGGTCAGGACGGCGGCAGGACCACAGAGTTATGTCAGGCGTCGCCCCGGGTGGCGCGCTCGTCTCCTTGATGTCTCTTTTCAAGTAGAAAGTGAGTGTGTGTGAGTGACGGCTCGGAACGCGCGCTGCTCTAGAAACCCAATAGTGTACGCGCCGGCCGGCCCGGGGCTAATGCAGTGCAGTCGGAAGACCGTTGAGGTGGTCAAAATCCCGGACACGTTTTGAGCTCGAGTCGCTAAATGGGACTCGAATCGAACGAGTGACCCCACCAATGGATTCCTCCGAGCAATCGATTGGTGAGGTCACACGTTCGATTCGAGTCCCATTTAGCGACTCTGGAGCTCAAAACGCGTCCGTGATTTTGGCCGTCTCTACGACTACGATCCTCTGACCCACTGTGCAGTGCTGGTTCGCCACCAAATGGCATACACGGCCTTTGCGCTTCCGGTGCCTGCTTCCGGTAGTCCCCCCGGCCAACTATCCGGTCCGGCTTTCCGTTACCGAGCTAAACGGCTGGCTTTGTCTGCCGGCGACCGGTGCCACCTCAATGGGATTAAAGCGCCACAAAGCCATTTTATCCGCTTCATTTGGCAGAGGCGTCCAAGCTGCCTGGGGGGGCACCCAGGCCTGTGGGTCAGGCCGTCACCGGGTCGCACCGGTCCAAAGTGCCATTCCCGTTCGGTCGCGCGACCCCGTGGGAACCACTTCATCGAATACAGAGAAAGGAGCTTTCCGACTTTTCCGGCCAACTTTTTCCCAATCACCGTGATTGGTGATTGGATAGCACGGGCAGTGACGCACGCGACGCTGTGCGCGCTCGCGCGCCACCCGCCGGCAGTTCCCTACAGTGAGTGCGCAAATTTTGGGCCAGCCGCCGCCAGCCCAGCTTGGGATACGCCAAGATTCTATCCTTACGCGCACAGCCTCAAATCAGTCTGGCATCGCGCAGTCGTATTTTTACTTGAAAAAAAAAAAATGTCGGAGATGGAGTCAGAGGCAGGGTAACTCGGACTCGAATCAACACGCGCGCGACAGCTGCTATTCACTCAGAGCAGTGCTGCCGCGGGCGGGTGGGACGGAAGGGCGGGGCCGCAGAAGGCCATCCTCATCACCATCACCTATCGACTAGTACGTCTTGGCCTGTAATTATATGTAAATTGCGGCAAATGAAACACCCTCGGTCCTGCGGCAGCCACGCTGCGCCCCGCCCCGCCCCGCGTTCTCCCTTTCACCGCAAGCTCGGCGACGCCACGGCGCGGCCCCCGGCGCGGTGTGCTTATCGTATTTGCGAATGCACCAGTCCATTTCATTTGATGGCGCCCAACCCCAGTCGTCTGCAGGTCTAACACGTCCGCGGGGAGGGTTTACTGGTTTTACGACGCACAGTGGACCAGAAGAAGGGAGAGGGCGGTCAACATTCCGGACGCGTTTTGAGCTGTACGGTCACTAAATGAGACGCGAAACGAACGTTTGACCGCCAATTGATTGCTTTTTGAATGTGGAATCCGTTGGTAGGGTCAATCGTTTGGTTAGAGTCCTGTGCAGCGACTCAAGAGATCAAAACGCGTCTAGAGTTTTGGCCGCCTCGAACTGTCTCCTGGCCCACCACTCTGCGACGCCCTCCTGGGGCTGCGATTTCGCTTCCCCTGCGTTGCTAGTAGAGCAGCGGTTTCGCGGGCACGTTGCTGGCCGGGGCGCAGGTCTGTCCCAGTTGGCACTGCTCCGCGTGGGCGGGGATGTGCCAGCAGCGCGGCGCCTCGCACGTCTGCCATGGCTATCCCACAGAGGCAGCCCTAATCAGCCTGCACACAGTGGGCCGCCTGCGCCGGTCCTCTGGCCCACGGCAGCCTGCTCCGGGGCGAGTATTCGCGCAGTGCCCCCGCGAGGTCGGGGGGTCCGAGGTCGGGGGGTCCGAGGTCGCGGCGTCCGAGCCCACGGCCCTTCGGCGGCGGAGGCGAAACGCATTCGAATGGCAAAACGCTTCATTAGGACGCCATGAGAGTTGCCAGGCCAGTGCCAGCGGAGCAAGGCGAGGCCCGGCGGAGCCCCGGCCGTGGAATCTGCGTTCAATCAGTGCAACTCATAGTCCCGAAGCCGCGGCTAGCCGCCCCCCTCCAACCGTGAGATTGAACGTGTTAATTATTCAGCGCCAGGCCCGGCCTGCGGCTCAGCCAATCCAGGACAGAATCTATGGCTATATTCACCGGCGAAGCTGAGATCCCGACGTGTCCGCCGTGCGTGAGCAGCGCGCGGGACCAGCGGGTCCGCGGCGCGCACGGCCGGGCAATCGATGTGTAACCAAAATGGTGGCAGTCCCTCAATTCCACCGTCACCACATCACTCTTTTTTTTTCTGGCAAAGCAGTGGTAAATAATACGCATCAACTGTTCTCACAAAGAATTTTTCACCTTGCAAGGTAAATTTACACGGTTAACCCAACTTTAATTCTTTGTTTCTTGAAAGAAAATGAGTGATAACGTAGTCGATTTGACCATTTTCTGCCGGAGAGCGCTTGCACGGCTGTGGCCTTGCTCGGCCTTGACCGGCGCTACAGGCCGCGGCATTCCGCCCGCCTTCAAGTCACCCATTTGCACGCCCCTCATCCTGTTCGTCCACGGCGCAGTAAAAACCAATAGCGCGTACTTTATTCGGTGCGTCCGTGGCGGTCGGCAGCGGCAGACCCCACAGCCGGGACAAGCCTGGCCTCCCCGCCCCACCCCGCCAGACGCGGCATCGCCAGTAGTAAGGGTTCCCCATTTTAACGGGCCTCCATCTTGGGAAGGGGGGGGGGGGGACCCTTACGACTATCGCTCGATCGTATGTAGTAGCATAACTGCAGGGATAAGATTCTTCGTTTTTTTTCTCATCCAAGACGCGGCCTCACTGACGCAGTCCGGCCGCCGTACGCGACTTTGTGGTCGTTAATTGGCGAAAAGGAGAAACTGTTAAAAGGCAGCGATTCGCGCGTCGTTTTCCGACGGCGTTCGCCACCGCTCCGCTACTCGTGCGGCGTCCACCAAATGCGCTCTTTTGTTATGGCTCTTGCACTACCAACGGGACGATCATTTCTTTTTCATTTGTTTGCATTCATAATGTCGAATTATGCTGTTTGCTTCTGTGTGTTTTTTTTTGCATGTAAAACATCTTGGAATAATTGGAGGCACTTGGCACTCAAGATGCTCTGCGCTGCCTCTGTTGCAACAGAAGATGCACTAAAAGAGCCGTTTCGGCGGAAGGGTAAAAGAATAATACAGGAGTTGGAACGATGTTGGCAAGCCAGGTTAGGGTGCCTCCACTGGGTGCTCCGCTAGGTGGCGCTGTGGACGCTGTGGACGCGTCGCCATGGTAACGAGCGGGAACACCCGAGCAGCGCCTTCACACGGTGTGTGATGAAGTGCTGCCGCTGCTGCCGCTGTGAGCGTTGGAGGTGAACGACCACGGGTTTCCGCGATTGCCTCGCCGGACCCTAGAGAGCTGCACACGCTAGCAGTGCGCAGGCGCGCGCACGAACTCACACTCACCCACCCACGTTCGCACGCAAGCACTTCTGCACGCGCCGTGCACTCAATCATAATGAAATAAGTGATATTCTCCGCGCCGTAAAGCAAACGCGGCGCATTGGAGTGCTGTACACTGTGGTGTACCGCCTGCACTGAATGTTGCCGGCCGCTGCAGCTAATTAATTTGCTTGACAACGGTTTTTTTTTTTGTTTTTTTTTGGTGGTTTTGGACCCTCTTTGACCATCCCATATTATATTTATCATCATATTTGTTGAATAGAGTCAAGGGAAACAAAGGAAGTTTTCACGCCGTCTGCCGCCCAGCGCACAGTGGGCCAGCGCAGGTGGCCAAAATTCTAGACGCGTTTTGAGCTCCAGAGTCGCTAAATGGAACTTGAACCGAACGTGTGACCCCACCAATGAATTGCTCTCTAAACGACGGATTTTGGCCACCTGCGCTGGTCTTCTGTCCCACTGTGCAGCGTGGTTCGAATGCACTTTTTCCGCCTGGCGGCGACACATCACATGATGGCGGCGATGAGCTCGCGGCAGCCCAAACAAACAACAGCACTGTTTGTTTCTTTTGCGACGGCGATTGGCCGGCATGCTGGCGGCGCTGTCAGCCCGGCTAACATCTCGATAATGGATCGATTAACCGCTCGGCAGAGCCAGCCGTGGTGTGTCAGCGACTCCATTGATTTATTATCTCGTGTAATTTCGCTCATTGCCGAGCCGAATCTGGACGACGCCGAGTCACCGGGGAGTCCTGCCTGCCTGCTGCCGCTATCTTGATCTGATCCCGAGCAGCGTGATGCAGGTCTTAATCGACGTGTCAGCGAAAAAGAGTGCACGCTTCGGCTCGGCGGGTACTTGAACCTCAAACCGCGCCGGCCCCCGAGCATTCCCCCCGCGACGCTGGCAGAAACGTTCACCTGTGTGTGTGTGTGTGTGTGTGTGTGAGTGTGTGTGTGTGTGTTTGTGTGGGGGTCTGTAGAGCTACGGCGCACAGTGGGCCATAAGACCGGTGCAGGCACTCAAAACTCACCAATGGATTCCTCTTTCGGACACGAGGGGGAAACAACTCAAATTTTTTGTGTACGTTTTAGAAAATTTCTTGAAATTTTTTGAACTTTTTGAAATTTTTAGAATTTTTTTTTAAATTTTTGTAAAATTGCAAATTTTTGTCAAATTGCCAAAATTTGAGAATTTTTTTTTCGAAGACCATGGGACTGTGACTGTAGACCACGGCTCGCATCATCTGGTTTGTAAGCCGATAAACCATGTATGTAGAGGCTTCGACTCTAACCTATGGCCAACAAAGCTGATGTGAGCTGTATACACCCGCATCAACTGCGATGGCTCAGATCTTTGAGGCATCGGGCATCATGAGTAGGGACGGGCGATCGAATCCCCACGTTCCTCACCTTTTTTTCGACTGGCTTATCCAGGGGTCACTGCGAGGCCAACATCGCCGAAGCATCTGCACCGGACCCTCAAGTCCTAGGTTCAACTTCCAATATTTATTTTTTTTTCACTGCCCTCCCTAGTGTGCTTCAAAGCCACAGCAATGCGCAATGACCGTTAACTGCCGTGGTGGCTGGAGGTGTCGACGCGTCAGTTTCCCGGTACGAGGATCGGCGGTTCAAATCTTATGACTTCACAACTTTTTTCTCTGGCCGCTGCTCATTGTCACGACAAGAGCCCTCTTCAATCGGCCACAGACATGAGCCGTGGTGGCTGAGGGCGTTAAGGCGTCTGACCCCGACAGTAAGGTCCAGGGATCGAATCCTCAAGTTTCCTTTCATTTTTCGACTGGATTCCTCCCACTGCGACTCAAACCCGTCCTCCAACACTCGGCAGACGTGCAAGTCAGGGTGGTGTAGTGGTCTAGGCTCAATCCAGGCCATTACACCCGGGTGTCTAAAAAGCAGTCCGCTTCGGCGGATTGGCCTCGGCACTGGTTCGATCCCCGATCGAGCCAGCCACTCGAAATTGGTCGCGAGTGGGTCCATTCCGATTCGTCGGATGGAGTTGATAAGTCCTTTGAAGCTGGCCCACTGACTGCATGTTCGGGTCTGGGAGCGCCGGACAGCGGGGGTACACTTGGTACCGACCACCCTGCGCAAACAAAAGCTCCCAAAACTACTCTCTCTCTTTCTTTCTTTCTCTGTCTCTCTATCGTCTCTGCCTTACTCTACTCTGCCCATGTTGGGCCGTGTCGGCGGCTCGGGTCCTACTGGGTCCCCCGGCGTACGATATCGAAGTCGCTGGATCGGATTAACCCCAGTTACCTGATAGCACCGGTTCCCATCCCGAACACCGAAGTAAAGCAGGAGGCCTCCCCATTAAGACTGGGGAGGGGGTGTAGAGTTCTATTTTTTTAAATTTATTTTTAGTTAAACACTATCGCCAGCGCCCGGGTAGACCGTTTCCCATATCCGAGCACCGAAGTCAAGGAGCCCAAAACGCGTTCGGGATTTTGACCGGTCTTCTGGCCCACTGTGCGGCGGCAAGAGGATCCATGGGATAGTTCCGTTCATCGACTTCGCCGTCTGTCGGGTTGAAAGAGAGAAGGAACTCGGAAGGGCGAAGTGGGGAGCAGGGGCTTTGCCGCGCTGCCGCCGCAGAGAAACTGGTATCACTCGACGCGCCTCCTGATCCAGGGAGAGGAGGCCGCCGCTCCAATATGTCACGCGCGTGTCTGGGAATGGCCGGCCGGCCGCGGCGTGTGGCGCACAGTGGGCCAGAAGACCGTTCTACACGCGTTTTGATCTCCAGAGTCCAATAAATGGGACTCGAATCGAACGTGTGACCCCACTAATGGATCTGCTGACCAAACGAGGAATCCATTGGTGGAGTCACACGTTCGATTCGAGGTCCATATAGCGACTCTGGAGCTCAACACGCGTCTAATATTTTGTCTTGCCTCAACGGTCTTCCGACCCACTGTGCAGCAGTGCGCATCTTTCTCTTTGATCGGCGAGGTGCTCCTCGTAGCGTGGCGACACGGCGCCGCACCGCGCGGACACGCGTCCGGAGCACGCGGCACGCGTCACGCGGCACGCCGGAGCAGCAGCAAGACTTGCATGGGACACAGACACGCAAAAAGCACGCCAGGTTTCACTCTCTGAGGAATTCCTCTCGACTTGGGAGGTTTGCCGCGCAGCGTTTTCCCGCTTGGACGCGTAGCACGCGCTCTCTGTGTGCGTCGAGCGTGTGTCTGTGTCTGGAAGGGCTCGGCCAGGCTCGCTGGCCAACGCGGCCTACCTCATAAGGGCCAGCAGTGTCGCTTTCCAGGCCATTGTTAGGCTGCCCTTCTCGCCTGCTCCGCAGCGCCGTGCGATGTTCATGCAGTGCAGTCTGTGCAGCCGGGTGCACCCACTCGGCGGGGAGGAAATGCACACCGGCTAGACGATACGGGACAGCGGACAGTAGACTAGAAGACCACTTTTGGCGGGAATAACTTGGACGCAGTTTGGAGATGTAGAATGTCCTCTTTTAATTTGTCCTCAGTCTTATGCCCCGACTTTTTTTTTTTTTTTTTTTATGCCCCCAGTTCTGTGCCTGAACCAGGCTTTACATCGGTCCTGCAATCGCACCCTCTGGGATGCGCCTGAGTGCAGACCGGGCGATCAGCCTGCCGAGGAGGCGGCCGTTGCATTCCCCGCTGACAGCCCTGGGATAATGGAGCAATTGGCGTGGCTGGCGTGGCCGTGATGTGTGGACACACCTACACCGCCGGTCCCGCCACTGCGGTGCAGTGGGCCAGAAGACCGGCGCATGCGGCCAAACTCTTGACACGTTTTGAGCTCCAGAGTTGCTAAACAGGACTCGAACCGAACGTGCGACCCCACCAATGGATTCCTCGTGCGTAGAGCTGTCGATGGGTGGGGTCACACGTTCGGTTCCAGTCCCATTATTTAGTGACTCTGGAGCTTAAGACGCGTCTAGAGTTTCGTGTGCATGCGCCGGTCTTCTGGCCCACTGAGCAGCGCAGCGCAGGCGCACGGCACACTGCAATCTAATTCACTTAGCGATCGCCGCTTGATCGCCGGTCGGGTAATCAGGAGCTTCGGGAGCTTCAGGAGTCAACCGCTGCAGTGAAAGCGCGGCGCGGCGCGGCGGGGAAGGGTGGGCGGGCCGCCGGGCGCACAGGCTCGCTTTGAACACCGCGCAAAAGGATTTGCCACTCTTTTTAGACGCGTTATTTTTTTTCGCAAAAAGAAATAATTGGCAACCACAGAATTCAAAAGACGACACTAGGGTGTGTACACCTCGCACCTTCACGGTCAATTATCTTTAATTACTTGGCGCAAGCTGGCCAGACGGTTAATCCTCCTATTCACATGGACTTGCATGGAGGCGCGGCTCGGCCCTTGGGGTCACCTGCTGGGGTCGCCAGACCGATAAAAAAAATTTAAAAACCCCATCCGGAGACAAGATTATAAGGCTACCCGGGTTCAACACCCGGTGTGCGTTTTCACCAAAGCTGCTGTATTCATTTAATAAGTACAAAATGAACCTTCTTATTTTTTAAAAATTTAATTTAATGTATTTTTTTTTGAAGGGGGGCGGCGGCGGGAAAATTAACCATTTAACCGGTTAACTGGCCAGCCCTATTCTGACCCACTGCGCATCGTCCGGCAGGGCAGTGAGCGTGAGAGAGACCGCCGCCGTGTGGAATCGCGCTGCAGCTCCGAACCGATAATGAGAGAGTGCGTGCGCGCGCTCTGTCGCCATGAGGAGGCGGTCGAGGACGTGGTGGCGGACGCTGGGGGACTCAGCGCGGTGGACGCGGTGCGGCTCATCAGCTTTGCGTTTGCTTTCTCCGGCGGGGCGGGCTGGGGCGGGGCGGCCCGATACCATCACAGCGCCTGCCGCGACGCCTCGATGTGGGGTCCTACACGCAGCACAGTGGGTCAGAAGACCGTCGAGGCGGCCAAAATGCCGGACTCGTTATGAGCTACATTAGTCGCTTAGAGGGACTCAAACCGAACGTGTGAACCCACCAATGGATTGCGCTCCGATCGAGGAATCCATTATGGTGGGTTCACACGTTCGATTCAAGTCCCATTCAGCGACTCTGGAGCTCAAAACGCGTCTAGAATTTTGTCCGCCTCAGCGGTCTTCTGGCCTACTGGTCAGCGGAGGCGCTTTCGGCGAGGAGACGGTGGCCGCGGGGAGGATGTGCGTAGATGCGGTCCGGTCTGACTCGCTACACGGCCGGCGGCTGGTTTTCGGTGACGAGGAATAAATCGGCCGTCCGGTCAAGAAAGACGTGTCCGCGGCGCCCCGGGGAGAGCACGCGGTGAAGGTTGCCGCGCGAGTGTAAGAAGCGGCAAGAAGACAAGACAAAACTTCTTCTGGCCCACTGTGCGCGACGTCCGCGCACCCGCGTGCCGAGATCCCCGGCACGATCAGGGCACCGTAGATCCGGTGGGGCGGCCGCGACCTTGGCCGTGACTGGGTTGACCAGGACGGCGGCGCGGCGCTCATTGTGTGCGCCGAGCTACGCTGAACCCGCACGACCTCTCGGCGGTACCGCGATGCGCGGATTAATGGTGCTGGAGCCACGCCAGGCCGCCACTCAGCATGCTGCGCAAGCTGTTCGTTTGGCACTCGGACTGCATTTCTTGCCGGAATCCCCCGCCCCGCCGAGCGCCCCGTCGCCGTGGAGGCCCGCTCCGCCCGCTGCCACTCAGTCGCGAAAACGTGCGAGCGGCCGTCCCTGAAAGCCTTGCCGCCGACCTGTCACGCCATGGTCCTTTCGCGGGGAGCAGCGAATTTCGCGAACTTTTTGGCTCCAGTGAACCGATTGGTTGCCTACCGTGTGTACCGCAGGCGCTCCCGCCTCGCCCCGACCTGCGTCAATGCTTGCCTTCCATTTGTGAGGAAACCGCTGCGGCCGACACCCCGAGTAGCCGGGCAAGCCGGGCCGGCGAGAATCGCGCCTCACCCGGAGCCTCCCGGGCTGGACACACTTTCACTTACTGAAGAGGAGTTGGGCGTGCGCGCGCGCGCATGTATCTGAGATTGAGCATGTGTGCGCTCTGCGCCGGCCCGCGCCGGCCTGCGCCCGCTGCCGGCAGGGGAGGGTGCGTCTGGGAGTTTGCGCCTATGAGTCAGCGAGGGCCACTTTCATCCAATTATGGAGCAGCGGCCCGCCGGCCGGCCTTGCGCCGTGGAGGTGGGGGCGGTGGAGGGTGGCCACAGGGAGGGCGGCGGAGCGGCGGCGAGGAGCAAACACACTCGCTCGGCCATGTCCCGCTTCCAGAACCGCGGCAGATCCTGGAGCAGAATCACCACTCGAGCATAAAAAAGGCAGGGAAAATATAAGAAGAAAAGGGGGAAAAAATTAAAAAATTTCCACCATATTTTACCATTTTAATCAGGGTACTTAGTTCTGCCACTTTGCCAAGTCTTTATGCCATTACGGGCCAGACTAATAATAATAAAAAAAAAAAACTATGTCCTGAGACAAACTCATAAGGCTACTTTGTGCCTAAAAAACGAACAAAAGCGGGGAAAAGCTGTTCTTTTGTGTTTTTTATATAGAGAAGAGGGCCGGGGGACGTTGGGCCGGGCGATGAGTGGCTGGTCCAGCCAGGGGCCGCGGAACGCGGTGACTTATGAGGACCTGGATTCCCGATCCGCCCAGCGCTGCGTCACCGTGTCTCTCTCGCACTCCAACCGGACGGGCCGAGAGTGCGAGAGAGAGAGAGAGAGTGAGGACAGCCGCACGTCGCGGCCCGCGGGTGAATGGGGACCGCGGACACCCCTGTCTGCGCTCCGAGCCGCCCTGTCCGCGTCCGGCAGGCGGGCCCGGCATAAACCACTTTCCCTGGTGACATCCGTATGACGGCGACAAGGCCTTCTGGGCCGAGGTTCTGCCCGCGGGGCGACGGCGGGATGCTTATCGAGGCCCGCCGGTCCCGGACCGAGTGACCGAGACCGCGTGCCGTCACAGTGGGAGCAGGCCGCACAGTGTCAGAAGACCGTTGAGGCGGCCAACATTCTGGACGCGTTTTATGTTTTATGCTCGAGGGTCGATAAATGCGACTCCCCACCAATGGATGTCTCGTTTGGAGAGCTATCCAGTGGCGAGGTCACACGTTCGATTCGAGTCCCGTTTAGCGACTCTGGAGCTCAAAGCGGGTCCGGCATGTTGGCTGCCTCCACGGTCTTCTGACCCACTGTGCACCCCTCCTCCCGACGCCACCTACTAATATAGTATTGTCACCCAATTGGGTCAGGAAACCTTCAGCAACCAAAGTTGGGCAATACAATGGTTCTCGCCCAAAGTTGGGTGATTAAGGCATACCTCAGCCAACACTTTTAGTCCTGGCTATGACTCTTTCATTCTCAGTGCTGTGTCTGTGGCGCTACCGTCCGCGAGGCCTGGAGCTGCACGATGGGCTGCCTACCCGCCACGGCGCAGCGAGTCCCCGGGGCAGATGGGTTGCCGGCGTGTACGGCGCGCGGGCAGGGCGGCGACGTCGGCTGGGTTGCACCCTCACTAGGCGCTGCTGCGGCCGCGGTTACGTCCCGCCGCGTCGCCCCTTCCCGATCCTTCTTTATCACCCACGTGATTGAAAAACGAGGAATACAGGAAAACGTGTCGCGCAGTAAAATCACCACTGAGGCTCAGTCCGTAAAAGCAGCGCGGACAGAGTGGAAGAACGAGGTGCACTCGAACGGGACAGGGCGAGGCAGGGAGAGGGCAAGGCGGGGCGGGCCGGGGAGCCCTTTGCGCCGCCGCCGCTCGTTTAACCCGGCCTTGTCCGCGCCCCGCGAGTAACGCGGCCTGCCTGCTCGGTCCGCCCGGCCTGCCCGGCCTGCCCGGCCTGCCCGGCCTGCCCACCAGAACTCATGACGGCGACAAAATTCATTTCTTTGATGCGCGATAAATAATCATCTCGTCTGTCGGCGTGGGGCACCCCGCAGACCGCCGGCGACCGCTGCCCTCGGCGTCGACGTGGGGGGAGGGGAGGGAGAGGCTCACCGAATGGCCGTCATTAGCCTAGTCCAGTCGTATCACGTCATATCGGCGGCATTGACTGGTTCGACGGCGGCCCCGGCGCCGCCATCCGGGCCCGGCGGCTCACCTGGCTCACCCCGGCGCCGCCATCCGGGCTCGGCGGCTCACCTGGCTCACCCCGACGCCGCGACGTCGCCCCTCGGCCGGAGCTTCGCTCGACGGTGGCGCGCGCGAAAAAAAAATCACTGACAAGTTGAACGCTATTACTCACGTGCCGGATTTCGAGGAGGGCCCGCTGCCTGGCGGAGCGCGCACAGTATTTGCACGGCGGGCCGCGGGTGATGGTAAGGCGCGGCCCCGGTGCCGTTAGCCCCGCTGGCCCGGTGTCCCGCCCGATGAGCCTCTTGTTCCTATTCACATTCGTCTTTTTCGTGTTCGATTCATTCTTCATTTCCCCCTCGCTCCATTCGGAGAGGCATTCATATCAGGCGGCGCCGCCGCTGCTGCTGCTTCAGGCACATGTTTTCTCGAGCACACTGCCAGGTAAAATCGCCAAAAAGAAGAAGAAAACAAAAGGGAAAACCACTTAAAAAAACATGGTGATTTTTTTTTTTTTTTGAATTTTAAGAAAAGTAACGGGTTGATTGAATGCGTCCTATTTTATGTGGTTTGTTTCCAACGCGGTGCGCGATACACAATGCACAGTGCAAGCCCGCCGGTACAGCGGCACGGTGCAGTGGCACTGGGCAATGGGAACTGGGACTTGAGAGTTATCCCCGCGGAGACGTGTGTGAATCCGTTGGCGTCCGTTAGGCTAGGTGGCCGCGGAATCCCCTTTCCGGCTGATCCGGGTCCGGATGCGACTACTTGTCCTTGGCGGTAAAGACTGGCCTCTGCCACCGCGGCGCACCGCGCCGCACCGCGGCCACCAGGCACTGGCGCCGCTGGCGCAGCAACAAGTGTGCGTGCGGTAGACCGCCGCACTGGAACTCAATGACCGCCGTGTTTTAAGATGAATTACTTGAACACTTCGGCCGACACCGCGGCCACCAGGCACTGGCACTGCCTAGAGTCCTACTATAGAGTCCCACTACAGAACTCTAGCGTTGCCCGGCCTCGCGCACTCGTTGTTTCCCGCGTCAGCGCTGAACTCGGTAATGAGGGGGATGCGCGTCGACAGGGAAAGTTTTAAGTACTGGGTGAGGAGGAGGCTGCGACGCCACCAGGCCCGCGGGCTTGTCGCGTTCGCAATTAGCGTATTTGAAGCGATGCCAGTTCCTCGGCTGGCTGGCCTGCTGCACAGTCAGATGGCGGCGGGGCGGCGGCGGGATGGCGGCGCCGTGCTGCTGCGCGTTGATGCTTCTTTTGTCTCTGTTGCACTCGGCCCCGGCCAGCCCAGAGGTCGAATGGATCAATAAAAGCGCGCAGCACAACTTTGTTCAAGCTTTAGGCTTTAGGGCATCGCCAGGCGGCCTGCGTGGCACGGCCGGCACGGCTCTGCTCTGCCTGCGGGCCGCCAGGTGCTGCGTGCGGCCCGGACGCCGGCCAGACTTACGACCCGCAGAGACAAAAGACAAGTGGCAGCGAGCAGTAAGCAGCGAGCCCGGCGACTTTAACGGCCACCAGTTCTGCTGCTTTGACACCGAACCCAGCCCAGCCCGCGAGTTTTAAGTTTGAATCTGTTTTCCTCGGTCGTTGGGAAGGCCCTTGCAGCTTGGTTGACAACTACTAGACCGTTTCCTCTTTACTGCTTGCCAGACTGAAGCGTGCCGCTCCAGCGCTGGTGGACATGCTCCTCGTTGAAAAAGGCAACGAAAAATCAGCACGGAAAGTGGCTATGACATGGAGCCAAAAATCCTGCTTACAGTCTTGCGTTTGCCCTTTTATGGCCTCCTTTTATTCCCTTCTCCTCCTCTTCCTCCTCCTCCTCCTCCTTCTTCTTCTTCTTGCCCCGTACGTGTCCGCCGCGGGTGCAGCGTGTGGGTGGCCGGTCCGGGTGTCCGATGTCCTTAACGACGTGGGCCGGGCAGGAAACACCGTGCCGCGCCGTGCCGAGCATTCTCCCCGCGTGATGGCCTGAAATGGCGCACGGCCGCACGCGGGGCCGCACACCAGTGGCCGCACGGCACAGGGCTGCGGGTAGTCGAACCCACGACCGTCGTAACTATTGCCTGTCCTGCAGGCGAAGGGGCGGAGCCCTGGGCGCAGCGCGGCGCGGCGCCCTCTCGGTGCTTTCTTCAGCGTCCTCATCGTTCGGCGGGGGAGGGGGGAGGGGCTTTATGCAAAGGGCACCCGGCCGACCATCGGGGCCGCGCAGTGCCACTCCCACTGCAAATCTATCGGTAAGTTTCTTTGCCAGTCCAGTGAAGCCCCGTTTCGAATGCCAAAATTTAGCATTCTTGGCCAGGATCGCTCGGAGAGAATGTCAAAATTTGTCACTCCGTTTGGGCCCCGTTTTGGCATTAGTAGGGCGCCACTTCACTGGCAAGGAAACTCAGCAACGGGTTTGCAGTGTCACTCCCTCGCGTTGCAGCGGCGCGCCATGCACATCGAGCGCAGAGCCGTGCCCTGTCATCTCGTACCTATCTCCCCCACCACCCATGAGTGAAGTGCCTCCAGCAAGCACTCCGTTTTGCTTTCTGGGCCTGGTCTGGGTTTCCGACTGTCGGCATGCAGTGGGTCAGAAGGCAGAAGACGTGTTTTAAGCTCCAGAGTCGCTAATGGGACTCGAATCGACCGTGTGACCCCACCAATGGATTGCTCTCCGAACGAGGAATCCATTGGTGGGGTCACGCGTTCGATTCGAGTCCCATAGCGCCTCTGGAGCTCAAAACGCGTTCTAAAATTTTGGCAGCCTCAACGGTCTTCTGACCCACTGTGCGGCAGTCCTTCCGCCGAACGCTTGGAGACGCGCGCATCCCCCCCCCCCCTGATTCACCCACCCGTATGGGAAGCCCGCTTCTGACGTCGCGCGGCGCATGACGGCATTAAGTCGTGGCGGCCGTGCCAGGCCGTGCTGTACGGCCGTAGGAGCAGGGCGCTGGCCGGCGACCGCCCCGGGCGCCGTCCCACCGCACAGCGTGGCGTGGGCCGGCCAGGCCGGGCTGGCCCCGCATCACTGCGCATCACGCCGCCGCTATGCGCCAAACGCCTCTCGGAAAGGCACAATCCTCATCGATGAATCTCGCCGCCTCCACGTCACACGCTGAGTAACTGCTTGGCGCACGCCACACAGTGGGACAGAAGACCGGTGGAGGGGATCAATACTGTCGCTAAATGGGACTCGAACCGAACGTGTGACACAACCAATGGATTGCTCTCCGAACGAGGAATCCATTGGTGGGGTCACACGTTAGGTTCTAGTCCCATTTAGCGACGGTGGAGCTCTAAACGCGACTAGAATTTTTGGCCGGCGTCGTCCCACTGTGCGCCGCGCCGCCTCGGCCGCAGAGAGGCCCGGTCCTGCGCCTTGGCCAGCCGCCGATCTGGGCGCCGCATCATCGGCCCGGATGGGGGCGTGGCGGTGCGGCGGCGCGGCGATCACGCTCCACGCCGAGTCCCTCTCGATGAAGGCCCAGGCGGGCCGAGCTGCTTTTTCAATCGTGGCCCAGCCAGCACACCTCCGGCGGACAGCTGCGGTGGGCGGGACACGGCGCTCCATAACATTTTTGGAATGTTTCGGCAACGCAGGGCCCCAAAGGGCCTGCAGGGCCTCGGCGGGGGCCTCGGATTCGCAGAAGCCGCGCGCGGTGGGAGTCAGTGAACCCTGGCCGGGCCGGTGGGGTCCGGATGCCACGCGGACGACGTGGACGCCCCGGCGCATGGAGTCGACGGCCGCCTCCTCGAACACGGCAGAGAACACGGGGCACCGCCGCTGAGAGCAGCGCGTCGCCGCACAGTGGGTCAGAGGACCGTTCAGGCGGTCAAAAGTCTTAGACGCGTTTTGAGTTCTAGAGTCGCTAAATGACACTCGAATCGAACGTGTGACCCCACTGATGGATTCCTCGTTTGGAGATCAGCTTAATCTGTTGGCGGGGCCACACGTTTGATTCGAGTCCCATTTAGCGACTCTAATAGAACCCAAAACGTGTCCGGGATTTTGGCCGCCTCAACGGTCTTCTGACCCTCTGCGCGCCGTCCCGTCCCGGTGGCGCCCGGCCGCGGGGCGGATGTGGCGGACAGCACGTTGCCGCCGTCCGGCGTCACACACGTGCAGGGCTGCAGGGGAAATCTATGCACGGTGCGAAAACAGTCATTAGCGAAGAAAGCGGCCTTTGCTTGCCCGCCGCGTGAAATGCGGCCGGCACCCCCGGCCGGCCCTCTGTGGCGGCTGCAGCGGCCGATGCGTGCAGCGCCATCTGGCGGACAAAGCGGCCGAAGGACACTCGGCTTAATGGCTCTGCGGTGCACCTCTCGCTGCGTGTGTGTGTGTGTGTGAGTGCCGCGCCGCGCCCTGCACTGGGCTGGCTAGGGAAAGCAGTAACACACTGCCCTACTGAAAACGCGGCTCCTCGCCCGCTCCTCGCCCGCCGCCCCCCGCCGCCCCCCGCCGCGCCCCGCCCGGCCCGGTGCACCTCTAATGCCCAGTCACTAATTAAACTCGGCTCCAACCGCCATCCCGCGGCCGCGGCCCGCACCGCGGCGTCGTCAGCCGTGCCGCGGGCGGCCAGGGCAGCCTTGGAAGGTCGCAGGCGGACCGGGCGGGCGAGTCCCGCGGCGCGGGGCGGCGCGCAGTGGGCCGGAAGACCGGCGAGGCGGCCAAAACTCTAGACGCGTTTGGAGCTTCAGAGTCGCTGAATGGGACTCGAACCGAACGTGTGACCCCACCAATGGATTGCTCTCCGAACGAGTGTTTCGTTGATAGGATCACAGCAGGCATGGGCAGGAAAGTAAAGTAAAGTACCGCGGTACCAGCACCGCGGTACTTTTTTGGGTAAAGTACCGGCACCGCAGTGCTGATGACGCGAAAGGGACCGGTAAAGTACCGCGGTACCGATTTGCGAGTAAAGTAACGAAAAGTACCGTCGGTCCTGTCAGCGGGCGCGCAGCCGCGCACTATTACGGATTGAGCGACACGACTATATAACGCAAGTGCATGCCCCGTCGGGTACCACGGACTCCATGCGCTGCAAACCGCTGTACAGCAGCGCATCCAACAAAAGAACTTGGAGGAAAAAAAAAGAAGAAAAAATGGGGGCCCTTCTCCCACCTCCCCACACAGTAGGGAGGACCGCCTGCAACTTCGGTGGATCGGGGGAACCGGTGCATTCCAGGCGGCGACCCCAGGGGTTCTCATCTGATGTGGGCCGGGTGAAGGGCGGGGGTTGAGAGCCTTTGGTTTTCGCGGGGTGGTCAGTGGTACCCACAGTGGTACCCCCGCTGTCCGGCGCTCTCTACCGAACATGCAGTGTGAAGGGCCAGCTTCAAAGGACTTATCAACTCCAAACCGACGAATCAGAATGGACCCACTCGCGACCAATTGCGAGTGGCTGGAACGACCGGGGATCGAACCAGTGCCGAGGCCAATCCGCCGAAGCGGACTGCTTTTTAGACACCCAAGCATAGTGGACGACAAATGATCCAGACCACTACGCTATCACGACTGCACGTCTGCCGAGTGTCGGACGACGGGTTTGAGTCGTATTGGGATGAGGGAGGCAGTCGTAAAATGTATTGAAATGTTGGGATCCGATCCCCGGACCTTACTATTCATGTCCGACGCCTTAGCGATCTCAGCCACCACGGCTCATGGTAGATGCGGCGTCAGCCGGGCTCTAGACGCGGCAGGGATGGAGCCGCAGTGAGCGGGTCATTCGAAAAATGTTGAGAAAAAGTGGGACTCGATCCGTCGACCCCGGTACCGGGAACCGACGTCTATACCACCTCGACCACAACGACTCATGATTGGGGACGGGTAATGTCAACGCCTTTGAACCGCACTGGGAGTGCCCGTACCGGATCGCCTCCATCGGTCTTCCGGCCCACTGTGCGGCGCGTCACTCGGTGGCCGGTGCTGCCGGTGCTGCCGGTGCTGGCCGAGCCGCAGCAGGGAGGCCCGTCAAACGCTGATATGTCAGCTCCGCGTGCAATAAATCCATACATAAAGAGGGACGGGCAAGGACGACGCCCGGCCTCGGCACGTTTTACAGCGCCGGGGCTTCGCGGGGCTTCGGCTTCGGGCTTCGGGTGTGTGGCATCGTGTCCGACGTCCATCTCTCAAACTGCATTGTATTTTATTGCCGGTCGGGCCGGACCGAGCGCGTTCTGATGCACTACCATGCACCACTACTTGTCCTTGCGTAACATGTCATGTCAAAGCCCAAACCCGATGGCTATCGCTCGTCCGATGCGCTGCTGCCTTTGACGGGCCTGCCCGTCACTTGGGATCAAGCTCCGCGCGGCCGGCCGGCCCGTGCCGCACAGTGGGTTAGAAGACCGTCGAGGCGGCCAAAATTCTAGACGTGTTTGGAGCTCCAGAGTCGCTAAATGGGACTTGAATCGAAGGCGTGACCTCGACAACGGATTGGTCTCCAAACGAGGAATCCATGGGTGGAGTCACACTTTCGATTCAAGTCCCATTCAGCGACTCTGGAGCCCAAACTCGTGTAGAATTTTGGCCGCCTCGACGGTCTCCTGACCCACTGTGGGCTGGCGGCCCGTGCCGTACGAGCGGCCGGCACACTGCCGGCGACAGAGCGCACCGGTAGTCGACACCCTGCAGCCCCGCGGCCACAGCCCGGCCCGGCCGACGCAATGACTGCGCCGCGCGGACGGGTCGCGAGGCCAATGTCTTGATGCTCCGCGCTGCTCCACACCGCGGCTCTTCGCACGTCAATGACGCCTGCGGTTGACACGTGGTTGACACGTGCAAGTGCAGCCACACACCGCTGCCTGGAAAGTGATCACTTTCTCCTTCATCCAGATGAGCAGTGCCGCAGAGGCTCTCGGCTTGGCAGCGCCATCCGCGGCGTCGTCGTGCGACAGGGCGTACCAGGGCGTACCAGGGCGTACCGGGGCGTACCTCGGCCTGGCGTACGGTGGGTGCAGTGCCCCGCTGCCGCGCTGCCTCGGTGCAGTGAGAGTGGATCATTATGTGGCCGGGAATCGAAGCGTGCGGAGGGAGCGGCGCCCCCTCCCCCCCCCCGCCCCGCCACCCATGGCTGGACGCCGTCCGGCCGGCCGTGACCATCATGGTCATGGTCATGGTCATGTCCCTCATGGACGTCGCTGCACTCGTCTGCACTCGACGACGGTCGGCCTCGCCGACAACGACAGTCCGCAGCCGCGCTGTGCTCACTGCACCGAGAGTCAGAAGACCGTTCAGGCGGTCAAAATTCTAGACGCGTTTTTGCTCTCCAAAAGAGGAATCCATTGATGGGGTCACGCGTTCGATTCGAGTCCCATTAAGCGACTCTGGAGCTCAAAAGGCGTCCAGAATTTGGACGCGTCGACGGTCTTCTGACCGCTTCTGACCCACTGTGCACTGCGCTGTTGGCCTCGGCGAATTTCCGCGCGCTGCACCTCCGTGTGCGCTACTCCCTCGGCTTCTCCGTGTCGCCGGATGATTTATCGCCGATTTCTGCGTGTTTTCTCCAAGTCGATTTTGCCATTTCGCCACTTGACGTCCGGACGTGTAATGCGACAGCTCCGACTGCAGCGCCGCGGAGCTGCGGTGGAGGCCCGGCTAGGCCCGGCCGGTGCGTGGACGCGCGGCCACAGGCCAGACGTGCTCCGGGCGCGGCTGGCGAGGCGAGGCGACGCGATGCGAGGCGATGTCAGGCGATGCCCGAGCGGCGAGGCCGGCAGAAAAAAAAACAAACAAAAAAAAAACAGGACTTTAACAGGACTTGTCGCATTGGCATGGCGACGGTCACACAGCGCATCGCGTCGCGTCGCCGTGTGTCGTATCGGACGCGCGCTTTCTGCCCGCGGCCGGCCCGGCTCGGCTCGGCCCGCGCGCCGTGGCTGGCCGTGGCCCGGCCGCGCCGCCATAACGCACCGCTCGGCTCGGCTCCCCAGACGTTTTCTACCCCGTTGTAAGTCCGTTGCTGCAACGCAGTATTCCATGTTAAAACTTAGTTGCAATCTCGTTTGTTTCACGAGAATACTACGTTGCAACTAGAAATTATTGGACAGAAAGCGCGTTGCAACCCCGTTGTAACTCCTATCAAACTCCGTTGCAACTGCGTAAAAGAAACGCGGATTGGTCCGTTGGAACAGTGTTGCGATCTCGTTGGTACTGCGTTTCTGCCTGAGATGTGCAACTGGGTTACAACGGTGTTTCAACGCGGTTTTAACGCAGGAAAAGCAATGAATTGTTTGTGACGGAGAGGATTGCATTCTTTTCAACGAGCTTACAACGCAGTTCTTCCTCACTCTGGAAGGAAGTATCATATTACACACACACACACACACACACACATACACATGTACACACACAGACACACTCACACTGCGAGATCTGAAAGAAGGACATGGGTTAGTAGTAGAACACTGGGCCTCCGACTTGCTGGTTCGCCAAGCTGCCGACTGTGCTACGGTAGAGCACGGGGGACGCTGCCTGAGCCAGCCGACGACTCTGCGCGGCCGGGGCTGGAAGCGGAGCGGCGCGGCACGGCGCGGCAGTCAGGACGACGCGGGGCCGGGGAGGGGTAGGGGGTGCGCCAGAGGAGGCGGGAGCGGCTCTGGCGCGGGCACGCACCCGGTTTTGTTCAGCCGCGCCGAAGCAGGTGCCGATTTACAGTTTCTAAGACGTATTGTCTGAACGACACACCGTGATGGAAAAACTTATATTTTACAAAGGTCGAAGTATGCGTCGTATTTTCAAATCAGTACTGGTTTATTTGCATCGGGCGTCACGCATTGGCCCAATAGAAAAGACCAGCTTGATCAAGGCAATAGGCAAAACGCGCAGGAAAGAAGCAGGGACAACATTCTGCCTCGCCCGTCTATGGTGCCTGCATCGCGCTATTCTACTCTCGCCACTTGATGTACCGCCACCTTTCATTCTCCACCGGTCACGTGTTACAGCGGGAGCCTCAGAGCAGAATTCGTTACAACTCGTGATTCTAAAACGCATCTGTATAAAAACAGCACAAGTGGAAGCCTGTTAAACCACCGGAGGTGGTTGGAGGTTCGAAATCAAATCGCGTTAAAAGCCACTTTTCTTTAATGCTGTTGCGACGCGTAATTAAAGCCGAAGAATCCTGTTCAAGCGCCGTTGAAAGTCACAGGTTTCGTCTAGGGCGTAGAAAGCTTGGTGTCTTCAACGCAGTAGCAGCGAAGTAAACCCCTGTCAGTGCCAGTACAAACTCCGTTACCAAAGACCTCGAAAAAGTGTGTTCCGGCAACGCAGTTGAAACGGGAAATAGCCCTGTGAAAGCCAGTTGCAACTCCGTTACTTCGCCCTTTGGTTAAGCGCGTTAAAACTCTGGTTTGGCAACACAGTTAAAACGGGGAAAAGCCCTGAGAAAGCCAGTTGCAACTCCGTTGCTTTACACCCCGGTCACGCGCGTTGAAACTCTGTTTCTCCAACGCAGTTGAAACGGGGAAAAGCCCCAAGAAAGCCACTTGCAACTCCGTTAGCCCGCAGCTCGGAAAAGGGCGTTGAAACTCTGTTTCTCCAACGCAGTAGAAACGGGGAAAAGCCCTGAGAAAGCCAGTTGCAACTCCGTTACTCCGCTCTTTGGATAGGCGCGTTAAAACTCTGTTTCGCCAACGGAGTTGAAACGGGAAAAAGTCCTGAGATAGCCAGTTGCAACTCCGTTAGCCCGCACCTCGGAAAAGCACGTTGGAACTCTGTGTCACCAACGCAGATGGAACGGGGAAAAGGTCGTGGAACCCGTTGCAACTCTGTTGTAACTGCGTTGAGTTCGACATAACGCAGTTGCAACGCACTTACAACGGAGTTGCAACAGGGAAAAGTCTGTACCAGTTTTCGTCTGGGTCGGCCGCTTCGCACGGCGTTCTAGAAACGGCACTGCGCGCCGCGCGGCTGTCCATACATGTTGCAGACACGGCCGGCCCGTTGCCTCCCGGCCGCCACCACCAACTTTACGGCCAAGGCGACCGTCGCGCCGACACCTGCTGGGAACGCCGGGATGGCAGGCCAGACCCGGGTCACACGGCCCGGACTAGGAGACCCACCCCGTCGACTTGCCTCCGTGCGAGGTGACGCTGCTTCGCGGAACGACGCGGTGCTGACGCGAGGGACGACTGTTTCGGCTGGTTTCGGCCAAGCCCTGGGAAGGCCCTCGGCCAGGCACAAGCAGGGTAACACCACCACCACCACCCTCCCCCGCGCCATCATTCCGTCATTAAGGCGGCGCCAAAGGCCGCCAAAGATTTAAACGAAAGTGCGCGAAACGACGACTTGGCGTCGAACGTACGCAGAATACCTTTTAATACGGGGGAATAATGGGGCATTTAGGTGGCCTGCCTGCCCGGCTGCCCGGCGAACAGAAGGACGCAAAAATAAAAGGCGAATGCAGTTTTCTCAACGCCGGTGTAGTTACAGCCGACCGGGTTCTTGGCGCCGATGTTGTTGTTGTTGGCGGCCCGATGACGCGTTCCTGGCCGCCGGACCGCCACCCAGGGTCCTGTAAAAACGGAAAGACGAAAAACGGAAAAAGAGCGCGCCACGCCTGAAACGCGTGGTCATTCCGGCAGGCCGGTGTTGACGAACCAACGGTTCCGCTCTCCGCTCAAATTCATGTCTGTTTCGTAGTTTTTTTCCCCCGCCGTGCACTGAATGACCCTCGGAGACCTGGCCACCCTCGCGCCCCCTCCTGTCCGGGGCCGTGACCCTCGGCGTCGTCCTGGTCCGCCCCAGCCGCCCCGGCGTCGTAAACCGAAAGCAGGTCTATTCCGCCTGCCGGGCCGAACCTCCCGAGCGGCCCAAACACTAGCCCCGCGATCGGGGGGCCCTGGGGGGGCCGGCGCCTGCCTGTCCTTACACGCACTTGATGCACACGGCGAGCGCGGCAGAGCGCTGCGCGGCGGGGTGGCGCGTATCTCATGATACTATGCCTCCGTCGTGTGAAACAAGCTCATAACTCTTGATATCTGATACACTTTACGCGCCTTTGTGTGTAAGTGCGTGTGTGTGTGTGTGTGCGTCGCGCGGCAAAAATGTGCGCATCATGTGAGAGGGAATAGGCCCGGCGGCAAGCCAAGACGGACTGGCGATCGGTTTACCACCGCCATAGAGCACACACACTCACACACACACGCTGCCCGGCGCCAAGAAGTGCCGCGCGGGACCGTGATTTCCCCGTGTTCCCCGCAGCCCGCCGCGCTGCGACACTCTAACCCGCGGCCCCGCATCCCACTGTGAGCGCAGGCCTGTGCGGCGGATGATGGAGGACGTTCGAGAGTTGTAAAGTGGAATTCCGAGATGCACGTCGGTGAAGGCGCGTGGCGCCCCCGGGTGGGTGCATCCCGCCCCGCCCCGCCCCGCCCCGCCCCGCCCCCGCTGTTCGATCGGATGGTAATCAGTTTGTCATTGGCCGACGGCTTTATAAGGCGGTCGTTATTTGCATACAAATAATTCGCGGGCCGTTCATCATGCTCGTCACAGTCATTTCCGGTCTCCGTCTTCTTCTTCTTGCCTTTCTTTTCGTTCTTTTCGCGATGCGCGCGTCCGCTTTGCCTTTCCCGAGGGGGTAACAACTGGTAAATTTCGTGTCAGCCGGATTACGGATTACCCCGGATTACCCCGGAGTACCCCCAAATTACCTCCGGATTACAACAAAAAAATCCCTGGATTACCTTTGGATTTGGCAGGATTACCCCGGATTACCTCAAAATTTTCCCGGATTACCCCGGATTACCTCAAAATTTCGGGTCATCCGGATTACGGATTACCAATTTGCTGTCAGCCGGATTCCCGAAGTCGTTACCCCCTCGGCCTTTCCGCTCGCGGTCCGAGATAAACTGATGTTAAACTACTCACCGGTGCATTCGGCGGGTGCATTTATATTTTTTTTCACCCTGATTCGTTTTATCAAAATTATTATTGCCTGTCGGAACGAATGAACGACTTCTATGTCGAACAAATGAAGGAACGCGCTCAGCGCGGCGGGGGCACGACCGTGATGCAACTCGCGTCCAACCGACACGCCGATTGAAAAAAAAAAAAGAATTAAATCACAATGTGGATTCGGCAGCTGCTGGCGAGGAACACGATCGAGATGTGCTGCCGCGCGGTGTTAAAAACTGCCGCCGCACAGAGGGCCAGAAGACGGATGCAGAGTCGGCCACGACTCTAGACGCATTTTTAGTTGCGGTGTCGCTAAAGGGGATTCGATCCGAACGTGTGACCCCACCAATGGATTGCTCTCCACACGAGGAATCCATTGATGGGGTCACACGCTCGGTCCGAGTCCAATTCAGCGACTCTGGAGCTCAAAACCCGTCCGGAATTTCGACCGCCTCCACCGGTCTTCTGGTCCTCCGTGCGGCGGCTTTGATTTGTGGCCCTGCTGGCTCTGATAGCTCGGATTGGGCAGCGGATCGCTCGGACGAGCGCTCCCATTTCGATTGTCCAGTCGACGCACTAACACTCAGCAGGCGGCGAACAGAGGGGGCGGCGGGGGGCCTCGAATAGTCATCGTTGCGCTGCGCGGTCCAGCGGTCCAGCTGACATGGACGACTGACTATCAAAGCGCCTCGTTATTTCAGAGCTCTCCTGCGACGAATGGCCATGTTTTTCTGAGTCCGTCCTCCTCCCGAGTCTCGAAATGAATCGACGAGCGTGGCCGTCGGGATGACGTCTCTCGGGGCTGCGCGGAGGGGCGCGCGTTTTATGAGTGCGCCTCGAGAGGCAAAAGGCGGTCCCGTTCTTCCTCTCTGCATCCATCGACCCTCTCATGCTGGGGCCTCGGGGCCAAAAACGCCTCATTGTGTGAATGTGTGCGTGTGTGTGTGGCAGTAAGTGTGTGAGTGTGTGTAAGTGTGTAAGTGTGCGAAGGCATGATATCGAAAGGTCTTTCCTCATCTGATTCGTCACGCCTTCTCATTCGTGTGTGGGGCTGCTAGCTGCCGTCCTGCACGGCCCCGGCCATCGCGGCGGTGGGTGGGCGTCACGTGACCGGGCCATTACGATCGGGTAATGGTTGGCGGACACGGCACGGGGCGCACGCGGCGACCGTCAATTGTCATCACATAGAAACACTGAGCCGACCGGGTGACACCGCAAAAAAAATTATGTCGTCAACTTGAATCAATTTTTCGTATTTATGTAAATTAAAGTCACCGCGTTTTTCTCTTTTTTTCTTTCTGGTCGCTCAGTGCAGCTTCATCGGCTTGCGCCACGTCGCGCGGCGAGGGGATCTCGGTGCCCCCCCCCTGCCCCCCCCCTGCCCCCCCCCTGCCCCCCCTGCCCCCCCCCCCGGTCCTCCCCCTTTCTCACAACCTGTCGGTCGGCAGTCCTCGGCGTAAACAAATTAAACGGGGTTTAAAGGCTCCTCGACCGGGGCTGGTCGGCCTGCAGGCTCACTCCGGACGGGGCTCTCGTCGCCCCGTCCCCCTCGCACTCATGGGGCGGCCCGCAGGGCTGAGGGAGAGGCGCAGTGGGCAGCACCATCAGCCCGGCGCTGCCAATGGATGAGGAGTGAAACGGGCGCCGGAATCGCCGATAAATTGTTGCCTGATCCGACTTCTCCGAGACGACGCAACGACTGCCTGTCGCCAGCGTGCGCGCTGCGCGCTGTGCTCCGCGCCCCGCGTTGAGGTCTCCGCCTGGGTCTCAGCACCGCCGCGGTCCCTGCCATTGCAGAGAGGCCCGCCCAACGCGCGCACAGCAAGCCGCAAGCCGGACGCTGGCGGCTCTGTCTCCCTCGCACCCCTTCGAACAGCCTCACGAGTGCGAGAGTGACTGCTGAGCGCAGCTGAGCGGAATCAGTCGAGCTGCAACAGCGTGGGGGGAAAATCAGTCAAACCGTAATGAGGATAAAGTTGTATGAACAACAAGATGACAGGCGCACCGTCGCAGCAGCCTTGCGATTAGAGGTCCATCACGTCCTTGACGGACGGGGCGGGGAGACTAGGGAAGGGGGGGGGGGGGGGCTTGACCAGTTCCATGCAAATAACTCGGCGACCGCGGTGGCGAGGCGAAGCGAAGCGGCCGTAGAAGATAACTTCCTTCGCATCTTGACGCGCGGCGACGCAGAGGTTAGGAGGAGGGGCGTCCCGGCGCCGGACTGACCGACGCCAGGGCGTCGCCTCCGGCCGGCGCAGGTAATGCAGGTACTGCGATACGGCCTTGCCGGCCACCGTCCACTGCAGAGACCGCCGCAAACATGTTGGGCTCGGCGCTGGGCTCGGCGCTGGGCTCGGTCATTGCGCTCCCTCGCGGCCGATCGGAACGACGTGCGAACGGCCTGCCTGGCCCGCCTCCCCGCGGCGAGACCACTACCCGCAATTATTGTTGCCTCGCCCGAATGGATGAATCTGTGGCGGTGCGGGTCGTGCCGCCGTGTGCCACTGAACACAGTGGGCTACAGAGACCCCGCCGCGCCGCCCGCTCGCGTTTCGTCATTCGTCCCCGCGCCCCGCGTCTCCATGGCGAAGCGAAAGGGCGGCCGCCTCATTTCCAATTCCATGATTGTTTTCCCATTTCTGGATCGTTTGAGTCCGTCGCGGGGCGCAGGGGGGCTGTGGGTGGGGGGGGGGGACGGGGCGGGACGGACGTGAAGGAGGCCACCATATGCACCGGGCTGCTGCTGCCTAATGCCGCGGCCTGGTTGCGGGATGCCTAGGCTTGCTCCGGGCGCTGGATGCCTGATCGACTTTCGGTTTCAATCTTCTCTCTCCGTCCGCCGCCTCCTCCGCCACCGCTCCCTCCAGCGGACCGGAACCAAAAGCGGAAGTGGAAACAGCCGCGCGTTTCCGTCTCGGCCTCTCAATCCACCTGGAAGCTCATCGCACTAAATCTGTGCCAAAACTGATATTCCTCTCATTTTTGTTCTGACTGTCACTTTTTTCAATTCCTTCTCTTCTCTGCCGGGAAGCGAGTGAAGTGAAGGCGCGCGAATGTGTCCACGCATTGTTTTACACCGCGCTGGCGCACGCTCACGCACGCACCGGTCATGCAGCGGCGGCGTGACGAGACTCACAGTGGCGGCGCGGACGTGCGCGGCGTGCGTATGGCGGTGGCACGGCGTGCGCTGCTGGCCCGGCGAGCATGCCGTGTCTCTTAACTTTTTAACGTTTTTCGGACACACGCGAGGAACTCGATTCTTTGAAGGACGCACATGACCGCGGTGACACCCCGCGCGATGGCGGCGTCAGTTTGACGCTGGTTGGGTCTTCTCGGACTCTTCGGGCCTCGTTTTCCCGGGTGCACGGCAGAGCAGGCGCACTAGTGCCACGCGTCGGGGAGGCCGGCCGCGTGCGGCCCACTGGGGCGGGGCGGGGCGGAGCAGGGCGTGGCGTGGCGGGGCGCTCCAAATGAACTCGAACCTCTATCGATCCCCGGGGCTCGAGGAGCCACCGCGCCAGAGAGACGGACTCGGAGGGGGGGCCCGGTAGCAGCGCCGCGCCGTGCCCCGCCGCGCCGCGCCCCGCCGCATACTTCGCAAGGCCGCCGAAGGCCGCACCTGTCCGGAGTGGGAGAGCAGCTCCTCGGCCCGGTGCTCGCCCCGTATGGGGTCCCCGCCATGATGTGCGTCTGGCAGACCGGCAGGCCGGCCGGCCACAAACACGTCGTGAGCTTCAATCAGAGAGACGCCCCGAATAGAAAGCACGCAGCCTCCCGCGGTGGCTCGCGCCTCTCACGCCTCGCGGAGATCAAGTGTGTGTGATTCGAATCATCGCCGGCTGGCCGCGGCTGGCCGGCCGCGCAGTTATTCCTTTTATTGTCTCGACGCAGACTAATCGAAGTGGTCCGTGGGGCTGCCAGCCTTTCCCCCACTGGCCAAGCCGCGGCGACGGCGCACAGTGGGCAAGAGCACCGCGCAGGCGCCAAAACCCGAGACGCGTTTTGAGCTCCAGAGTCGCTAAATGGGACACGAATCCAACGTGTGACTCCACCAATGGATAGCTCTCCGAACGAAGAATCGATTGGTGGGGTCACACGTTCGATTCAACCCCTATTTAGCGACTCTGGAACTAAACACGTGTCCGGGATTTTGGCCGTCTCAACGGTCTTTTGACCCACTGTGCGTCGTCGTCGGCATCGGCGTCGACGGACGTGTCGTGTCCCTCGCGGCGGACGCGCGAATGACCGGAAAGGAGCGGCTGGCTGGAAGACGCGGCGCGCTAGGCGAACCCTATGACCTACTTCCGATTGGCCGTCTCTGGACGCGGCTCTGGTGGGAATGCTGGGGGGCTGGATGCGTCGCCGCGCCGCGCCGTTTTCAGTGATTACACACGGCCAACGGGAATGGCCCGGTCCGCACCGTCCGCGTACATTTGCAATGCCGAGCAAAACGGATGTCTAGGCTCCCATTAGCTGTAGGCACGAGGCGCGGCAGCGGCAGGACGGCGTCACTGCCAAAGGCACTGCACCGCGCGAAACCGCAATGCACCAAGTAGAACCAAAAAAGGAGAAAAAAAAAACGAATGGGGCGGGAAGCTGTGCGGTGGCCACTGAAACGGACCGTAACTGTGCTACTGCGCTGTTGCTCCATAGTGGTATCCTGCGCCACACAGACACCTCATACACACACACACAGACAGACTCCTCATAAGTCTTGTCTCTCTTTCTCACTCACTCACACACACACACAGACACACACACACACACACACACACAAGAGGTGCGACTCAAAGGCCAGGCCCGGGGGCTAAAGAGCGCCGTTGACTACTTCTTGTGTGGCCGCCCCACCACCACAGCATAGCGTGGTGCTGCTTCCTGATCCACTCTTCCGGTTCGAGAGTATCGAAAGGCAGCAGAGTCGAGCAGAGCGGGGTTGCGGCGCGTGGCCGGGACTCCGCCTGGCAGGTAGGCCACCCACAGACGCTCCGAGCATGCCTGTGGAGCGGGTCTGCCTGCCCGCCGGGCGCTAGGCTCACTACTCAGACGGCCTCGGGCAAAGGGTGCCGGCGCGCGCGCGCACTATCTTTTTCACCCCCCCCACACACACACACACACACGGCGTGGGAGTGGGAAGGGCGCCTCATTGACCCCGGCCACGCCGTGCTCGCTTTGTCCAGTCCCCTCCCTGTTTCTCTTCGTTTTCGCAGCGTTTTCCCGCTGACTGCTCGCTAATTTGTTCATTTATTTTGTTTTTATTCTTAATCGCGGAGGAAAGGCAATGAGCCGAGGGGCGTTGCCGGCGTGTCGGCTGCAGTCAGGTGGCCGACAGGTCCGACGGCGCGGCGCGACCACCGGGGCTGTCGGTGGCCGCCGTCACCACCAGGGGAACGGCGCGGGCGTCGGCCTATGGCCGTACGACAGGCAGCCATCCTTGACCACGACGCCCTTCTTGTTGCAGTGCGCGGTGCTGCTGCCGGCGCTCGAGCCGCTCGGCCGGGCTGTCCCCGCTGTCGCCGCTGCTGCCGCTGCTGCTGTCCCTGGTGCGCGCCGCCACGCCGCCGCCCGCGCCGGCCTCGACGCGCCAGCTCCTGCAGCAGGTGTTCCAGACCGCCGTGGCGAACGCCGTGCCGGTGCGGCCGCTGCAGGCGCTGCAGGGCGCCGCCTCCCTCAGCCCCCTGGCCACGCTGCAGAGCGCCGTGCCGCTGCGCCCGCTGCAGAACATCGAGTCCCAGCTGCCGGTGCGGCCGTTCCAGAGCCTGCAGGGCCGGCCCGGCGTCGCCTGGCTGCAGAACTCCAGGCCCTTCAACGCCATCCAGAGCGCCGCGCTCAACATCGCCGTGGACGAGAGCGGGCCTCGGGACGACGCCCTGGCGGAGGTGAGGGTCTTGGAGTCAGCCCGCTCCTTTGGCGCTCGAAATCCCGGACGCGTTCTGAGATCCAGAGTCGCTAAATGGCCCTGGAACCGAACGTGTGACTCCGCCAATGGATTCCTCGGTCAGAGAGCTATCCATTGGTGGGGTCACACGCGCGGTTCGGGTCCCATTAAGAGACAGCTCAAAACGTGTGTCGAGTTTTTGCCGCCTGCACGGATCTTCTAGCCCACTGTGCTCTAGTGGTTGAACCCTGCTGTAAACTATAGCGAAGCGTCTCCATCCCCAGAACGCAGCGCCCTACGTCACGTCCCAGCGCCGCCGCCGCCGCCGCTCCCTGGACTCCGACGTGCTGGCGGAGGACATGCTGACCGACGCGGCGGAGGAGATGGCGTCGGCGCCCGTCCCAGCGGTAATAAGTTCAGCTTCCTGTCAGAATCCCCAAATTTGCGGACCGGGCTCGCAGTGTACCGCAGCGTGACAGCGACGGGCCGGACGCGTAAAGGGAACCCAACTCGCAAATTAGAATGCGTGCTTTGTTGCCCCTCGCATAACGCACGTTACGCTCGTCGTTCGCGAGATTTAAGGGGCCCGTAAAAGGCTCCACTGTGGTCGGGTTGCCTGCTCCCCCCCGCGCCACGGGCTACAGTGTAGTGTCGTGTGCTGCGGGAGATTCCCGGCGATGCGAGTCGCTGGCGGAATGACCGCCGCACAGTGGGCCAGAAGACCGGTGGAGATGGTCAAAATCCCAGACGCGTTTTGAGCCCCAGAGTCGCTAAACAGGGCTCTTACCAAACGCGTGACCCCATCAATGGATTGCTTTCCGAACGAGGAATAGATTGGTGGGGTCACACGTTCGGTTCTAGTCCTTTTAAGCGACTCTGGAGCTCAAAATGCGTCTAGAGTTTTGGCCGCCTGCGACGGTCTTCTGGCCCACTGGGCGCCGGCCAGCCCGCCTGCTGCTCGCTTGCTGCTCCGCTGGCTTCCGGCGTGTTAACGAGGCGGGCGTAAAGCTGTTAAAAGCCCCGCAGAAATACGGCGGGCCGGGCCAGCTCTATTTGTTTTAAGTCTCATTACGGGGACAATGAAAGATGATGTCGACTGGCCGGCTAGTTTCGCACGTGCGTCGCCCCGCCTGGCTGGCTGGCCGCGCCGCGCCGTCGACGGGCAGCGTGCTGAACCACTGTGTTTGCTGCGCAGGAGAAGGTGTCGAGCCGCCAGGAGAAGGCGCTGCAGTACCTCAACATGGACGGCTACCTGGCCGTGAACCCCATGGTGCAGCAGGGCGAGTTCTCGCCGCTGGACCTGGACGAGGCCGGGCTGACGCTAGCCGACGAGGACGGCAACGAGCTGCTGTCGCGCGCCGCGCCCTTCCGCCACCGCAACCAGCCGGACTCGCCCATCTACTACATCCGCCTGCCGCCCTCGCCGTACGTCCTGGTGCCCGGCGTCGGCTACGTGAGCGCGCCCAATCGCCGGCCGCTGGGCGGCATGGCGGCCGCCGCGCCGCCGCCGCCCCCGCAGCCCGCCGGCGGCAGCCCGTTCTACAACCTGCCGCTGGCCTTCATGAGCAACGGCAAGCCGACCGGGGTGTACCAGCCGTCGTGGAGCCCCGGCGCGCAGCCCCCGCGGCCCGTCCGGCCCGTGGCGCGGCCCCCGCAGCAGCAGGCCGCCGTGTTCTCGCTCAACAAGGGCCCCTACGTGTTCAACGGCAGGCCCAGTGACATCTTCATCCTCAGGGACTCGTACGACACGCTGTACGGCGACGCGCTCAGCAGCTTCTACCCGTGAGGCGTCGTCTGGCCGTTGGCCCGGCGGCCGGGTTTACGGCACGCCAGATTCAGATTCGAGCGTCGATAGCGGCGCGCCTCACCGAAATAATGTTGTTTCGCCGGTCCTTTCGACACGGCCGGCTGAAAATGAAACGATAACAGTGCCGTGAATTCCAGATGCAGATTAGCGATGGTCTCAAATTTTAGATGTTTATAGGGGGGAGATGCACCTCCGGCTGTAACGTGATTTTTGTTGTTGTTGTTGTTTTTTTTTTTTTTTGTTTTTCGAGACTGCAGGAGGCCTGGCCTGGTCCACGACGCGAAGGGCATCGCGTTGGTCCTGTGCCGCGGCCGCTTCATCCTTGTTCGCCGGAATTACAGGGTGGGCTGCCTGGCTGCCTGGCTGCCTGGCTGCCTGGCTGCGGGCTTGAGGAGGTCCCGTCGACACTCGACAGGTTATTTTCAATTACACTCGCTTGTTGATGTCGCGTTGCGCTGGCGTTGGCGCGGGATTAAATGAAGGCCTGTCCTGTACCCCCCTCCCCTACCCTTCCCCTCCCCTCCCTCCTCTACCGCTGCGCGTGACAAAGCAATGAGGGCCGAAGGGGCTGGGCTGGGCTGGCCAGTCGACACCTGTTGTGGACTCGCACAGTGGGCCGTGGTGGAGGCCGTGGCTCGTTGCGTCCGCCGCTGCAGCCACTGCAAGTCACGTCAAGTTGAGCACAGAGTGCAAAATTGTAAAAGAAGTAAAACAAAATCCAAGCCAAAAAAAGAAAAAAAGGGAAAAGTGTGACTAAATTTCTAAACGGTAGTGTGTTGTAGACATTTTTAAGGGACTCACACTCTAGTAGCATGAGGTAAAAAAAAGTTATAGCGGTACGAAAAAAATGGGGTGGGCTGGAAATGCAGAGGCAGTGGGCTGCAGACACAAACGAAAATGAAAAGACTTACAAAGCAATGCGCTTCTTTGATGCGGGTGTCGCGGGATGGCTTGGCGAGACACGGACTGGTGAGGGGCTAAGCCGAGACAAGATGCTCTGCGAGTTAAGTCGTTTGTTGTGATGCTCTTCATTTTTTTTAAGGATTCGTCCTGGTGGCTTATATTGTTGTTATTATTAGATTTTCGTTCTCGTGAGAAGAGCGTGAATGTGTTTTTGAGTGCATGGGAGTGGAGTGTGTTGTTATTTATTTTATGAGTGATATTGTGGACAAATTATTTTATTCAGACTGCAACCTTAACCACTGTTTTTTTTTCACCCAGCATGTTGCTGTTATTATTTAAGACGCGTTGTCAACCCATATTTCTCACTATTTATTTCTATTTATTTAGGAACATATTGTATTTCTTGTTTAGTGTAGGATTTTAAACCTTGTTACTCTGTGACTATGTCTCTGTTGTAAACAAATGATTTCATTTTTTTAATGCATCGTCATTCTTTCCCGTCCTCCAATTCCCCACAGCACATTGAATGAATGAACAAACAAATGAATGAATGCATGAATGAATTGCCGCGGAAACCACGATGGTGCGCAGGAAGTGCATCCAAATCTACCCCAGGTCGTAACAACCGTCTAATTGGCCAACTGCCTCCAGCTCGGGCGGGGCTGCCACTGGCGGGGCAGCCAGGGCAGGCAGCCGGCACACAGGGCCGCTCCGCACGCGCTGCACCGCGCAGACTGCCCGGGTCCGTCAGCGAACACCCTCACGGACCGAGGGGGAACGACTTCCCACATTCACTATGTGCAAAATGTCAACACATTCCTCATTCAGAAGGCAAAAACGCCTGTGAGTAGGCAACATGTGTGGCAAATGCAGCAGAAATCTAGCACATTCTCACAATCATTGTACTCAAAATTTTCCAGTGGGCCGCCGCTCGTAGTGTGGCTCTGCAGACATGGCCGTCGGACTCTCGATCGCGGCGAGCGCTCGGCCTATCCCGCCCAATAACGAGGAGGTCCCGCGCTGCGCCGTATTTATGTTTCTATTTAAAGCAGCGCCCAGTGTTAACTCACACGAAATAATAATTAAAAGAGTGGCTCAGCTCGGCGCGGTCCCGCGCCGCACCTGTTGGCAGAGGTTATAGCTCCCCTGCAATTAGTGCTCGCGCCACGCAGCGACGCGGCACGGCACGGCGCGGCGACCGGACACAGTGGGCCAGAGGACCGGCGAGAGCGGCTGAACGTCTAGACGTGTTTTGAGCACCAGAGTCGCTAAGTGAGACTCAAATTGAACGTGTGACCCCGTCGATGGATTCCTCGTTCGGAGAGCAATCCATTTGTCGGGTCACACGTTCGGCTCCAGTCTCATTTAGCGACGCTGGAGCTGAAACGCGCCTGGAGTTCTGGCCCACTGTGCCGTAGGGCTGCGAGAAAGAAGCCGCGGCGGCTCATCCTCGCGCCATTCAGCGTCGCGCCAGCCTCGCCAGCCTCCCAGCGTTCGCCATCGGGAGTTTCCACCGTTTCCACCATTTCCACATGGCAGTGCGGCGGGCTGCCTACGCTCGACTATGCGGGCGCGGTGGACCAGGGACCGAGGGGCCGACCAGGCTGACAGGCGAGGACGAGGAGGACGAGGATCCCACGCCGCGCCCTGCTTCAGCTCGAGGAGTGCAGCGAGGAACCCAGCCGAGGCGTGGCCATCGTCCGGCATGTCCTGGTGACCCCTGCACCTCCTGCCTGCGCGGTGATCGATTCGTGGCGGGGCGGGGCGGGGCGGGGCGGCACTGGACAGGGTCCGCCTGGGAGTAGATTGATCGGGTACTCGCGTCGTGTAACATTGTGTCAGTTCGTGTAGCCTGGTACATCAAACAGTTAGCGGCGACAGGCTGCCCGGCTAATGGGCCCAAATGCTTCCCCTCCCCTTCCCCTGATCTACCCCCCTCTGCCGGATACTGAAGCAATCACCAAGTGCACGCAAAAAAGGGGGAGAGTGCCGTGCCTAGAAAATGAGCGAGGGTGGCGTGAAGAATTTTATTTATATTCGGCAGAAAAATTGGTTGGAGTGCTTTCCGTGTCCTTCGCGACAGTGGGAAAGGGAACGGTCACTCTAACGAGAAGAAAGAAATCTCATCCCACCGCGCGGAGTCGTTGTGTGTTGTCTGTCAGATTTTCTTTTCTTTTTTTCTTCATTTTTTCTCTTTATTTTGTTGTCCAGCGCAGCGCGTCGTACGGCACGGCGACGCAGTGCAGGATGGAGACAGCGGCGTCCGGGCGACACGCACGCCGTGCGTCGGCGCTGCACTGCCAAGAAGCAAGGATTCTGGAAAGCAACTCTACTTCCAGGTCGGGGCTCCGGGGCTCCGGGGCTCCGTGGCCCCGGAACTCGCTTCCGCGTGGGTCAGGTCGTCGTCAGGACGATGCCGGGCGGGCCGCGGCAACGCGCGGCAATTAGCAGGGAATGCAGTTCGATCCTATTTTCGGGCCGAGGAGCAGGAGATGCCTCGCGACACGATGCGAGGTGCGTCCTGTCTGCGGGCGTGCCGCCGGACCACTGAAAATGGGCTCACGAGACTCATGACCCACAAAAGGCGATACCAAAAAAAAAAAAAAAAAAAAAAAAAAAAAAAAAAAAAAAAAAAAAAAAAATCACCAAAAAGGGAAAAGCATCGCAAAGAAAGGGTGATACTCAAATGTATGACTCAAATTATGACATTGCCGCGCAGTGGGCCAGACAACCGGCACAGGTGGTCAAAACTCTAGACGCGTTTTGACCTCCAGAGTTGCTAAAAAGGAGTAGAACCAAACTTGTTACCCCACCTGGATTCCTCGTTCGGAGATCAACCCATTCGTGGGGTCACACGTCCGGTTCGACTATATAGAGACTCAAAAGACTCAAAAACCGTCCAGGATTTTGACCGCCTCTACCGGTCTTCTTGCCCACTGTGTGCCGGTCGCATAGCGGTCGCTGCGGTGGGCGTGCCGTCCGGTACGTCGCGACGCTCTCCGCGGCGCCGCGCACGCGCCGCCTCGCGGTGGGCGTCGGCGTCGGCCCGGACTAAGTGTGTTTCTCTTTGGGCCTTTCGGTGATCAGGGCTACCCGCGCACGCGCATCCATCTCCGTCGCTCTGCTGCCTCGTCCGACGCGAGGTGCGCGAGGTCCGCCCTCGACCACCCCAGGGCCGCCGCCGCCGCCGCCGAGTTTCTCCAAGGCGTCAAAGAGCTCCAAATTGAATGAGCGGAGCCTTGCGGAAGGCGGGGCACTCGCCGGGCCACGCCCCTGGGCCACGCCCCCGGGACACTCCCCTGGCCAAACAAACCGAATCACTTTCGGCACGACGTCCTGTCTGCACAGCACTGAGTAGGCCGGAGGACCGGTGGAGACGGAGTCGCTAAATGCGACTCGAACCGAACGTGAAACCCTATCAATGAAATTGTCGTTCAGAGACCAATCCGTACACGATCGGTTCAAGTCCCATTTAGCGACTCTAGAGCTAAAAACGCGTCCAGACTTTCTGCCGCCTGCACCGGTCTTCTGGCCCGCTGTCGAGGGAGAAACAACTGGCTATAAGCATGTACACCAAAAATTAAATTTCAAAAAATATCGAAAAATTTGAAACATTTTATTGAAAAATTTGAAAACTTTTGAAGATTCATCGTAAAAAATCACGAAATTGCCTTTCCAGGACCGGCCTGAGAGAACGGTGTGGTTGCGCCCTCGGCACAACAACACACGGTACAAACACAAACATAGGCCACTCCCTATTTTTTTAAAAAAATAAAATAGAACCCTACGAACCCCCGCCTGCTTAACTTCAGTGTTCGGATATGGGAAACGGTCTACCCAGGCGCTGGCGATTGTGTTTAACTAAAAATAAATTTTAAAAAATGGAACTCTACACCCCCTCCCCAGTCTTAATGGGGAGGCCTCCTGCTTTACTTCGGTGTTCGGGATGGGAACCGGTGCTATCAGGTAACTGGGGTTAATCCGATCCAGCGACTTCGATATCGTACGCCGGGGGACCCAGTAGGACCCGAGCCGCCGACACGGCCCAACATGGGCAGAGTAGAGTAAGGCAGAGACGATAGAGAGACAGAGAAAGAAAGAAAGAAAGAGAGAGTAGTTTTGGGAGCTTTTGTTTGCGCAGGGTGGTCGGTACCAAATGTACCCCCGCTGTCCGGCGCTCCCAGACCCGAACATGCAGTCAGTGGGCCAGCTTCAAAGGACTTATCAACTCCATCCGACGAATCGGAATGGACCCACTCGCGACCAATTTCGAGTGGCTGGCTCGATCGGGGATCGAACCAGTGCCGAGGCCAATCCGCCGAAGCGGACTGCTTTTTAGACACCCGGGTGTAATGGCCTGGATTGAGCCTAGACCACTACACCACCCTGACTTGCACGTCTGCCGAGTGTTGGAGGACGGGTTTGAGTCGCAGTGGGAGGAAGCCAGTCGAAAAATGAAAGGAAATTTGAGGATTCGATCCCTAGACCTTACTGTCGGGGTCAGACGCCTTAACGCCCTCAGCCACCACTGCTCATGTCTGTGGTCGATTGTAGAGGGCTCTTGTCGTGACAATGAGCAGCGGCCAGAGAAAAAAGTTGTGAAGTAATAAGATTTGAACCGCCGATCCTCGTACCGGGAAACCGACGCGTCGACACCTCCAGCCACCACGGCAGTTAATGGTCATTGCGCATTGCTGTGGCTTTGAAGCACACTAGGGAGGGCAGTGGAAAAAAAAATATATTGGAAGTTGAACCTAGGACTTGAGGGTCCGGTGCAGATGCTTCGGCGATGTTGGCCTCGCAGTGACCCCTGGATAAGCCAGTCGAAAAAAGGTGAGGGACGTGGGGATTAGATCGCCCGTCCCTACTCATGATGCCCGATGCCTCAAAGATCTGAGCCATCGCAGTTGATGCGGGTGTATACAGCTCACATCAGCTTTGGTGGCCATAGGTTAGAGTCGAAGCCTCTACATACATGGTTTATCGGCTTACAAACCAGATGATGCGAGCCGTGGTCTACAGTCCCAGGGTCAACTTCAAACGAGTATATATATTATATAATTTTATTTATTTTGTATCATTTTTCGGACGAATTATCGTCGGTCAAACGAGGGTCTTCGAAAAAATTCTAAAAATTTGGCAATTTTGACAAAATTTGCAATTTTACAAAAATTTAAAAAATTTCTAAAAATCTTTAGAAAATTTAAAACATTTCAAGAAATTTTCTAAAACGTACACAAAAATTTTGAGTTGTTTCCCCCTCGCCCTCTGTGCATAGTCGCGGTTGGCGATAAGCCGAGAGCTTTTTCCTGTCTCAGAGCATATTTCTTCTGCATCGCGTGAACGTTAGTGGAAGACAAATTGGTGAGACGCGCACGACCCTGGGTGGCGATCACGGTCCCCGCTGTCGATACTCCGCGCTGCCCCCATGGCGGCAGCGAGGGGTATCGGCACAGTGTGGCGGGTGCCGCATCGTCGGCGTCGTCACAGCAAACAACGCAGTGCATCACGGCCTCCGGATTGAGCGTTTCCGTCGCGAGTAAGTTGCCACCCCGCCCCGCCCTGCCCCGCCCCGCCCCGCCCCGCCCCGCCTCCAGAGGCCGAGACCCCGGCGGCGCAGCGGCACGCCGGGTGTTTCCGTAATGATGATAAACTCGGTGCTCAATCCGCCGACGTGTCGCGCCGCGCCGCCAGGATTTATGGCTGTGACGTCATCGTCGTCGCCCCGACCGACGCTGCACGCCGCGCAGGCCCCGTTGCAGTACGCGGTACGCCACGCCTTAAGAGCGGCTTCTCCAAACAGAGTGTCCTCTGGCCGAGCGCGCAGAGCACAGCACGGGCCTGGCCTGCCTGCCGCTCCCCGGTCGGGCCGGACCCGGCCGGCCAGCGCAGCAGCGCAGCAGCGCACCGCCGTCCTTTTAAGGGCTCCTATAATTGCACTGATACATTAGTCCGGACACGAACCCTTTCCGACCGCCGGGACAGCCTGCCCTGCGGCCTTCGGATGAGCTTTGGCGTTTCCCCGTCGGTCGGAGGCCAGCGCCGGGTCGGCTCTTTCGGCAGACTTTGCGCACAGTGGGCCAGAAGACGGCGCAAGCGGCCAAAAACTAGACGCATTTTGAGCTCTAGAGTCGCCGAATGGGACTAGAACCGACCGTGTGACCCCACAAATGGAATCCTCGTTCGGAGAGTAACCGGTTCACACGTTCGGTTTGAGTCCCAATTGGCGACTCTGGAGCTCAAAACGCGTCTAGAGTGTTTGGCCCCTGCGCCGTCTTCTGGTCCACTTTGCTTTGACGTAAGACGAGCCAGCAGGCTGATTCCGAACACTGCTTCATCGCCTCTGACTTTCTAGCACTCCAGCTCTGTGACAGAGACGAGCGACGAAAGCACACTGTTCGGAATCGGCCTCTGCTTCGTAGCTGGTGACGCTCCCAAGGGGAAATGCACCGCCGATGTAATTAAGCGCCGCCAAGTCGTGGGACAGAGCGAGACAGAATTAGACGCACTGCGAGACGGAGCGAGGCAGAGAGAGACGCCCCGTGTGCGTGAAAACGCTCTCACCCACGAAGAAGATGACGCGGGCAGAGGCGTTGAAAGCGTCGCCGTGAAGTCGACGCGCGACGCGCCGACCGACGCCTCGCTCGCTCGTTCACGCTGCAACGCACGGCGCAGCGCAAAAAGACGCGAGGACGCGCCGACAAACAAACGAAAACGCCTCCGCGAGACGAACGCGCACCGTCAGCGGCATCCCGACATGTCAGTCAGTCAGTCATTCGGGGTGCCGACAAACAACTGACAAACAAGCTGACGCGAGCTGACAAAACGATGGGGCAGGCGCGGCGCGCGCGGCGTGGACAAGGTAATCTAGATCATCTCTCGATCATCTCTCTCCGAGTGGAAGGTCCCGCCTGTGTTTTTAATCGCAGGGGCATTATCAGAGGCATGGCCGGTACCATGACAGGGCACAACGTCGTGACCCCCAACCCACTCCGCACAGTGGGCCAGAAGTGGGCGGCTTAAGTTCTAGACGCGTTTTGAGCTCCAGAGTCGCTAAATGGGACTCGAACCGAACGTGTGACCCCTCCAGAGGATTCCTCGTTCGGGGAGCAATTCATTGGTGGAGTCACACATTCAGTTCGAGTCCCATTCAGCGACTTTGGAGCTCATAACGCGTCCGGTATTTTGGCCGCCTAAACGGTCTTCTGGCCCACTGTGCCCCGCCCCGCTCCAAGCCGAGCAACGCTCAGAGACGACCTCCCGATCAGCAACCCTTGCTCGCAGCGTCATGCCGATCATGCCGTGCGTGCTGCAGGAAAAATGACGTAACGCGTTGCAGTTACCGTTATTAATTCCAATAAAAAGCACGTCACACGTTCAATTCGAGTCCCATTTACCGATTCTGGAACTCAAAACGCGTCCAGAATTTTGGCCGCATGCGCCGGTCCTCTGGCCGCCACTGTGCGCTGCCAGCGTCGGTGCTGCTGGTCCGTTGAAGCGGGAATCAGCGAGTCTCGTTATTATTCTCGGCCTTTCCCTTTTGGCCGAAGCCCAGTGCGGCCCTTCGGCCGGCCGCGGCCCTTTACTGCCCTCGCTCTCCGGCTGACCGATTTCGACGTTTCTTCGTTTCTTCGCTCCGGTCGCTGCATCTCCATTCCTGGCGCGTCGGGGCGGTGAGTGCGGCGATACGGATCTCGTCGGCGTCCGTGTGACGGCTGGGTCGGCCAGGCCGGCAGGGACAGGCTAGGACAGGCCGACGTCGAACCCCGGAACCTCCTACGCGCCGCCGCGCAACGCCGCCGCGCCGCCAGTGATCGCCGCCTCGTGGATCCCCTTGTGCATCGTAATGGGCTTCCAGCAGCCTGGTTCTTCGCTAACAGGGGCGGATCCAGGATTTTCCTAATTCTGGTCGCTAACCTAACCTCCCCGCACCGAGCGACCAAAGTTCAGGATCAGACCCAACAATGTCTTCAAATAGTGTAGCACTGCCACTGCAAGTGTTCTCAATTTACAAGTAAATTTTAAAATAAAATTGTCGTTTTTTGCTGTATATTTACCGCGGTAAAGTACAATAAAAATCGAAATTAACGAAAACGATTTTTCGAAAGATTTTACTTGCACCAGATGGCAGTCACTCGGAGCGCCGCGCGCGCTTGCATGAGTGCTGGTTCCCCGTCAACCTACTCACTCGTTGAGCAGGCGGCTCTTCTCCGAAAAGGCCCCGTTCTCGGTATTAGGTCGAGCCCTCCTGCTCGCATCGGGCAATGTCGGGCAATGCAGGGCAGATGGACCGATGCGGCCAGACCGCCCGAGGATGTGATCCATCCCCGCTGGGGGCGCTGCGTGCGACGTGCACAACGCGCGCGCGCGCACCATCCCATCCTGCAGCGCCCCGCTGGCAAGCATTTTCAGCGGCGCGGGTAATACGATTCGGATTAAGGCGGACAGGACCAGGAAAAAGAAAAGGAAAAATATTGGCTTATTTGGTGGGAACGAGGTTGTCCGGGAGGGAGGGCGGCCCACTGGGGTGGCTCGTGGGTGCTGCCAGGCAGAGCACAGCCAATTACGCAGCCGGAGGGCGAGGAGAGTCCTCTCCGGTCCCCCCCCCTCCCCTCCCCGTGGCCGATTTAGCGGCGTGTCGCATGGCCAGCACAGCACCGCTCAGGCTGCAGTAAATCATGTGCACGAGCAGCAGCAGCAGCAACAGCGAGGAGCAAAACAATTACATACGAGAGTTTTTTGCCCCCTCTCTCTCTCTCTTTCTCACTGTTTGCCCTTTCTTATTTTTTTTCGTCCCGACGCGACGGTCATCCGGGCCAAGTGCAACAATGTAGTTATCTCGAGGCACGGCAGCAGGGATGAGAGAGTAGGGTGCGCGCCTCCGCCAACAAGACGTCCAACTAGACAGAAACAAAATGATAAAAACAAATCCTTGAGACTTTTGCACGCCAGTACACACAAAGGTGCGGCGGGAACTGAGGAGCGCCCCCCCCCCCCAGCAGCAGACTTGCAGCGCACAGTGGGTCAGAAGACCGTGTTGAGGCGGCTAAAATCCCGACGCGTTTTGAGCTCCAGAGTCACTAGATGGGACTCGAATCGAATGTGTGACCCCACCAATGGATTCCTCCGTTCGGAGAGCAATACATTGGTGGGGTCACACGTTCGATTCGAGTCCCATTTACTGATTCTAGAACTCAAAACGCTTCTAGTATTTTGGCCGCCTCAACGGTCTTCTGACCCTCTGTGCAGTGTGGCTTGCATGACGCGGGTGGCGCTCTCTCAGCCCAGTCGATCACACGGCACGAAGCGAACCGGTACCGGCCGTGCCGGCCATCGGGGCATTCCGTAGACGCGGCAAATTACACACACCCTCGGCGGGAGTCGAACCCACGCCCTACGCACGGCCACCGAAATCTGTCTGGCCCGTTAATTACGGTGCGATCGCCGTGGATGGAGCCGTCGACAGAGGTGGGCCAACCAGGGTGAAATTGTTTAATTAAAAAATCAATATTGACCGGCCAGTTGTTTTGATAGACAGATTTAGGTGGGGCCGGAAAGGGAAAGGGTCGCAACCCGGTCGGTTTGGTATGCAGCTCGCCAGCAGGGCCGAACGTGCACGCGGCTCGGAGGCGTTGCAAGTGTTGTGCGAGTTACCGCGGACCACCCTGTCTAGTTTCTCTTGTTTTAGAATTTGAGCCGTAGTGTGGAACACTGGCAATTAAAAAAAAAAAAAAAATAAAAAAAAAAAAAACTAAGAGAAACAGATTGTTTGCGGTGAAAGCCCTATCCGCGGCCAGCGCGCGGACGTGGCCAGCTCCCTCCCGGAAATGAAGTTGGTCCGCGCGCCCCTCGCCGCGACCGTGGCGGAGCGGAGGGAGGTGGCCGTCAGCTGATGACAAGGTTGGGGTCGTCGCGCCGCCGGCCGCCACCCCACTACACCACGGCCGGAGTGGTGGGGTGTCCTGCCGGCGCCGCGTGGGCCGTGCCGGCCGCACCGCCGTGCCGCCGCGCCGCCGCGCATCGTGCCGTTGAGTCAGTCGCTCTGCGCTGCCCGACAACGACGGACGCCCCTCCGCGGCCGCTCAGTCCCGCCTCGCCTCGCCGCTCGCGATCCACGACGTCAAGGGGTGGTCGACGCGCGACCCCTCCGCCCGCACCGCGCCTTGGTCGGGGAAGTTCGGCCGCCGTGCTGCCTTGGGCGTGTTGTTGGAGTGGCGACGCCTGTAGGCTGCTTCGACCCCTTCGACGGCGTCCCCGCTGACGGCGTCCCACCTCGCGACGACGTGCCTGGCCCATGCGGCGCGCTGAGGGTGCGCGCGGTGGCAGGTGACCGCCCCCATCACCCGGACCGCCCCGCCCCGCCCCGCCCAACCCCGCCTCGCCCCGCCCCGCCGCCACGATGACAGCGTCGCGGGCGTCGCCGGCCAGCTCCAGGTAAAGGCAATGACAGTCAAATGGCCCCCGTTCGTCCGCGGTCAGGAACAAGTAGTCCACGGCCAGCAAAAACGGCAACCGGACGTGCCGGCCGCGTCTGGCGCCCTTCTCCGGCTTGCTCTGGGACCGACGCGCGGCTTCTTTCAGAAGACACTTGCGTTTTTCCTCAACCGTTCCAGAGGCTCCCCTTCTAAATGCGGCAGGACTTTGCTTCCGTCTTCCGCCAACAGCCGACCGAAGCTCGTCCGTCGGTTCGTCTGCTGCACCGCGCCGAGCTGACGGCGCCGACGGTAACCGCGGTCTGCCGGTCTTACGCGAGGCAACGCGATGAGGGGCCTGGGAGCGTGAAAAACATGGCTGCCGGACAAAACGCAGCGCCGCGCCGTCGCGCCGCCGCGCCGCGCCCCGCCGCGCAAACGCCACTCAGTGCAGCAACACGTCGATGTGGCGCCGTCCGCCACACCTTAGGGCCTCGGCCTGGCCTCGGCCTGGCCTCGGCCGGCGCCGTCTGGACAGTCCGGACACGCGGCAACGCAACGCGTGCATCAGTCAAGCCGCCTAGCGTGCGGCGGCGTCGCGCTGCTGGCCGAGGGACCGCGACATGCCAGTTTCGCCTGAGAGTCGACGCAGAACTAGGAGGCGCGACGCTTTATCGCCATTTTTCGTCGTACACCCTTTTTTCACTTCGCCAGGGTATAGACAAACATTCTTGACTCAACTTACTTCGAAGTTTCATCCAGTACGGCCTACAGTCAATATTTCACGCTAAATTCCTTCGTGCAATTTTTCACGTGGGCCCACACAATTTTGCGCATTCGTGCTTTTCGTACAAATTTGTAAGGAAATTCCGCACGAATTTGTGCGATTCGGCGTACAAAGTTATTCGAAAAAGTTCGCATGTTGAAGATTGTGTGAGACCACGAGCAAAATTGTACAAATACGACTAGCGTGTTTTTTTTTTTTTTTTTGTTTTTGTTTCCTTCTTAAAGTCCTCGTCTCAACGCTCCCCTCCCCGCGACCTTGACCCCGACGTGCTCGCGGACTGCTGCTGACTAGACTTCGCGAAACAGCAGCGTTCATCTTTAAACTGATTTTCAAACCCGTTCACTGTCGTGTCCCCCCCCCCCCCCGAACAAGTTTTGCCCAGATTCGCGCGTCGTTCGCGACGGCGGCGGGACGCTGCGGCGCCAGCGCCGGTCCCTCCGGGGCCTTCGGTCGCCCTGTCCCTCTCGCACTCACTGGCCCGCCCCGGCCCTCCCCGCTGGGGCGCTAGAGAGTCGGAGCGAGGCGCTGCTGTGCGTCCGCGGCCGGCCGGCCGGCCGTTGCACCTGCCGGCTTGCGCACCTCTCGACGTGTCACTCACGGCCGACCGGCCAAAAAGTCCCAGTCCGACCCCCCCCCCCCCGGCCGCCCCGCACACGACATTAATTTAATCGCCACGCGTTATCGGTGGCGTTATTTTACTTTGGAGGTGCCGGCAGCACCGGCCACTTTGATGGAGGTCCTTGTCCTGTAGCCCCCCGCCCCTCACACCGCAAAGGCCGCCTCGTCGCGCGGCCACATTCCTGTCCTGCAAGGGACCCAGTAGGACCAGCAGCGGCCCGTAACACAGGAGCCCCGTGCAATAATTTCGCTTGGGGATATTTGGCTCCCTCTTTACACGGCGCACAGTGGGCCAGAAGACGCCGTAAGCGGCCATACGCGTTCTGAGCTCCCGAGTCGCTAAATGGGACCCAAACCGAACGGGTGACCCCACCAATGGATTCCTCGTTCGGAGAGCAATCCATCGGTGGGGTCACACGTTCGGTTCGAGTCCCATTTAGCGCCTCTGGAGCTCAAAAGCGTCTAGAGTTTTAGCCGCCAACGCCGTCTTCTGGCCCACTGTGCGGCGCCGACGCAGCGAGTCCTGAACGCTCTCGTCCTGCCTGAGGTGTCCCTCTCCTTCACACCTGATGACCCCCACCTCAGCCTAATACATCCTGCGCAAAGTGCATCCGTGTGTGTGACTTGGTATTCCCGTGCGTGTGTGTGGGAGCGAAATACGTGCGTGCAGTGCGTGCATGTGTGTGTGTGCATGTCGATGCGCGCGCATAGTGCATGTGTGTGGGTGGGGCCCTCGCAGCGCACATAGGCAGCTGTCAGCACACGGCAGCGTCCGCATCCCTCAAGCCTGCTGGACGCGTCCACCTCTTTTCAGGAAATTGTTTATGTATAACCAGGCGTCGAAAAGCCGGGGGAGGGGCCCGGCTGCCTGGCTGGCCGCCGCGCTGTGGGCTGCTCGGGCTGGCCGTCACTCACGAGGAGCATCCTTTCCTTCAGCCTTCAGCGCATTGTTGCGCGGGGCGGCCGGCCGGGCAGGCAGGCAGGCAGGCAGCTTAGCAGCGTCGTCATGAGCTTAGCCTTTGCCAAGCAAAAGCTCTTCGCGGATTGTGTTTAGAAGTGGCGGATGGCGGGGCGGCAGGTAGGCCGAGCGCATTGGCTGCAGCGCCCCGCCGGGCCGCCCCGCCAGCCGCCACTCCCTGGGGGTAATTAGCACATGTCTGGACGGCCGCTGCACCTCGCCCCGCCTCGCCCCGCCCCACCCCGCCCCACCCCGCCCCGCCCCGCGCCACAGTCAATATCCTGCCTCTGCCCCGCGCTGCTACCGAGGGGCGTGGCGGCGCGCACTCGTTGTTGTTTTTATTTGCAGTTTTATTATTTGCATTATTATTCCGGCCGGCACTGGCGCCGCATCATGGGAGTCCAGTTGGCGGCGGCCCGTCGGCGGCCCGTCGGCGCGGCGCGGTGACGGCCTGGGAATAGCGCCGGGGCACAGTGGGCCAGAAGACCAAAGCAGGCGGTCAAAACTCTAGACGCTTTTTGAGCTCCGACAGGACCAGGGTGGCGGGGGTGAGGGCCAGACGGGGCATCGGCCCCGTCAAACGCGCGCAAACTGTGCCAAACGGCGCGCTTCGCGGAGCTCGTCTTCTGCTTTTAGTACAAGTACGATGCGATCGACGCCGTGCCGCCGCGCGGCCCCGACGGTGACAAGACTCGTCTCACAAAACGTGACCATAAGCGTGCGCGTGTGTGCGCTCGTGTGTGAGTGTGTGAGCGCGCGGCTGTGTGTGCAATGTGTTGCCGAGACGGTGCGCTTGTGCGACTTGGACCGGTACAGAGCCTTCCGCAGGGCCGCAAAGGGACGCACCGTTACCCCACCACGCCCCGCCACGCCCCGCCACGCCCCGCCACGTCCCGCCACGCCCCGCCACGCCCCGCCACGGCGTTCAACGCCAGGCGTTTCCCACTCGCGTGCCTTTTCGACGCGGGCCTCTCACGGGAGGCTCCGTCGTGGTCGCCAACTTTTTTTTCGTCCTTTTGCTGCTCGCACTTCTCGCACTCGTTGGGCAGCATCGCCACCGCGCCCTTTTCCGGGATGACCTTCAGGCAACGGCGGGGGGCGCATCCCCCCCCCCCCAATCTCACTCCCCCCCCCCCCTAAGTGTGGTGCCAGGGAGGCGTCGCTACTGCTGACATCAACGCACACGCGACTTTGCACGTCATAAAGAGTGCCATTTTTTATTATTCCGAGTGCAACAGTGCAACGAGTGCAACCCCGCAATGTGTGCGTGTATGTGTGCGCGTGCGCGCGCAGCGTCGGCCTTTTGGGCGCGAGTGTACGTGTACTCTTCTGGTGTGTGTGTGTGTGTGTGTGTGTGTGTGTGTGTGTGTGTGTGTGTGTGTGTGTGTGTGTGTTTGCTCGGAGGCGGCCAAGCCCATGCATACAGCGCAGCCGGCGCGGTGCAGCCGGTCCATCCATAGCGCACTCGACGCTGGCCGTCCGGGCTGCCCCGCCATCCACTGCCCGCCACCTCTGACCAGGCGCCACACAGTGGGCAAGAATACCGGCGCAAGCGGCCAAAACTCTAGATGCGTTTTGAGCTCAACAGTCGCTAAATGGGACTCGAATCGAACGTGTGACCCCCACCAATGGATTCCTCGTTCAAAGAGCAATCCATTGGCGGGGTCACACGTTCGGTTCGTGTCCCATCTAGCGACTCCGGAGCTTAAAACACGTCCGGGATTTAGACCGCCCCACCAGACTTCTGGCCCACTGTGCGCCGCCATAGCCCTTACCCCGCCTCCTCCACGCACTGCACCGCCGAGAAGGGCGCGACGCTGTGCTGTGTGAATCGGGTCCTCCCCCCTGGCATACCAATGGGGGCCTCAAAAAACTTGTTCATCGCTATCCCGGTGAATGATCCATTAAAATACTGATACAAAACCGCGGCTGAGGCTGCAGCCCTCCGGAATGGCTCTCAATTAGTGCGCCCCTGAATGTGTGTGTGTGACCCAAATCACGCGCCTGAATGGCGGCGTCCTGCAATAGCGCCCCGCCGACAGCGTGGCTGCCGCGTTTCGACGTCGCTGCTCTCGCATTCCCGATAAAGATGCAAATGATTCAATCGAAACGAAACAAGGTGTGGCCGACGACGATGAGATGGTTGGTGTGCCCGGCGATGCAGCGACAGCAAGGGCCTCGACGGGATATCAATTTTTTTTTTTTTTTTAGGTTTGGGTGGGTTTGTTCTCTGGCCTTGTGTGTGTGTGTATTTTTTAAGGTTGTGTGCGTGCATTACTTGGACCATTCCAACGGGGTATCTCTTGCAGTGCCATTTTGGCCGCTGCACCCCACTGGTGACAGACGATCGCGCCGAGTGGTGAGTCATTCGCGCGTCAAGACGATGGACTTTTACGTGGGCTCCTGCGTTGTGGACTAGGTTCCGCGAAGTGCAGAATGAAGCGCAGAATGAAGTGCGGAATGGGCCGGCCCCTGATTGCCAGTAAACACCCTGATGGCTTGCGGGCGCGCGAGAGGCCGGACTCGCTGATGGCCTTCATTAGGTCAGCCGCTGCTGCAGCAGATTGAAAGCGCAGTGCCACTTTGTCACCGGGGCCGGGCCCTGGAGCCAGCCCTGCACGTGGACGATGACGTCCTAATCGCCGCCACCGTAATAAGTCGTCCATTATTACTGCCCTGGGCAGGGCGGCTGCCTGCTTCCTGCGCGGCTGCCTGCTCGGCCTGCCCGGCGTCGCGGCCGCTGCGTCGTCCGATCCCAAATGGACGGCGTTAATCAAGCAGCGAAAGGGGAGCATGAAAATAACGTGCGGTGCGGCGGCGGCGTTTGAAAAATGGACTGGTTCCCGCGCCGCGACGGACACTGGACGCGGCGGAGCAGCGCGCCGGCCGCGCCGCCGCGCCCCGCCACGGCGGCAGCCCACGGCGGCAGCCTCTGTCGCACCCACGCCGACGCCCCTGCGAGGGCGAGAGAGAGGCTGCGCGGAACCAGCCGGCGGCTTGCGGCTTCGCGCCTGCAGTCTGCCTCCTGCACTGTTTGTCGGCTCCGCTCCTCTTCCCCCTGATCGAGACCCCAATCACGGCCGCGTCCATGTTTATGTTTTGGTCCTGTTTACGGGCACATGTTAACTCCTTTCCAAGTGCCCGGCCTGTCGTGGGGCTGTCGCGGCTGTCCAGTGTGTTCCTGGAACAATTTGGATCACACACACACACGCACGCGCGCGCGCGCACGCCCTGCACAAACCTGTCCGCGAGGGGTCTTGGCGCGTCGCGTCGCGGTGCAGGCGTTTACGCTGCGATCCGGTCGATATTTATATACAGTATATATCGTGGCGGCGTCGCTGTCATTTTTACGTGACTCTTTATGGGGGCGGGCCGCCGTAAACATGGCTGTATCAGGTGTGTCGGTTCGGTCCCACAGCCCACAGGCACACCGGTAGCGCGGCTCAACTATTTCCCCGCGTCGCCATCCGCGATTCGGATCGTAGAAACGACATTTTTTGTTCCCTGTCACAGTTCAATTGTCGCGCCAAATACGTACATACTCATGAGTTGCGCATGCCAGTGCAACATGCGCGCGGACAAGCTGCAGAGCGACCGGAGTAAATGAGTGCTGCTGCTTCGATGTCTGAATTCGGGGGCTTTCGAGATGCTGATCTAGGCAAGGGGGGCGTTCCGATAAGGACCCGGGCCTGGGTGGCCTGTCCAGGCCGGCCTCCGTTCGGACGATAATAACGTCCACCGAGTTACGGCTCTGCCTCGGGCCGATTCCGAACAGTGCTTTCGGCACCTCGACTCACTCGCTCTCTCGGAGCGTTCCGGAGGGGTGCGGGAGAGACAGGGCACTGTCCGGAACCAGCTCGGCGTCGTCCCGACCCGGTCGGCTGCAGGACAGCAGTGACCGGGGCTGACCGCTATCATCGCCGCAAGGCTGCCGTCCCGCCGCCGGCCAACCCAAATCGGACAGCAGACGCGAACCGCTCCTGCGGCCCGCCGAAGCGCTGACCGACACCGACTGCGCGGACGTGGCCGTGGCCGTCAGCATGCCGTTGGCGAGGTGTGAGGTCCCTGGCCGGCCTGCTCGTGTCCGCGGGGGGTCCTGTCGGCGAAAAAAGAAGGAGCGTTTGGCGATTCGAGTTTGGCGGTCCGCGCGTCACGTGACGCCACGGCGAGGCCACGCCACACACGTCATCACTCAGGCGCCTCGGGTGCGGCGCTGCGGGGCGCGGCATTCTTGCGGCGTCACCATGACCGTCCTGCTCCTGACCGCAGTCAACCGGGAGCAGGCGCGGCGTCCGGCTTGAGCATGTCGCCCAGGCTCCACGCTTGGGCTTTACGCCCCGCAGAGCGCCGCGCCGAATTGGTATTCGCCAGCGCCGCGCGGTCCACACCGCACGACTGCCCCACCCTCCGAAGCGTTGCAAGGCGCGCTCACGTGCGCCGCCGCCGGATGCGTGCAAATTAGTGGGGAACGGGCGCCAACGCCAACGCGAGGCCGAACGGTAGCGCCTCGCCGCGACGCCCTACCCTGCCGGCTGGCCTGGCCGGCCTGGCCAGCCCCAGTGGGCCAGAAGACGGCGCAGGCGGCCGAAACTCTAGACGCGTTTTGAGCTCCAGAGTCGCTACATGGGACCGTGTGACCCCACCAATGAATTGCTCTCCGAACGGGGAATCCATTGGTGGGGTCACACGTTGGGTTCGAGTTTCGTTTAGCGTCTCTGGAGCTCATAACGGGTCTAGTGTTTTGGCCGCCTGCACCGGTCTTCTGGCCCACTGTGCGGCCTGGCTGTTCCGGTCTCAAAAAGGCATCGCATTGCTGCCAGGTCCCCGCGCGCCTCGCGCCTCGCCGCTCGCCGCGCCCGAATTTCTGCAGCGGCGCCGGAGGCGGCCAGATAAGGGACTTTATCTGGAATGGCGAGCCGGGCGAACGGCGTGTTGGCCAGGCAGCCATGGCGGCCGGCGCGGGGCTGCGAGCCACGACGGCCCGTGCTCCCCGAATCGCACAGCACTCCATGTAGCTCGCGAGGGGCGATGGCCGCCATGCCCCGGCGCGGTGCGACGCCCGGAGACCTCGACGCGCTGCGGGAACGAGAGCACGCGTGCCAACGGCAAGCCAACGGCCGCGACGAATACCCGCACGGCCGGCCCGCACCCCGCCCCAGATTAAATTGCAAAGTAAGCCTCGCCACTAATTTTCACGGCCGCTGCACACGATTCGGCGCTGGCCGGCCTAGTGCGTTCCGCTCGGTGCTGCGGGGCCAGCGCCAAATCGCCGCGCACGCCCGTGTCCACCGATGGCGCCTTTTGACCTGAGCGAGCGTGAGTGTGTGTGGCGCGCTGCTAACGGGTGTGCTCGTCGCGGCGCGGCCGGCGGAGCCACAGGCGCGGGGTGGGGTGGGGTGATACGAGTACGCACTACACGGTATAGATCCCCTCGCGGCCCTCCACGGCGGGGCGGGGCGGCGGTGCGATCATGGCAGGGCTTGACCGACTTTTAGCCAGACTCGGACAGTGAGGGCTGCAGCCGCCTGCAGCGGCAGAGGAGCGAGTCACCGCGGCGCACGACGGCCAGGCTTGGCCAGAGCCCGGCCGGCTGGCCAGCGATTGACAGGGAAACGGCAAAGACGACTAGCGAAAGGCCGTTAGGACGAGCCGCGGTACAGCACGGGGCGAGGCGGCGGCCGTGCCAGACACGACGCTGCAACACCAAATGGCGGATTATTTTCTTGGATCACGGTGTCCTGCTTCGCTGTGCCTCGCGGAGCTTCGGGCCCATTATGGTCAGACACACTAACACAAGCGCCGGTTCGCGGGGGGGACACTACAGCGACTGGGAGTGTCTTCGAGTGTACCCGCGCGCCTGTGAGTTTGTGAGTGCGCGCGCGTGTGCACACGCGTGTCGCTGCGTATGCCCAACTTGCAAAGCGACCTCTAATGAGCATGGGCTGCCTCACATGGGCAGTGCTGCCGTGTGTGCGAATGCAAACACGCTGCGCGCCCCTCCTGCAACATAACAACACACACACACATGCACACTCGCACTGCATTTTGCCACCAGTGGACACGCGGCCGCAGTGCGCGTGGTGGCGGACGACGCTTCACCATGACAGACGCACGTGGGACGCGCGCGGAGGCAACAGGAATAAGTTGCGAGTGACTTACGGCGCGCTGGCCGCGGTGCCGCTACGGCGCACTACGCGTTGCTGCGGGGCCGGCCCGGGCCGGCCGGCAGTGTGTCGCCGTGTCACACACGTCCTGCACGTCCGCGGCGAGAAGGCGCCTCGCCAGTAGCGGCAGCGGCGGCCGGGGTCAGCCCGCTGATTTAGCACAGTGCTTTGTCGCTCTGCATCTCCGGCACCAACTAAATTTCTCATCTAAAGAAATAACAGCTGACATATTAGCTGCGACAGCTAATCCATTTTTTCCGTGAGGTTGTTGTCTCCGGACGGCCAGATAAATCAGAGGCCTTGTGTCCACCGCGCTGCACTCCATTGCGGTGACGCGGCCCTAGTGAGTGCTCGTTGTGGGCCCGGTGTAGGCCCGGTGTGGGCCCGGTGTGGGGGCTGTGGGCCTTAATGAGGAGCGCGGGCCTTCAAAGGCTGGCCGGGCCTAATGGCACACACACTCCCTTAATTGTAGCCGCTATTAATTTCCCGCGTCTCCTGCTGCGGGTCGACCTAGGGGCCGTGGGCTACAGCGATGAGGCCAAAACACACACTCACACGCGCACACACTCCCGGTGGCGGGGCACAGGCCACGGTACCCAGCAGTGCGTCCTTAATGGAGAAGCCGGTAGCGGTCCGACCTTGTGGGTCACGTGACCTCGGGACGAGAAATGTTGTCCCAGGTCAGGAGGCAGGAGAGGAGAAGGTGGAGAGGGGGGACAGCTGCGCTGGGACACGGATAGCCGTGTCGCCGGAAGCCTGGCCACACACCCACAGAATAAGCCTTGCTTTTGGTTTTATTCTCGAACCAAGTATTCTTGACGCTGTTGTTTTGCCTTGATAACCTGGGGGCTGGGTAGCAGGTCGCTTCTCGACGACAGTCACCGCGGTCCCCGGCACTGCGTTCGACTGCATTCGGGGCCATGTCGCGTGAGAGAGAATGACATGCCATAGAGTTGCAGTCGTGTGGCAGTGCCCATGCCCACATGATAACTCGGCAACGTGATACGGCCTGCCCTCAGTACCCTTGGTCGTCCCTCGTCGTCCCTCGGCGTGCTCAAACAATTGGCCTCTCCTCTGCAACATCTTCACTTTACCGCCCCGTCTCATGCCGCACCGCAGCAATTTGCACACAGAATGCCGGCAATAAATATCGACGCTCGCACACCGCGTCCAAAGTCCGTCGTCGTCGTCGTCGTCGTCGTGCACCACTCTCGGCCTCGGCGTCATCGGCGTGTCCGGTGCCGCGTCCAGGGCCGCGCGCGCTGCTCTTCAGATGGAGGGCCCGATAAAGGTGGACGGCCCGTCGGTGACGACTCACTCTGCGCCACGTCGTGCCGTGCGCCGCTTCAAGAAGGTCATCGTTGAGGTCGCGTGCAAAAATTCACTCATCGAACGGTGGTGGCAGCGCACCATGACTCAAAATCTACCAAGACCAGACCAGCAATTTCAGTACACCCACAAAAGGCGCACAAAATACATCACAGAGCCTCACTACAGAGTCGCAGTCTACTATGAGGGCATCTCAGATGCCATGTTTGTGCAGTCAGAGGCTTCTGGTAGCAAACAACTGATTCTTATTTGCCGGATCGCTGGTGTCCGTTTTTTTCCGAAACCGTTGAACATGCAGAACCGGACCGCGGCTGCAGGTGGAAATTCCTCCCGGGGCGAGGCGTGGCCACCCAGCGCCGCCTTGCCCGCTGCGCTCAACTTCAAATATTTGCTTTCGCCGCGCTGCACCGAGCCGAAGCCGTGGCCGCATGGGAGTCCCTCCGCTCTGCCCTCAACTTATCGTAAATCTCTTGATGGAATAATGCCCGGCTTACAATGGGAGTTGATTCAGTTCCGAGTCGACCTGGCGGCGACGCTGCGACGCCCCCCCCCCCCTCCCCCCTGCATTGCATCCCGATCCTGCGCCCAACGAAATGGACCGCACCGCCCGTTGTTCCTCGCGAGGAATCTTTTTATTCGTTTTATTTAATTCCTATTTCAAGGCGGAGAACACACACCCTCCACTTGCGGTGCGGCCGGCACGGCGTGCGGGCAGACGCGCAAGGAGTGTACTATAAATAAATAAAAAAAAATCACGAGGCAAAGCGAAGGAATAAAACAACTCGAGCGCTCGTATCGAAATACAAACTTCACGCTTTTTGAGCACCTCGTCTTTCAACTGGCGGCATCCCGCGGCATCCCATCTTTTTAATACGAAGACGCTAACCTGGCCGCCGCCCAGGAGCTACGCGTTTAGAGATGCCTTACAGCGCTCCCGGCGTTGGGGGCGAGCCGAAGGGAGAGGGGGGCGGCTGCGGTTTTGGATCGCTGTGGTGGCGACGCGCAGGACCAAGTTACCCTCCTCCGTCTGCAGACAGCGAGCAGAGTGACGCAACGTGTCACACTGTTGGCAGGGCACAGACAGTCGCCCTAGATGTCTAACACTGACTTGGCGGGCCGCGGACGCGCCCAGGCCGGCCCCTCGCCACGCCTCGCGATCCATTTAAGTGGCCGTCCGACGGAGTGCGTGTGTGCGTGTGCCCGTGCGGTACACGCGTGTGTGTACATGCCCCGCCCGTCCAGGGCCCCGGGCATCGGACACTGGACGGCCCTCCTCTTTCGGTGAAACTCTTTCCCGAACTTTCTCCCCCGGCGTTGACCTGCACCACGACAGTAGTGCAGGGCCAGCGTAACGTCACACGCTCCCACGCCTGGGCGCCCCACCCTCTCTGTCGTTCCTATGGGGCGTCTCCGTGTCTGTGCGAGAGAGCCAGACCGACGGGACTCGGAGTCGGCCTGACCCAGTGCCGTTAGCGCGCGGGGCAGTGCACTAAAGCAGTGAGCCGCGGAGGACGCAGCGCAGGCAGCCGAGACGTCGGACACCGAGTGCAGCGCCATCGCGCTGATTCAAGTCCCATAGAGGAGGACGGGGCACAGCGCGCCATTCACACCACTGGGCTGCAGGGGGCGTCGCTCTGTCTCTCTCGCACCTCTACGGCACGACCCATGAGTGCGACAGAGACAGAGTGACGAGAGCGCCGTCCGGGATGGGGCTCGCGTCGTAAAGCTGCGGCGGTCGGCCACGATGAGGAGGCCGGCGGCGTGGCGTGGTGCGGCGTGGTGCTGTCGCCGGGTCGTACCCTGGGAACCTCGACGACAAACAGAATAGCCTTCGTTTCCGCCACGCACGCCACGCCATTGTCGACGGGGCGTCCAGTGCTGCCACTCAAGTAGGCGAAGTGTTCCCACAGTGCATGTATTGGCGCGACGGAAGGGTTGCCCATCTCAGCATGCCTCTCGACGACGGTCAGACAGAGCGAGTTTGCACTGCAGCGTGTGGGCACTGGCACGGTGCAGCCCTGTGCAGCATCGGCTGCTTTTCCACTTTGGCGGAATAGTGGAGCCACTTAGCCACTTTGCGAGTGCGTGGCCATTTTTGCGGCAGCCGTGCGCGTGTGCGTCCGCTGTCGTGCGGGTAATGCAGCCGTGCCGGCCGTCCCCCCCGGGCCAGCCGGCCAGCCCGCGCAGCCAGCCACGCCGCCAGCCGCGCAGGCAGCCCGTGCCCCGCGCCCACTTTGCAGCCTCTTACAGTGTCGGTGTCGGGCTGCTCCTAGTTAGCCCTTCACTTTTTTTGCCGCGACGCGTCCGAACGCTGGAAGAAAGACGCAAGCCGACGGCGGGAAAAGGGCGTAGAGTGTTTCCGCGCGGATAGACAGAAAAAGCAAAGCCCGGGCGGGAGGGGAACGGAAACACCGTGAGCCATCGACATGCCGCGATGCCGCGGGGCAGCGAGCAAAACGAGACGACTTTCGAGGCGGCGGAGGAAAAACCTGTGAACGGACAAAGTGCGCGGGCATGAGACAAAAAAGTGAAAGGAAAGTACGTGTGCGTCGTCGTTCGGACGCTTGAATTTCCTGCGGGATGAGGAGAAGAAGAAGTGATGTGGGAATGGCTCGGGCGGGCTGGACCGGCGGCATGACCTACAGCAACACGCAGCGAGTGCTTTCGTGGCACCCCTACGAGACGACCCACGAGTCCACGAGAGCGAGAGAGATAGCGGCCCTGCTCGGAATCAGCCGCAGAGCCTGAGAAGCACGCATCAATCGGCGTCCGCGCGGTCTGCTTGGTCTGCGCGCGCACGCCCGGTCACGACCTGGCCTGGCCGCGCCGCGCCGACGGTGGCGCGTCCGGGAAACACTTTGCCTGCGTCTCATTTCCCACACCAGCCACACGTCGTAAAACCGAAGCCTCGGCGCGCGAAATTTTTCAAACACCAGAAGGAGGAGGAGGGAACACCGACACTGCGTTACCCCGATTACCCCGCCCTGCCCGCGGCTAATTTCAGTACGCACCAGGGAGGGTATTACCCGCACCTGCAATGAGGGCGTCAAGGCCTTGTTATCCGACCAGCGCGGGCCGCTTGCTCCGGTGGCGTAGTCCGGCAGCAGCTCCGCCACGGCGGGGACGTCATCGGGGGCATCATCGGGGACGTCGTGCGAGATGGCAGCGTGTGCTTCTCAAGCCCGACGGCGTTGGCGCCAACGGACGCGTGACGGCGTCTTGACAGCAGCACAGCGCCTCGGCGGCCGCGGGCACTTCTTGACGTGACCCGTGGCACGGCACGGCACTCGAGGTGATGCTAAGGTCCATCCCTGTCCGTCGGCCTGTATGAACGGCTCACTAGTTACAATGTGGACCAGCGACCCAGAGCGGCCAGAGCGGCCAGAGCTACGGTGACGCCGCACTTTTAACCCATCTTGAGTCAGTGTAGGTGTGTGTGTGTGCGCGCGCGCGTGTGTGTGTGTTCGCGTACGACAGCATTACATGCGCCGGCCGCGCGACCGCGTGTGTGTTAGTGCACGTGCATTGTCCAGGGCCCCGGCGGGTCCCTTCCCCCGCCGCTAACGGTGCTGGCAGTGCTGGCGGTGCTGCGGGTATCGGCCATCGCCGAGACAGAGAGAGCGCGCGTCCTGCTCCCGGTATTGCCCGGCTGCCGGTCACCGCGGCACCGCGCTTCGCCACCGGCTTCGCCCGGCCTATCCGGGACCTAGCATCAACGTAGCGGCGCGCTCTGCCACCGCACTGCCAGCGCCCCGCGCCCCGCCCCGCGCCCCGGCCGAACCCCAGAGGTGTCCAGAGGGGCCCAGAGGTCACCGCAACTGGGTCAATAAGGATTTTCTTCGCGAATCAAAATCAAAAGCGGTTTGATTAATGGGCGGCGGGGCGCGGAGCCGACTTGGCAGCGGAGACGGTGATTGAGCTGTACCGACGTCACGGCGGGGCCCGGGCAGTCCCACGCAACGCACCGCGAGTGCGAGGGAGACAGAGTGGTGGCGGGAGCACGGCTCGGAGGCAGGCCTGGCCCGGAACCACATTTGCACTTTGGGCACACACCGCGGCCGAAGTAGGCTCCATCTTGATCGGGCCTGCCGAACAAGAAGCAGTGCTGCACTGTCATTAAAACCCCGAAACGCGCCTCTGCCCCCGCCACGCCGCGCTGCACCGCGCCGAGGTCACCCAGAAAGCAGCCCTTTTGGAAAGCGCGCTCCGCTGGCGTGTGCGCGTCTTCTCGGGCATAGCGCAGCACGCGGCACGCCCCAGTGGCTTTTCACTCGATGGGACGTGACGCGGGCGTGACGCGGGCGTGACGCGTGACGCACGACGCACGAGGAAGCCGGAGTCATCCATCACCCACGTGGACACGAGCCGCCCCACGCTGCACAGTGGGCCAGAAGACCGGCGCAGGTGGCCAAAACTCTAGACGCGTTGCTCCACAGTCGCTAAATGGGTATCGAATCGAACGTGTGACCCCACCAATGGATTCCTCGTTTGGAGAGCAATCCATTGGTTGGGTCACACATTCGGTTCGAGTCCTATGTAGCGGACTCTGTAGCTCAAAACGCGTCTAGACTTTTGACCGACTTCGCCGGTCTTCTGGCCCACTGTGCGATGGATCGCTGTTCGGAAGCGGTGGCGCCGCAGTCCCTGACCGCCGAGACGGGCTGCTCGCCCAGCCTCCCAGTGAAAGCGAGAGGAGTCCCAGTGGGATGTGCTCTTGATTGCCACCTTGGAATCGACGCGGCGACGCGGCAGCCAGTGGCGGTCAGGGAGAGGAACATGATGCAGCTAAGAATGCGGCGAACTGCCGCAGTCCTTGCCGCCGACCCGGACGGCAAGGGCCACGTGCGTGGTAACCCCCCCCCCCCTCCCCGAACGCCTGACTGGGCCAGCTACCGGGCTTGGGCGGATGGAGCGGTGCTCTCGGCCATCGTCGGCGTCCTCGGCGTACCTGCCTAGAGGAGAGGTTCTTCATTTTGGCGTGCCGGCGTGCGTGCCGTGGCATGCAGTCCCGTTGCCGCGTGTGTTTTAGGTGCTCGCGTGCCGCCAGAGTCCCTCGTCGGGCAAACACAGGGCGAGCAGAGGCTGCGCCATGCGCCGCGCTGGTCGTAGGAATCTGCAGTCGCTGGGCATCGTGGCGTTAAGAAACCTCGAAGCTCGAAAATTTCCCTTATTTCTATTTTGTTCACCGTTGTTAAGCGACCTGACTCAACTTAGATCGGTGATGTCCAGTCTTCTGACGGACCATGGCCCCCGAGCGGGCCAGGACCACCACGCCCCACGCGGAGCCAACCTGATGCCGGGTGCCCTGCTGGCCCCACTGGCCGCTGGCGCCGCTGGCCCTGCCGGCCCCTCAAGGACTGCACGGCTCGTCCCTAGCGTGCCTGACCCTCTTCCCCAAGGCCCTTGTTCCCTTGTTGGCGATGGGTGGCATGCGCGGTGACACGGCGTGCTGGCCGGTGGCGGGGCGGGGCGGGGCGGGGTGGCACGGGGGCGGCGCGCCGTGTGTGCGGGCTGGGGGCTTTCTCTTAAGGTCGGGGGTTAACGATGCCTGGCTGTGACCGTGGACCGCCGGGGACAGCATCTGGACAAGCCGGCGGCAGCCAACGGCGACCAGACCCACCACTCCCACCACCCACCCGCCGCGCGCCTGCCAGCGGGAGCGTAGGCCGCCACGCGGGGCACGGCAGCGGGCGTGTTGCCTACCCGCCGGGCGCCCTGCGGCACAGAGTGGGCCAGGCGGCAGTGTGGCCAGAAAAGTAGGCAAAAAGTAGCCCAAACACACAGGTGTGCGGTGGGCTGCATCTCCTCCTGCCTACTAGGCAGCTACTCAACAGCTGTGGCGAGAAGCCGCCTAGTAGGCAGGAGGAGATGCAGCCTGCCGCACCCCTGTGTGTTTGGGCTACTGTTTGCCTACTTATCTGGCAACACTGCCAGGCGGGCTCATGCGGCCAAAACTCCAGACGCGTTTTGAGCTCAGTCGCCAAACACGACTCGAACCGAACGTGTGACGCCGTCCGGTCTTCTAACCCACTGTGCTGCGGACACCCGGTGCTTAGCGCGTGAAGTATTTGCTCGTCATGCGGCTATGCTAATTGGCCGGCTGGGGCTATGAGGCACTGCATGTAAATGGGCGCGTGCTTTTCCCCTTTCCGAAAGGTGGTGGTTTAGCGCGGCGCGGGGCGGGCACTGCCTACAAACGGCCGCCAACGTCGCGTGGCTGCGCGCACTGAGACAGGCGCACGCCCCCGCGCACGCCTCGTTCGCGCCTTTGAGCGGGACTGCTGCTGCAAATTAGAGGCGCGGGGACTGTGCGAGCGTGGCGGAGCAGGCCTGGCTGGTCCTCTGGCCGGGCCTGGCCGGGCCTGGCCGGCCCCACTGCAGCCTTGTCTGCACCCGGCCGTGCATCAGCGGCGGCACCACGGCGGCATAGCCTTATCGCCGGGGCAGCCCGGCCAGGCCGAGGCTGGGATGCCCGCATTTGTTTGGCGTCACCATTTGAATTTAAAATGGCGCGCCGCGCGGCCGCGCCCTGCCCTGAGGGTGTCGGGGTGTCAGCCCCGCTGCATCCGCTTTACGAGGCAAGCAGCACGCGCGGTGCGTCTGTCTGTCTGTCTGTTTCTGACTTGCAGTCCATCCGCCCGTCTGTTCGTATGTATCTCTATCCATCCATCTCCCTTTCCGAAACTGCAGGGCGGCGCCGCGCTCGCTCGAGCGGCAAACCGCACGCCTCTCTGATTGAGTTATTGTAGACCCCCCCCTCCTCCTCCCCCCCCTTCCTTGTGCCGGACAAACTCTGCTCGGTCCCACACAGGCAGAGCGCGGCTCAATAGCCTCCTGAAGGCGCATCGGCGTAGCGTCACCGATGATCCTTTCCCGAGTGAAAAAAAGGGGGAAAAGAAAACAGGATGTTATTGAAATGTCGTCGTTCCCCGCCCCGACGCTGATGCCTCGCGTGGTTTTTGTTAGCTGTTGTCCCTTGAGGCCTTGTTCGTTGTGTGTTTTCGTAACAACATGACTTTTGCGTTTGCCAGTCAGACGGTTCAAACAGTCTGGTTTACCCGCTTTCGTCCACTCTTTCTCCGGCTATCGCAAAAATTCGTTCGGTGAAGGTGCCGCGGCAGCTGCGGCAGCCCCTCGCGTTTCTCTCCGACTTTTACCTGTCTCTTTCTTTCCCTATCGGCGGGCCATGGCGGGACGCGCAGCATCGCTGCCATTACACCGCAAGGGCCAAAGGCGCCTTTGCACAGTGGGTCAGAAGACCGTTGAGGCGGCCAAAACTCTGGACGCGTTTTGAGCTCCATAGTCGCTAAATGGAACTCAAATCAAACGTACGACCCCACCACTGGATTCCTAGTTTGGACAGCAAGCCATTGGTGGGGGTCACACGTTCGATTCTAGTCCCATCATTTAGCGACTCTGGAGATCAAAACGCCTGGCCGCCTCAACGGTCTTCTGGCCCACTGTGCAAAGGCAAAGGCAGAAGCAGCAGCCGGCATGGCGTCGGCCCGTGCCAACCTTGCGGCGCGAACTGGACGCCGGCGCGGCCATTAGCGGGTGAAAGCAGCGGCCGCCATTGTCATGACTGGCAGAAACGCGTAGTCCTAACTTTACAAATGAGCCTCTCGCTCGCCTGTCTGGGCGGGGCGCCGCCAAACCGAGCGGGAAAACAAGGGGGACTGAGTTGGCGCGAAAACGGCGCCGCCGACGCCGCCGCCCTGGGGCCTGACCGTGGTGGTCGGCGAGGAGGTGTCTAGGTCAGGGCGCCGGTGTACAGTGGGCCAGAGGAACGCACAGGCGGCTAAAACTCTAGACGCGATCCGAACGAGGAATCCATTGGCGGTGTCACACGCTCGGCTCGCGTCCTATTCAGCGACTCTGGAGCTCAAAACGCGTCGAGAATTTTTTCCGCCTGCGCGGGCGGCTGGCGTGGGACGGTAGCAGTTCGGGAGGGTTTTCCACGTGCCGCGCTGAGGGGCTGTCGAGGCGTCCCGCACTCAAAACTTTGCTGTACTTACACAGATGTTTTGATTGTGTTGGATTGTTTGGGCTTCGATATAATTTTTCCGCTCGTTTTGCTTACTTACAGGAGTTTCTGACGCAAGGAGGGGACTGGCGAGGGTTGTCCAGGGTTGTTACGCAATGTTCTTGTCCTGGGATGTCAACAGGAAGGCGGCCCAGCTATTTGTCTATTTTTTTGGCTCGCGGCGGCGGTGCAGTCGGCGCGAGCGTATATCGTTGATTCGATCCATTTTGTTATGCATCAGATAAAACAGCAGCCAACGACGCACGACCAAGAAGAGCTGGATATGCATTTGCCGTGCAGGCCGCCTTGCCGCCAGCCTGCCGCGAGCGCGCTCCGAGCGCGCTCCGAGCGCGGGACGTGTAGTCCGCACAGTCGGCGCGCATTTCAAATGTGTAACGTTCATACACTGCCCGCCTGTTCTCGTAGCGAATTGTCCCTAAGTGTGTGTGTGTGTGTGTGTGTGTGTGTGTGTGTGTGCGCGTGTGTCTGTGTGTGTTAGTATGTGGCTTTACGTGTGCACCCTGGGGTAGTGACGAGTTATCGCCCCTACAGTGGTGGCGACTACACACACACACACACACACACACACACACACACACACACACACACACACACACACACACACTCAGAGAGGTACGCTCTGCGGGGGGAACTTATACGACGCCTTTATGGGCGCACTGCTACTAGGTGTGTGCTAAGGCAGCCTGCTCGGCTTGCGGGCCAAGGCAGTGAACCGCTAATAATAACCCTTAGAGCTGCGCAAGCTGCACAGGCGGCACAAGCTGCTGAAGCTCGGATCCGAAATCATGTTTATTTATTTAAAGCTCGAGCAGGTCGTGCGCCATGATGCGCACGCGGGGATGGACACGGCTGGAGTGGCCCCGCCAGTGCATGAAGGAGCAGTGCGGGCGGGGCCGGGCGGGGCCGGGTGGGCGGCACCGGGCTGGGCGCTGACGCTTCGGCTCAACATTGCTAGCACTGGACACTATAACAGTTGAAACGATGAACCAAACTCTTTGCCCCATTGGGGTTTCTTTCATTCTCGCCGAGAGAGGTTGAAGTGGTGTGTTCGCCGCAAAGCGACAGAGGGGCTCGAAGATTCTCTCTCTCTCTCTCTCTCTCTCTCTCTCTCTCTCTCTCTCTCTCTCTCTCTCTCTCTCTCTCTCTCTCTCTCTCTCTCTCTCTCTCTCTCTCTCTCTCTCTCTCTCTCTCTCTCTCTCTCTCTCTCTCTCTCTCTCTCTCTCGGGCAGGTGGTTTATGGACGCCCCACAGCGCATGCCGCCGCGCCTGCAGATTTGGTGTGTGTGTGTGGGGGGGGGGAAGGCTGCACAGAAAGGTCACGCGGGTAGGGCCGGCGCCGCAAGGACTGCGGGGACGACCCCCTTCGTTCGACGTGGCGCGGCCAGGCAGGGCGCGGCGCGGCCAGGAAGAGGCACTCAGCGGGCACCCCCAGGCCATGAATGCGCCTCTCAACGGCCGAATAAATACTTGAGCAAAAGCGGCGGGACTCTAAAGCTTCTCTGTGTGTGCAGGTGGGCCGCCGTGGTGCTGAGCGCCCTCGCCGTCCTCTTGCCGCTCGCGACCGCCGAGCTGGCCTCCTCGTCCTCCAAGGAGGCGCTGTCGCTCACCTCCAAGGACGTGTCCAAGGACGCGCTCACCAGCAGCCACCAGCTGCTGTCCGGGCTGGGCCTCGCCAGACTCCCCGGCCAGAGCCTGGCGCAGGCCATGGTGCCCAAGAAGGTGCTCGCCACGGAGGACGACTCCAGGGTGTTCGTGGTGCGCCTGCCGCCCAGCCAGCACTACTACTCGTTGCTCAAGTCGCCGCCGTCCGTCGCCAACTCCGTCAGCAAGGTATGTATCGGCGCGTCTGCGCCAACCGGCGCCAACCGGCGCCAACGCACAGGGGCCAGAAGACCGGTGCAGGTGGCCAAAACTCTCGACGAGTTTTGAGTTCCAGAGTCGCTAAACGGGACCCGAACCGAACGTGTGACCCCACAAATGGATTACTAGTTCGGAGAGCTATTCATTTGTGGGGTCTCACGTTTGGTTCGAGTCCCATTTAGCGACTCTGGAGCTCAAAACGCGTCGAGAGTTTTGGCCGGCTGCGCCGTTCTTCTGGCCCACCGTGCGACGGAACGGCCGCGTCGAGAGGGGAGTCTGACTGTGCGTTATTCGCCGCCAGCAGGTGGAGGTGGGCTTCCGCTCCAACGGCAAGCCGGCCCGGGTGTACCACTGGAACATCCCCGTGCTCAAGAAGATGGCGGCGGCGCGGCGCCGCTCCACGCAGGGCAGCAAGACCAAGCCCGTCAAGAACCCCTCCAAGAGCAAGCTGGGCGCCACCAGGAGGAAGGGCACCACCTACCACCGCGTGCACCTGCAGCACAAGGAGCAGCACCTGCTGGAGGCGGAGCCCGAGCCGGCCGGCCCGTCGCCCTACTACTACGCCCCGGCCAAGAAGACGTCCATGCACAAGCTGCTGGGCGGCAACGGCAAGCCGCACTCCATGTACGTGCTGGAGAAGAGCAGGACGCCGGCCTACTACCAGAGGCTGCTGCCCTAGGACCGGCGGCCTACTACCAGAGGCTGCTGCCCTAGGACCGGCGGCCTCCTCCGCGTGGACCGCGACCACCGCGACGCGCAGCAGGGAGGTGCCAGTTCTCTCACCGAGCGTCCTACAGTGAGTGGCTGGTGTGCTGGTGTCCGCCCCTTCCAGGCGTCGGCGGCTTTTTAGCACGGACTTACGAAGCTGGCGGCACCGGGGCACGATAATGCATTCATGCATGCAACCTTTGAGAGTGACGTCAATTTTATCGACGATCGGCGAGTACTTATTGATTTGATAGAGATCAACACATGCTGTTGTTTTGACTGATTTTTGACATCTCAATTAATGTATTTATTTTTGTTGTAATATGACGTAATATTTATATCGTATTATTTATTTTAAGATTATTTTTTTAGTGTATTGTAAGTTGTGAGAAAGAGTAAGTGTGTGAATAGCTAGATCATTCATGTAAATTTTTGTAAGTGTACTTCTAGTAAGAATAAGAGAGCGGCCACAAAACTGTTACATTGTTGTTACAATTACTATCGAGAAACAGCTGAAAACGGTTATCAAAATGACTTTCTTCGCACGGTTGCCAAAAGTGAAACAATCCACATGATGTACATTTTGTAATGAATAAAGAGATTTTTAGTCACGCGTCTCAACATATTACCCATCCTCTACCAAATCGATTCCATCACCCTTCCATCATTTCGCAAATAAATATCAAGAAATACACAAATAAGATGGAAACTGTGAAAATAAAACGCTGGGGGGTTCCTTCTGCTTCAACCATGGGGTAGTTGTCCGCACTCTCGGATGACCCATGCCCATGCTTCCCGGTGGCATCATCGAGGTCCAGCAGCAGCAGCAGCCGGCAGCATGAATACCACGCGGCACGGCACGCCACGGCGGCCAGGCCCCGCCGGGAGCAGCACGCCGCCGTCCCGTCGATAATAATTGCATCCAATAATGCCGGACCATAACGGTGAGGGAGCGCGTCCGGAGCCGCGGCGGCCGGGCTGGCTGCGCCGGGCTGCGCCGGGCCGTCTGGTCTGGGTGTGTCGGCGTGTTCGAGCAGCACGCGAGCCGAAGGGGCCGAAGGGGCCGAAGGGGCCGAGGGGGAGGCAGGCTGCGGCTTGGACCCACGGACGGAAGTGCACCGCGGCCTCTCGAACGCGGTCTCGCCCCGCCCTCTCGCCCCCGCCCCACCCCCTCCCTGTCGAGGCAGCCGGTTATGGAACTGCAGTAGCCCCGTGGGTTGCGGCACGGATGCGGTGCATTAGAAGAATTTCATTTCCCTCTTATCATTTCTCGGGAACGAAAAGGAGAATCATCTTCCTCCTCCTCGACTCTAGTGTTGTTCTTTTTGTTTTTCGAGCTTGACGACGACTGACAATACAGGAGAATGTGTCCTGCGTGACTGGACTGTTGCATTGCCCTGAGGGCAGGGCAGGCCTTCTTGTCCATACTCGGCTGGACGTCTCTCTGGCGCACGCTTTGGCCGAGGGCGGACGGCCGGGGGGGACAACTCTCGTGGGGGCCGCCGTGCCTCACAGTGGGTCAGAAGACCGGCGCAGGCGAAAATTTCAGACGCGTTCTGAGCTCCAGAGTCGCTGAATAGGACACGAACCGAACGTGTGACCCCACCAAAGGATTCCTCGTTCGGAGGGCAATCCATTGGTGGGGTCACACGGGTCCGGTTCGAGTCCCGTTTAGCGACTCTGGAGCTCAAAACGCCTCTTGAGTTCCGTCCGCCGGCGCCGCTCTTCTGGCCCACAGTGCGCGGCCGGGGATGGACAAAACCAATGCCGCTGGGTCACGGCGTGGCCCCCCGGCTGGGCCGCCATTCGTCACACGAAGGCAATGCAGTCGTTCTACGAGAGAACGGCGCCGCGCTGCACAAAGAGAATAAATTAGTACCTGCCGCTTTCCTTTGTCGCCCCTCAGCGATTACTGGGTTTTCAGTGAGCAAGCAGCACGCGCTCCCCCACTGTAGGTCGCGGCGCCGGCTCGGGACACCGACAGAGCCTAGGACGTGGCGCGAGGCGCGTGTACGTACCCATGATTTGCCTTCAGAGGGCCTCATGTCGCTCTGTTTGCCTACGCTACGTTCAGGCGGACGGCACTGCGGGGGTTGCCCACCTTCACGTGTGTCGGTGGCAGGGTTGTTGCTGTTGTTGCCGCGGAACAGCAGCGCGCGGCGGTTCGAACGCGCGCGCCTTCACGCGCCTTCCTTCCCGCCTCGCGCCTCGCGCGCTACTCGCGCGCCATCTCTCGGTGCAGCCGACACGTCGCATCGCAGGAAAAACATATGATTCAACATGGCGGCGTTCTGGGCATGGTTTTGATCGCTTGTTTGTAAACGTATGCTTGCTCTGCTTTCATGTGATCACAAACATCTCAATCAACATCATTCCTTGTAACGCCCCTGCTATGTGCTGAAGTATGGAGTTCTCTGGAATCTCTCACTATGGGCCTGGCGACGCGAACGGGACTTCCGATATGATTAGTGAGTGATATAACCTTCACAACACCCAGCTTGAAAATAATAACAAAGACCTACTTCGTGCTTGTTACTGTCGTTATTTTGGTCGTGGGTGCTGCTGGGCTCAATATTATTCCATCCAGCGTCACGTCCTTCTAGCGTCTCGCCTCTTTTAGCACTCATGCCTATCCCAGATGTCAGGCACTTAACACTGTTTTGCTGTCAAATAATCAGCGAATCTATCTTCTCTCCCAGTGTACAGCGAGAATGGAGAAATCTATGCCGATGAAAATGGACTGGACCAGTATGCAGAAACTTATTCTACTGATAATGAGTTTATCGAATCTCAAACCATCCTTGCTGATGGTGGTGATCGATTCGGAGTATCAGCTGTTTCATTTGATTTAGAAGAAGAATTGTTATGGATGGGAAATCAAGGAGTATGTTATTATTATTGTTGATTGTTTTTGAGATTTGTCTTTTGATCAAAGTAGTCTCATTGACAGCTGTTTTTGGCACTAGGGTCATGTGACTTCATACTTTGGGAGCGGAGCTCAGAAATATACATCATTTCAAGTACATTCATCAGAAGAAGTGCGGCATATACTGACTGGAGAGGCTGGAATACTTGCCCTCACCAGCAGCTCTCTAAGAGGCCAAATTCGTCGAGGGCTGCCTATGTTTACTCACTGGTCTGAAAATATTTTGTATATAACTAAGTTTTTATCATCTTTTTCATATTTTGGCAAATACACAGTTTTTATTTGCTGCGTTACAGTTCTGAAAATATGGTAGAAATGCAGTGTATGCTGCAGACATCTCCAACATCTTTGCTAATGGGAGGTCACCAGGATAAATTGATTCAATTTGATCTTACACAAGGAATAGAGACAGGATTGGTAAGAAGTTGAAAATTTTAAAATGAGAAGTTTGTTAAATGAAGTTTTAACTCAAAATTTTCAACTTTTTTCTTCTAGTTTGATGCTGGAGAAAATGGCTGTGCAATCCTTCGCCAGCATCCCAGATATTTGTGTTCAGGGGACCCGTCAGGCAGGGTGGTACTACGAGATCCTAACTCACTATCTGTAGAACATGTCCTAGAGACCCATTCGGGCAGTCTTTCAGATTTTGACGTGCATGGTAATCTTCTTATTTCTTGCGGATTTTCCAACAGGTATTTATTTGTGTATGAAAAAGGCCATCAGAAACTCTTACATTCAAGTGTAAAATTTAATGAACACCTATAATTTTTAAAAATACCTTCACATTTTTTAAAGGCAAGGGGCTCTATCAGTTGACCGCTTCCTTATGGTCTATGATCTTCGAATGATGCGCCTGGTTAATCCTATACCAGTTGTGCTGGATCCTCTCCTATTGAGGTTTATGCCCTCTTTCACATCAAGAGTAGCTGTTGTTTCATCACTTGGTCAACTGCAACTTGCTGATACAGTCAGTCTTCAAACACCAAACCTCTCTCTTTATCAGGTGCATAATTTTTTCTTCTTTACAATGAAAAAAAAAAAATCTTATTTAGAAAACTGTGTAGCAGTTTACTGAAAATGGTTCATTGCCTCATTTCTCTTTTTTTTCCCCCTCCTTTGTTTCCCACTGTAGGTTAACACTGCTGGTTCTCTCTGCCTTTCTTTGGATGTGTCTTCCTCCTGTCAGTGTTTAGCCATAGGTGATAGCGGGGGCTACATTCATGTTTTTACACCCACCACGTCTGAGACTGCCATGATAAACACTTTCTCAAGAGAGACAGAGTTTGCTGATCAAATTGACATGCCTGCATCCATATCCATTAAGGATGAGTCAACATCCTTGGCTGGAATACCCCTTCCTTATCCCCCTCTTGGAAGCAAACTGGTTTCAGACTGGCCTGAACAATGTTTACAAAAAATTTACAGGTGAGATTATTGTTATTATTGGAAGATTGATTTCAAAATTATTTTTTTGTGTGCCTTTTACGAGTAGTAATAAGTTTTATATCACTTCAGGCCCACCCCGCCAATAGATCCTGATATTCTCCGGTCCATGAAGATGCAAGGCACAATTGGATATGCCCCTAATCCCATGACTCGGCGTAGAAACCAAGTGAGACCATATCTCCATTTATAGGAAGCTGCTAGCTCTGCAGCAGGGTGCTTGCTGTGCTCATAGCTCTTTCTGGAAACTTTGCATTATTGCTTGTTTTGTTTCCACTGTTTAGCTTTTCATTTTCACATTATGAATGTCTTAAGATTATTTGTCGCAGATCTCAAACCTCAGGACGATTTTTTTAAGTCCTTGCATTGATTAAGTGGGCTCAGGCAGATTCAACCTGTTATTTTTCCTCCTCCTTTTTTGAGAGGGGTGGATTTTGTCTGAATTTTGGTAAAGTCTTCCATTTCCCATGCTGGTCACATCTTATATTTTTTAGTCTATCCAGTGACAGCAAAAATTTATCATTATATGAGATCTGATTTTTACTGCCCCATCTTTCAAATTTTGTGTTTAGGGACACTATACTTTGTAGTTTGTTTAAGTACAATTTTCATTTTGTTTGTTATGTTTTCAATTTTATTTTATCATTTGGTTTGAAAAGTATATGTAGATTCTATTTGCGTTTGTGCACGGCAGTTTCTGTGCAGATAATATTTCTTTAATTGTGAAATAGTAGACTTTGAATATGTGAGTGTCACATCCCATTTGGTGATAATACAGTAATTTTTCCCTGCTACTAAAAGACATTTTACCTGTTGTGGTTTGACATCAGTTTTCTCTATCTCACTGATTTCTGCAAGGTGTAGTATTTTGTGCATTGAAGTTGTTTTTTGAACCAATTTGGATGTGACGCTTAAGCATTGCATGCTCAGATAAAGCATGTTTGAAAGACGGGCTAAGGACATCAACATTATCAAGAGTGGTGTTGGGATGTTATATTAAAGTGTGAGACTGTTCCTTCATGGAATCGAAAGCTTTTTCTGGTTTTTGAGGGGGGAAAAAAAAGGTTGGAGGGAAAGCAGAAAAAAGCCTGTTGTTACTTTCATTTAAGTGCTTAATTCAGCATTTATTTTTGTTTCAAGTGCAAATTAGATTATGCATGACAATACACTCTGTAAATACTCATCATGAGCCTTCATCTCATTGTTCTGCTCTGCTCCTGGTTTAGTTCTCATCTTGTGGATGGTTGAGATGTAGAACTTGTGGTGCTGGTGCAATGCGATGCTTTTGTTAATGTTCACTTCACCGCTTTTATTTATCCTCTCATTGCCCACCTAACTCCAGAAGTTTGAAGTTCCCTTTAATTGGGAGAATCCTCATGTCCCATTTGCTTATTTCTTTTCTTTTTCATCTTTTATTCTAGTTCATTTTATTTTATTTTTACCTCCCCTTAGAGTTTTTTTACTTCAGAAAACGGTGTTTGATTTGGACTGGCAACCAGTACTATTTTAAGCATAGCATACATGTTTAGGGATCTGGCCAACAACTTGAGTCAGTATATTTTGAGTTAGAAGTAGTAGGCCATAATTCATACAGACCCATGCCATGAAATTGCTGGCAAAAGTGTTAGAACAGTCAGCTAGTAAAGCCAAAGAATGTTTTTTTTTTTCTCCTTATAGTTCCTATCAATATTGTGTAAAACAGTTGTAGGACTGAAAATCTGAGGCAACTGTGTTCCATTTATTTTGTTTGCATGTGTTTGTTTGTATTATCTACATAAGTTTACCAAAATAAAATTGTTTCTGTCATTTGTGTAATTTTTGTATACTCAGCAATTATATTTATCTCGTTTATAATTATTAATATTTTTATAATGCGCTCAAATTTAGCTTCACTCTCAATTTTGATCTTGCACTCTGGTTTGCTCTCAACTTCTCAACATTTAGGTATTATTTCCCCCCTCTTGCTGTTGCTAAAGAACTTTTTTCACACACTTAGGTTTTAAAACATTACATCTCCTGTTTTTTTTTTTTTAAACAATGACAGGTTTCTGTGTAGTATTTATAGGTACTGTAGTATGCATGCGGACTGCAGATGTTGATTGAAAGAGCGTTGTATCATCTTGGTCTGCACCTTTAAATGGTGGGATGTGATGGGTTGCAAAAGGTTGATTGGTCTTGCCTCTTAAACTATCACTTTAGGGCCTGAATTGTAAAATATTTTGAAATCCAGTGGCTCCTTTCAAAACACTCAATCGTCCACTAACTTTATTCCATCTGGTAAAGAAACACCATGAATCTGTGTGAATCCATGAATTTCCATAAACATTGTATATCTATAAATTTTTGATAGATCTCACCCGATTAAGGTTATAGCCATTTGATCAATAGCAGGCATGCACTTATCATCAGAGCTTATGGAGTGTTGTCTGTTTTCAAACATTTTGAAATGCCAATTGACATTAACCTCATTAATTTTCTTATCTGCTCAACAACTCAACATAGATTTTTCAATTTATTGTGAATCAGTTGATGCATTAGCCCAAGACTATCTCACACCTAACAGCATGGTAAATAAGGGAGATCTTCAATTCTCTTTGGAATATAGTATGTATCTTATTTTCTATTGATTGTAGTATAGGCATGAAAACTAAGGTGAGTGTGGCTGGAAACTCGCTTCCCCTTTTTCCTGAACCGTTGATATGATTGTGCCTTAACTTTTTGTTGTATTCTCAGGTTCTCTATGAACTGGATATGAAGAGGAAGAATGGTGTTGTCAATGGAAGTGGCCCCATGGGAGGAGAAGGAAGACCGAAAAATGGAGAAGAAGTAGGGTTTATAGCCATCCCCAAACGCTATCGGAAAGTTGAAGTGAAGTATTCTCGAATGGGAATGGATGACTTTGACTTTGACATTTATAACAACACGTCATTCTCGGGTTTAGAAGCATCACTTCCCAACTCCTATTGTAATGCAATGCTGCAGGTGTGTTTGACTTATCTTAAAATAGATAGGAAAATGGACTTATGTATTTATTTCCATGTAATATGTTTTGTGTATCTTATAATTACAGATATTGTACTTCTTGGAACCTATCAGATGTGTGTTGTTATCACACATTTGTCAAAGAGAGTTTTGTCTTTCTTGTGAACTTGGCTTTCTTTTTCACATGTTGGACAAATCTCATGGTTTTCCTTGCCAAGCAGCTAATTTCCAACGTGCGTTTCGCACAGTCCCTGAGGCATACGCTCTTGGTCTGCTGCTTTCAGACCAAAATCCAGAGGGTAAATCTAATCTTATCCGTCTAATTCAGGTAGGTGCATCTTTTCATACCCTGTCCTTAGAAGCTATCGGGGAAATCTCACAGGATATTTTGTCAACAGAGCTGGAATCGATTTATTCTTCATCAAATGCACTATGAACTGCTTGAAGTTAAAAAGCATCAAAATGAAATCCTCAAACAGAAACAACAACGAGAGCGGAAAGAACTTCAAGATGCTCAGCCACCATTTGTCTACAATGAACAGGAATTTCCCAGCATCTCAAATCCTGTCATTTCAAGCAATGTGCAGTGGCGCCTACAACCTAGCTCTGCAACAGACGTCCCAAATCCCTCTGATGTCATAGTTGCTGCACCAGGTATGAGATTTCTCTTCACCCATTGAGGGTTGGATTTTTCTTTCTGGGCACAGATTTTACGTTTTACACTTTCTCATCCACATACAAACACAAATATATTTTTCTACTAACTGTAAACTTACTGCGTATTTACATGCTAACTGATCAAAATTGTTTCTGTGCCTTCCTCCCCCTCCATTCATCAAAGGCTTATTGTTTTAGACTGGCTCAGTTAAAATCAGCTGTCTTGAAAAAAAAAAAAAAAGTTACTTTACAACAGCTTTCTTTTTAATTCACACATGTACATGATATGTAGCTACACTGTTTATACAAATTAGTTTAAGAACATTACCTAATAGTTTACCCTTTGTATGCACTTACTGCATAGCCCAATCCCAGTTTTGGGAGGTGGACCCATACCTCTGTGGCTATCAAGATGAAAGCAGATACTGGTGGCTTCCAACCGGTACCACCTATTATTCTTACTGTCAAGGTACTCCTCAGTAGTGTGCAACATAGCTTCTTTTGGTGCAAATGCATGATGAAGTACCATTTCCAATTTTGATTTTCTTTTCTCATGACTTCAATTTTAAATTATTTCTGAAGCATTTTGCTACTGTGGTTTGATGCTAGTAGCAATGTTAGGTGTCCAATTTAAAAAAAAAAAAAAAATCTTGCCTAGTACTGTATTACCTTCTGAAGTGGAGGAAAATACAGATAAAATACAGATTTTTCAATCTGTACGTGGCTTGTGTCTTTGTGTTCTTCGAGGGACCATGTACTGCCCATGTGTATCATAGAATGTACGCCTGTGCTGAAGTTGCTTTGATATAAGATTTATATGATTTTATTCCTGCTTAAATCACTCATAGTTTTCACAGTAGACAGTTATACATTGAGATCTTCACCTCCACTGTTGTTAATATTATCAGTTTTCCATGCGTTTAATTTTGTAGCGCATATAAACTCTGTAGTTTTTTTTATTTTCTTGAGTTTTATTTTTGCGTAGCTTGCTTATTGCACTCCCCAAAATGTGTTGAGAATCTCTGTTTAAGTGTTTGAAAAAGTTCTTCCGTAATTGTTGAAATTATTATTAATCTTAGGAACAGACTTCTAAACAACACCTTAAATGTGCTTTACAGATGCTTCTATTCCTAATGGAACAATCCCATCTCAACCTATCATCTCCCAAGCTATGGATAACTCATCTGAAGCTGCTAAGATAAAAGAGAAGGAAGACGACACAACTGAAATATCACGTTTGCTTGGAAGTAAACAGATTCACACTCATCGTTGTTTGAAATGTGGTAGGCAAGTTAGTAAGGAATCAGTCTTGCTTTTGTGCAATCTTGTTTACCCAGAATCAAAAGAAGGTAAGAAATAAATATTGCAACCCTCATGTTAATTTACACGCATTACATGGAGGCTTCATCTTAAATTGAATTCTGCTAATTAAGTTTTTGATGTTGCAGGTGTGCAGCACACATTTGGACAGGTCTTGGGGCAGAGTTTATGTCCAGAGCAAGTCACACCAGCTTGGTGTGATTCTTGTGATCGCTTCCAACCAACAAAGCAAAGTCGGGGGCTGAAGCAGCTTCCTTGCATTTTATCAATAAATTGTGGCTTGGACAACCCCAAGGTACTTCAGATACTGGTTTTGGTTCCCATTTGAAGAGTTTCTCCCCTAAGCACAAAAAAGCAGTGATGTAAACTATTTTGTTTGCAGGATAAAGCTTTTTGGCAAATCCAAATGGATCTGATTGTGAAGAAAGTTATTGAAATGTCAGGTGGTGAGGTTGAAACCTCACATCCAGTTGTGCCTCAGCCCTCGCCTACAAAAGCTTGCCGTTACGGCTCTTCATGCACTAGACCCACTTGTCGTTTCCGACATCCAGGTCAAAATATGGGTGAGAAATAACTCTTGAAAAGCTTTCTATTTTGACCAAAAGTTTTATGTGAATTAATACGCATTTGTATAATTCTCAGAAAAAGAGACACAACAAAACAAAACTACAACGAACTCTCAGTTTTATTCCACTACCTCTTGGTTGCCTCTTAGTATTTGTATGGAGCGTTTGTCAAATGGGTCTGTCCGAGCTTACAACATTAATGACCCTTCAGAGAAACCTATTGATTTGGTAAAATTACCATTCAAAAATTAAACTTAGAATTCTGCACATCCTCTGCATTCTTTCTTTTACCTTTAATGTTTTATGCTTTTCTTGTATAGGGTGAAGAGGTTGTTCAGTCATCTGTTTATGATCTCATGGCTGTGGTATGCCATGTCAGTGATGAGAAGAAAAATCTTGTTTCTTTAGTTAATGTAGGTTCTGGCTACCATTCTAGATTGGGAGGTGCTCCTCTCAGTAATTGGTATCTTTTCAATGATTTTTGGTGAGTATGATAAAATCTCTGTTATTGCAACACCTACCCTCAGGGTAATGATTGTTTCTCTAATTGAGAATAAACCAAGCCTGATAAACCTGTTTTTTAATTCTTTACAGCATTACTCCGGTTAATGCACAAGAGGCTATTTGGTTCAGCTTGGACTGGAAAGTGCCATGTGTTTTATATTGGGTTAGTCGAGATTTACCAAAGGACATTGTGCCCCCTGTGAATATTCCACTTACTGCAGAAGTATTTAGTGAGGACAATTCTTTGGCACGTAACAATGGGGCTCGTAAAATGATTACATTCACCCCATTAATGCCGGAAGAAATGCCAGCTCCAGGTTTGTGTCTTGATCTTTTCAGTGTGTAACATAACTCCTCATACAATTTTCCCATCTTATCTTATTTTATTTAAATTAAAATCTCAGGAGAGCTTGTTGCTGTGGATGCAGAGTTTGTCACTTTAAATCAGGAAGAGTCAGAATTAAGAAGCGATGGAAAAGTTTCCACAGTGAAACCCTCTCATAAATCTGTGGCTCGCATCACCTGTGTCAGGGGGTCTGTTTACATAGTTTTCTGTGAATTAATACCAATACCAACAACTTTGATTGCCTGTTCTATGTTCTGTATTTCATTTTCCCTTTCCAGACAAGGGCCCAGGGAAGGGACGCCTTTTATTGATGACTATATTTCAACTCAAGAGCAGGTGGTTGACTACCTGACGAAATTCTCAGGAATAAAGCCAGGGGACTTGGATGCCAATTTCAGTTCAAAACATCTAACCACCCTCAAATCAACATATCAAAAGCTGAGATTTCTGGTTGACACTGGTGTTAAATTTGTTGGTCATGGCCTCAAAAATGATTTTAGGTGGGTTGTTGCACTCGAAGCCAAGTTTTCATTAATTATTTACTGTATAACTAACCTTCTTTTACAATATTTTTCTTTTATTTACAGAGTTATCAATTTGGTTGTTCCTCCAGAGCAAGTAATTGACACTGTTCTGCTATTTCATCTTCCTAATCATAGGCTGATCTCCCTTCGATTTTTGGCCTGGCATTTCTTAGGTAATTGGGTCTCACTAGATGGAAATTATGGTAATGTTAAATAATCTCTAGCAACTTGTTATGATTCCATTTACAGGTATGAAAATTCAGTCTGTGACTCATGATTCTGTCGAAGATGCCAGAGCAGCTCTTCAACTTTACAAAAAGTACAAGGAGATTGATGCTCAAGGAAAACTCAAGGACACTTTAATAGATCTCTATAGAGTGGGGAACCAACATCAGTGGAAGGTCCCTGGTGTTGATGACTGAAATCTAACATCTATAATTTACAAGAGACTGTTTGATTAACAATAAATGTTTGGGTTTGGTGAGAATAACTGGGAAATCTCACCTACTGAAGAAAAGTACCTGTTAAGAATCAACGGTTGGGCTGATCCAATCAGAGCTGGAATTAGGTTTAAAAGAGGCTAGATGTTCTGATTGAATTTGCCGAAGATCTCTGTGCCAGGAAATACTTTCCCCATTAATTTTGGACTAAGTGGCTCGTCTTATGTGATTTTAGCAACCTTTATTCGACTTTTTATTTTGTATGGTTTGCACCTGGCTTTTAAATGTTACATGGTCTTTACCAAATGAGTCACAATCACCTACAATGTTAGAAGATAAAACAAGACATATTTTTAATGAAATTTTGCTTGGATGTCAGTGCCCTCTTCTTCCTTTTAAGTGCAGCACAACTCGTACCTCATAACTCCCTCTCTTTGATTCAAGCATCATTGTGGTAGCTTTTATACCTCAAGACTCTAGTTATAAGTCTGTTGTCACCAATCCTTAATGAAATGAATTGGTGATCATTTAGTTTGCTGATACAGGTCAAGTTTTACTTAAGTTTCTATTTCCCTTTTAAATGAGTTCCTACATTTTCATTCCTGACTCACTGCAGAGGAATGGGTGTTTTACTCCTTTCAGAAAAAGTTTGGTTGTGTATTTTAGTTTAAAACAATCATTTGTACTATTTTAGATATTCCTGTTATTTTTTTATTTTATTTTTTGTTTCTTTTTTTTTCACCACACCCCTTTCTGTGTCAATTTTTTTACTGTACAGGGTCCTATCTATTTGAGGATTCTAATCATGTAATAGATCCTTGTTTCAAGGTATAAAAATCAGTCTACAACCTTGATTTTGTTTTCAATTATTAGTCGGTTGTAATGATAACTCTTTCTCCACCATCTATTTTGTTTGTAGAGTATGTTGATTTCAAATCGTAACTCGCAACCCAAGCTGAATGTGTAATTAGTAGAGAAAGTGTAACTGTGGTGTTAGTTGGTCCGCATCTGTTCAACTGTTAAACATTGGAAACATTTCTTGTTTCCAATAGCATTATTTTACTGTGCAATATTTATTGAAAGATACAGAAGTATTGAGTTCTACTTTCTCAAGGAGTGTATTTCCTCCCTTTGTTTATGAAGGAAGGGATGTGGAAGGAGTTAATGAATTTATGGTATATCAGGTTTCATCAACATTAGAATTTTCTCTTAGACACATTCCACTTTCAGTTTTCTTGATTCATTTTCTGCTTGAAGATATCCATTTATATAACTTTATAAAACTTTTGAAAATTGATGTGGGAACTGATTTTTTGGGCAACTATTTTAGTGAGCCACTGTGTCATGTGCCCAAACTTTGAATAACAGAGTTGATGCAATACCAAGTCACCATTGTACAAATAATTTCCAGTGATATGTGATATGCTCCCAGGGAGTACCTATTTGCCAGGATATTTATTCTTCTCAGATTAAGTCGCATACCCAATTTGTTGCTATTTTTTGTATGAGCAGTATTATATTTTGTAATACATTGTCAAGTCAGTGAGCTTGTTGTGATGTCATGTTTTACAATTTTCAAATAAATCTCTTTTTTTCTTAATTGTCCCATTTTCTCTATCTATACCACCACCACAACCTCGGAATATTGCACATCAATTTTGCCTCTACGGTGAGGGAAGAGTCGCTTTTTTAAAATCAATTCTGGCAATTTTTTATTTTTTTATTTTTTTTTAACTTAAGCTTACGTAAGATTTATAAAAACCATTTCAGTGAGGGTTGTTCCCAGTAGAGGTGCCGGAGGCGACCCTTTCTTTTATAAACAAACGGAAAACGTTTAAGGAACATTGCTGCGCTACACTGACCAGGTAACCGGGCTGAGACGATCTGCAGCTTGCAGCAGAAGGGGGGGGGGGACGCACGCCCACGCCCACGCGTCCGTCGGGGACTCTATTTCGGTTTCCGTGCTTCGGTGAGTCACGCGGCCACCGTGCGCGTTGAGAGGCCAGCACGACGCCGTGCTCATTCACGCCGTCCCGTTCGTCGGCATCACACCGCGGCAGCACAGCACACCATGGCGCACAAGCTCGCCGCAACGCCGGACGTGACCATCGAAGAGGAGGGCAAGTTCAAGTACGTGCTGCTGCAGCTGTACGTCGAGCCCAAGGCCGCCAACGTCGCCAAGCTGGTGGTGCGCGGCGCCAGGTGGGCGCCCTTCCACGGTGAGTGTCAGTGCCGCGAGGTTGGCAGCGCCGGGGCTTCCCTCGGGGTCAGCGGTTCCCAACCTTGGGGTCGCGACCCCACTTTGGGTCGCGGCTTGGTACTTGGGGTCGCCTAGGGTCGCCAGACCCTAAAAACACCGTCCGGAGACAAGATTATAAGGTTACTTCAGATTTGTTTAGTCTTATTTGATTTTGCTCAAAGATAACTCAACACACCAACGTTGTCATCATAACTTTATTCATCTATTAAAATACAACGATATGTCAGGGAACGGGGTTCGGTACACTGGGATTCCAATCCAAGGGCTGGGCTGGGTCCGCGAGGTTGCAAACCCTGGCCGCCGGCTGTTTGCCCATTGGACTGTCCCTCCAGGATTCTACACAAGATTCACTCCACGCGCAAATTCCTCTTTTTCGCACGACTCCATTAAAAAACACACATAGACGCACTCGCTCACACACAAATAATAAATTAAAAAAGTTGGCGGGGTGTGCTGCAATATGCGCTCCGCGGGCTCTGCTTCTTCCCCACCTCGCTGTGCGTTCAAAGTTTGGCTACCCGGTACTTGGTCGTCGAAAGGCAAAAAAGCCGAGAATCTAGGCCATAGGGCGTGAAGACAGGGACACAGGGGGGACACAGGGTCACAAGTTTATAAGGTCGGGGGCCGTCACGGCCAGTCCTGACAGAAGAGCGCCTACTCACGGGGAAGGCCGCTCAACAGTCACTCGGCGAGGCCGGAGGAGAAGTGCGACGTTATTGAGCTACTTGGTCGACGTTAAGTTCGTCACTGTTTTGGCGGGCACCGCTTAGTGAAGCAGCACAGCGCGCGTTGCACCTGCTGCAGCCTGTCGTGGCCCTGGGCGCCGCCGTGACCACCGTGGCCCTGGCCGGGGTGGCTCCCGTTGCCAGCCCTGTCCTTGTGCCTGGGGGTCTTGGGCGTCTTGGGGGTCCTCGCGGGCGACGGCGCCGCGGTGTGCGGCGCGGAGTGCGCCCCAAAGCGCGCCCCGGACGTGGACGCGACCGCGCCGTCGTCGACGGTCACGTCAGAGGAGGGCTTGGGCTCCCCCCGGAGGTCCTGGAGTTGGTCCGAGAGACGCGGCGACCCCCCGCAGCCGCCGCTCTGCGACCCTCATGTGTCGCCGCCGGGCAGCACGGGGGGCGTCGACGCGGCGTCGTCGTCGCACGTCATGATGACGTCCGCGTCGCGCATCTGCTGCGCCATGCGGGCCTTGCCCGTCTCCTCCGGCTGCTGGTTCCGGCGGCCCGCGGTGGCCGAGGACGCGCGCCGCGACCCGCCGCCGCCCTCGCCGTCGCCGTCCGCGCCGCCGGGCTGCAACGCGATCACATGAGACAACAATGTCGCAGCCTATGTTCTAAGAGAAAGACGTGGTGGACGCACGCACCCTGTCGCTGGGGTCGGAGCAGCAGGGCACGCTGCTCAGGCAAGGCAGGTCCGAGTCGTACGAGGAGTGCATCAGCGTGAAGGGCAGCTTCACAGACAGCTCGCCCCCCATGGCCCCCACCAGCAGCTTCACCTGGAACGTGACGGATAACTTTACACTCGCCTCGCCCTCCTGTTTTTTGGTTATTCCCGTTGGTCGTGTGCTGTGTCCATGAAGAGGCGCGGGGGTGGGGACAGTCCAGCGGGGTGGCGCCGGCCGGGCGACCTACCCAGACCCAGGTGGTGCTGTGACTCTATCCTCTATCCGGCATTTGGCCATCCGGCGTCGCGCTCATTTATTTAACGCGTCCCTCCGGCTGTCCTGCGCGAGGACTCTGTGCGGTGGGGCGAGTCCTGGGTGAGTCGGGGCGGACACGGCCGGCCGCGGCACCAGGGTCCTTGGTCCCGTGCAGCACGGCCCACTGTGCGGGGCCTTTCACAGCCGCCTTTCAAGGCTTTCAAAGCGGCCGGCATGGTGTATGCATGAAGCGTGTGGGCCTTTGGCAGCCCTGGCCTTCCCTGCCATTCCATGGCCGGCCGGGCCGCGGACACTGCAAAGCAAGCTGGGCCAACGCACAGTGGGCTAGAAGGCCGTCGCAGGCGGCCGAAACTCTAGACGTGTTTTGAGCTCCAGAGTTTCTAATTGGGACTCGAATCGAACGAGTGACCCCACCAATGGATTCCTCGATCTGAGAGCGATCCATTGGTGGGGACACACGTTTGGTTCGAGTCTTGTTTAGCGACTCTGGAGCTCAAAACGCGTATAGAGTTTGGGCCGGCCGCGCCGGCCTTCTGGTCCACTGTGCTACGCAGCGCTCACCTTGACGTAGTACGACACGTAGATGGCGAACACGTTGCGGTCGTCCGGGGAATTGGATGCGCACGTCACGGTGGACGCGAGCGGGGCGCCGCCCCTGGCGAACGAGTCCTCCAGGGCGATCCAGTTCTTGGTCGTGCCCTTCTCGGGGCTGAGCGCGTACACGCGGTCCAGCGAGGTGCCCGGGCCCAGCGGGCACTGCTCCCGCGAGTTGATGAGGGCGACCACGTTCTTGAACTTGCCGTTGGAGAACATGCACACGTCCACGTGCTGCACGACGAACACCTGCAGCACACGCGCCAATGTTAGTGAGGGACGTTGTCCACATAGACAGTCTCTTTTACCGTCGAGCAGGTCAGCGCAAGTGGGCCTGCTCTCCAAACGAGGAATCCATTGTGGGGGTCCGGTTCGAGTCCTGTTTCGCGACTCTGGAGCTCAAAACGCGTCTAGAGTTTTGGCCGTTTTGGCCGCCTGCACCGATCTTTTGGAGTGGAGGGGGCGCGAGCGCGCAGCCCAGCCGTGGGCTGAGGCCCTCCGGTATTTGTCCACTTTGAGTTGGAACTGCCTGCATTTGAGGTTTGCAGTCTGAGTCCCATGTATGTTGTAGTTGCTTACTCGAACGCTAGGGGTCTTTTGAGACCTAAAGGCGCTGATGATGATGATGACCGATCTTCTGGCCCACTGTGCAGCGGGTTTTTTTGGGAGCCGCCGTCGCCTCGCACTGTACCCGACCCGGTCTATAAGTTGGCGAGACAATCGACCCAAATGGGGACCCCCAAAGTGACCCGCCCCGCCCCGCCTGGCCCCGCCCCCGGGTGGCGGGTGAAACTACTGGCGCGTTGTCTGCGGATTATTTCCCCGATCGTAGACGGTGGGGCCGGAGAGAGACAAAGATAGATAAACAGAGAGAGGGGGGAAGAGGAGGGGGTAGCTGGCTTTCTAACGACAGCCGGGGACACGGCGACGCAGCCCGGCCTCCCCGAGCGCCCCTCCCCCCCTCCTCTCAGTCCTCAGGCAGCAGCAGCAGCGCAAATTGGGGGGCGCCAAGTTTTGATGCCATAATTCTGGACGCAGCTCGCCACTGCTGCCCCGCCGTCCGGCACGGAGCCGGCCAAGTTTGTGCCGCCTGATGCCGAGGGGCTCGCCGACCCGTGATGCGGCCAACAGACGTGGCTCGGTCCAGATCAGTTCCTCGGCGGGGCTGTCCCCGCTGTTTGCTAACAGCGTCTGGGAACTGGACCGACTCCATCCCACCGCCGCAGCCAATCAGCGGCCGCGCCGCCGCGCCGCGCACACCTCAAGGCCTTCCGGGACGACGGCCATCCCCGAGGGCCGCCGTCAAACTACAGCCGCGGGTAGAACTCCCGCTGGGGTGAGAGGGAGGTAGACTGGCCGGCCAACGCACAGTGGGCCAGGAGAACGGCGCAGGCGGCCAAATTCTAAACGCGATTTTGGTGCTCCAGAGTCGCTAACTGGGCCTCGAATCGAACGCGTGACCCCATCAATGGATTGCTCTCCAAACGACGAATCCATTGGTGGGGTCACACGTTCGATTCGAGTCTCATTTAGCGACTCTAGAACCTAAGACGCGTTTTTAATTTTGGCTGCCTCAACGGTCCTCTGACCCACTGTGCAGCGGGGAGGAGGCGGTGGCTAAACACGGCGCTAATGGCGCGGAGTGGTGCCCGCAGCCGCCGCCGACCAGGCCGGCCAGGCTGTCCACATAAAGTGGCGTCGAGTGGAACAGAGTCAACAGCGCCAAATGAAATGTCGGCCGGTCGGGTCGTATTCTCCCTCGCAACATGCACGCAGCGCAGCCGCCCCGCCCCGGCGTTATTACAATGTTGCACACGCAGCGCGCGGCACGGCGCAGCGCGGCGCAGCGCGGCGCTGTCTCGGTGGATTTGCGGCGCCTCCGCAATAACCCCCCGCCAGCCTGTTGCAAGTCGCATTGCCGCCCCGCCCCGCCCCACAAGCCGCTCTGGCTCGCTGAATTTTTCATTTCCCGCGCGAGGCGGAGTGAAGTCGACCACAGCGAACGGGAACGGAACGGAATGGGCGCGTCCGAAACGTTCGGCGGCAAATCCCTCAGGGACGGGGACTCCGCTATGGTTTTGACTCGATGGATGCCGCGGACGCAGCCCCGCCTTTGCCCTTCTTGTTCCATTGCTGGCTGCCTGGCTGCCTGGCGGGGGCGGGAGATGCTGTAGGGCGCTGCAGTGCGGCCGGAAACCATCGCAATGCTGCGTGCTGTAAACTGATTCCGAGAGTCGATTTTGTCGCTCTGTCTCTCTCGCACCAACACGGGACGCCGCATGGTGTGCGAGAGAGACAGATCGACGGCGTAGATTGGCGTGACATGGCGCTGCTGCAGGCGGCGGCTGCACTGCCCAGTGGGCCACTATAAATCCCAGCACAGGCTGACCGGGGATGCGCTGGGCTACGGCTGCACTGTATTAATGGCCCCGAATGGCACAGGGCGGCGCTGGCCCACTTCGTTATCGTCCAGCTGACTGCACACGGCCGCCGGCCGCTACCGTGACTGCTACTTCTAACTGCTACCACTACTGCCGCACAGAGGGTCAGAGAACCGTTGACGCGGCCAAAATTCTAGACGCGTTTCGAGATCTAGAGTCGCTAAAAGGGACTTGAACTGAACATGTGACCCCACCAACGGATTCCACGTCCGGAGAACAATCCATTGGTGTCACACGTTCGGTTAGAGTCCTCTTAAGCGACTCTGGCGCTCAAAAAGCGTCTATAATTTTGGCTTGTGGCCCTTTGTGCGCCGCATCCACGCACCTTGATGCGCCGCACGCTCCTGCTGCTGTTGTTGTGCACGGCCACGTTCACCATGACGGTCTCGCCGTGGTTGTACACGGCCTTGTTGAGCGACGCCTCCAGCTCCACCTGAATCGACAGAACAAAGAAAAAAACGCGTTGATTTCTTGTGAGCTTTTTTCCCGTCCCGGCACAACAAGTATGACTCGCACAGCAATGTCTGCAAAGGCGCTGGACGAGGCGCGCAAGGTAAAGGCGAGGGTCTTCCACTTGGACGATGGGGTCGAGCTGCTCGGCGGGCGCAGTCTAGGGTGATGTCGTGGGAACCATGTCGCACTAGAGCCATCATCCTTTGTGGAGAGCTGGGTCACCAAACGAGGTGGCCCCGCCGCGGCCCGACCTCCCCTCGGCGCGCCGAGCTCCGACGAGCGTCGGTTGGGAGAGATGGAGATAAGTCTGCGGGGATGCCTCGGGACCCACGTCCACCTGGCTCCCGGCTCAACCACACGGGGTGGCCTCGGTCGCAGGCTACCCCCTTCCCCCTTTCCCCTCTCCTTTCGCTCTATAAGGGGCTTTGGTTTGCCGACACCCCCAGCATTATGGCTGGCTCGGCGGGAAACCCTGCCGTGCCGCGGCGCCGCGGCCAGACGACGACGTGGAGGCGCCTGCGGAGCGGCGGGTAGGCAGTGCCGCTCGACGCCGACGTCCGCCGCGCTGCCTACCCGCCACTTGGCAGGCGGCGGCGGCGCACAGTGGGGAGCACTCGTCCTGTCACCTCGCCTCGCCTTGCTGTCCCCGTGGCGCACGCACCTTGCCGTCGCTCAGCAGGAACGGCTTGTCCACAGCGGCGTGCGGCGGCCGCAGCGGGCTGGCGGGGGCGGGCTCCGGCTCCGGCCCGTCGGCCGCTGGGTCGGCGTCGGGGTGGGCGGCGGGGGCGGGGGCGGGCGCGGGCGCGGGGGCGGGCACGGGCGCGGCGGTGGGGTGGGGCACGCCGGGCGCCATGTGCAGCACCCGGATGCCCATCCGCACCATGCTGCGCCTGTTCACCTTCTCCTCAGGCCGCTCGGCTGCCAACAAAACCAACAACAAAAAGGAGATTAAAAAGGAAACGCGGGCAAAGGGGGCGCACAGTAAAGCGATGCTATTATGGCGGGCACTGCGAGCGCCAGGACGGCCCGTGCAACGTGGAGGGGGGGGGGGGTGCAGCACAGTCTACCGGGTGCAAACGCATGAGGCGGCCGTGGCGAGCAGGGGTGCGTCCTCGCCCAGCACGGAACAGGCAAAAGAAGGCGGAGGGCAAAAGGCGTGCGCACTTACAAAACTTGGCGCTCACGCCCCCGCCCGACTTGGCCGGCTTGCCCGGCTTAGGGTCGCGCGTGCCCTCGGCGGGGTAGGGCCAGCAGGGCTGCTGAAGCGTGCACGTCCCTGCGGGGAAACCAGGCTCTTACACCACACGCTGCGCCCGGGCTGCACCTCAATGTCTGTTGTTGCGTTCATTTGAAAGCAGCGTCACGGTGCACTGTCGGTGCCCTGGGGCGTTAGGGCCGTCACCTGTGAGTGGTGTGCTACGAACTGCACACTATCAGCTTAGTATGAGCAGACGCGCCCCTTTTTTTTTTTTTTTTTTTTTTAATCAACTTGCATGACATCAAAAATACTTTCAGTCAAAATGAGCGCAAAAATGTCACCGATCTTCGTTGTTACGTTAGAACGACTTCGTCATAACTGCGCGATTTCACCGTCAAGTTAAGGTCAGCCCAACTAAAAGTTTGCTCGTTTAGGGTCGACATACAGTCTGCGGCCACGAAAATGACAGCCGTTCTACTCCCGGGTGGAGCCAGCCAGCACGGAAAGGCATTAGGCTGCCCATTGTGGGATCGGGGCAAAGCCGGCAAAGCAGCCGAAGGAAAGGGAATATCACTTTGTGGAGCTTGCCCGTGCTCAACCCCCCGCGCACAGTGGGTCGGAAGACCGTTGAGGCGGCCAAAATTCAAGACGCGTTATGAGCTCTAGAGTCTCTAAACTGGGACTCGAATCGAACGTGTGACCCCACCAATGGATTGCTCTCCAAACGAGGAATCCATTGGTGGGGTCACACGTTCCATTCGAGTCCCATTTAGCGACTCTGGAGCTCGAAACGTGTCCGGCATTTTTGCCGCCTCTACGGTCCTCCGACCCACTGTGCCGCGGCCCGGGGCGACCGCGGCCGGCTCGCAGGCGGCGTGCCTGAGGCCTGGGTCCGGGCCCTATGGGGGCCGGGCCTGGCGGAGGGAGCATGGCAGGAGTCTGTCTGGACAAAATTGAAGAGGCTCGCTGGGGTGGGGGATTTATCCGCGCTCGACCTCCGGCCTTAACGAGAGCAGTAGCAATACAGACTTTCGCTGAGACAGGCGGGAGGGGGAGTGGTGAAAGCAGCGCAAGCATTGTTCAACTTGCACCACCCCGCCACTCGGCGAGCAGGGCGAGGGCCCTTCACGCAGGGCGCGGCGTGTCGCGTCGCTGAGTTCGGAGTCCGCGCTCGCACTGCACTCATTAGGCAACCCTCTCCTCCCCCTCCCCCTACATCTTTTCCCTCATCTAGCCGGGTTATGTCTTCAGGCTTCGCTATCCCGAATCATAGCTCGACAAAATGGTTCGGAACCTTAGAGGCCCCCTCCCCCCGCCGCTTTCCTCCGGTTAAGTTACACAAACATCACGTCAAAATAACCTCAGAATGACCCTAGAAAATCTTAGTAAAAAGGTCTTTGCTTTGAGAGCAGGGGCGTGGGGCTGCCTGGGGCTGCCTGGGGCTGCCTGGGGCTGCCTGGGGCTGCCTGGGGCTGCCTGGGGCTGCCTGGCCCGCCGAGGGGTGGCGCTCCCACACGGTATAATTGCGGGAGGCCTTAAAGCCGGACGCGCGACGCAGAGCGAGCAGCGCATACCAACCCGCCCGGAAAATTACAAGCAAATTGGACTTTGGATTCGTCATCCGCGTGTCCGTCCGTTCCACGTCCCTCCGGGCAGAGTGCGTGAGGGGGGGGGAGGAGAGGGCTTCCAGACAACGCTCCTCCAGCCTCGCCTCCAGCGTCTTCTCAGCAACCGTATAGCGCCCTGTGGCGTTTGTGTGTATGTGTGTGTTAGAGCGTGTGTGGGTGTGTATGTGTGGCGCCCGAGCCGGCAAAGAATGCCCCAGCTATGCTCGTTCCCCGCCGCGTTGCGTCCGACAGCTTAATTTCCACCTTCCGCTGGTGCTTCCAGCGCTTACAGCGCGTGCCGTGCACAGTGTAGCAAAGCGCGGCAAACTTTGAGGATGGCCGACATGGCGCGAGGCTGTGCGCGAGGCTAGGCCGCGCACAGTGGGCCAGAGGACTGGTGGAGGCGGTCAAAATTCTGGACGGATTTTGTTCTTCAGAGTCGCTAAATGGGACTTGAACCAGACGTGTGCCCCACCAGTGGATTCCTCGTTCGGAGACCAAGCCATTGGTGGGGTCACCCGTTCAGTTCGAGTCCCATTTAGCGACTCTGGAGCTTATAACGCGTGTAGAGTTATGTCCGCCTGCGGCGGTCTTCTGGCCCGCTGTACCGCGTGGCCTCGGCGCCTCGTGTACTTACCCACGTAGGCGCGGACGTCGTAGCTGGTCCCGATGGGGGCGCCCGTGTACTCCTTGGCGGGGACGAGCTGCACGGACGGCGGGGCCAGGGGGGTCATCTCCATGCAGAAGGGGTGGGCGTTGGGGCCGAGCCGCCTCAGCAGCGCGTCCTGTGTGTGGGCATCAAGCGAATAATGGAGCAACACTGCGAGAATAAAAACAGTCTCCAACACGGAAAAAAAAAAGTTCGGTCCATGGAGTCCGGAAGATCCCTCGTACGGCTCAACTTTTGGTAGTTGACGAAGTTTCGGTTGTCGCGGTAGACCTTCGATTACCACAATCAGGTTAGTTGGTTACCACAATCAGAAAAATGGTCGCCACGGCCGGATTTCATCAACCAACCCATCCCCATCGCCGTAATGACCAACCATTTTTTTCTCCGTGAAGTCTTTTCGTTTTGCAGTCGCTTTGCCCGCGCGACAACGGCACTGTGGCCGCCGCACGCGTCCGCCCCCTCGGCACCGCAGGGCACCGCAGGGCACCGCAGGGCACCGCAGGGCCGCCACTGCCGCCATTTCCACGCAACTTTGGCGCCGGACTGCGGCCTGTGCGAAGCACCGACCCGCGGCAATGAACGCCGCTCGCGGGAAGCGGGCCGCGTCCGGGCAGCGCTCTGGCCCGCTCTTCTGGCCCACTGGGTGCTGGGGCTGCGAGGAGGACGAAGAGCACCGTTCGGAATCGCTCCGCCGCGCGCGCTTTGACAAAGTTTGTCGGCGGCTTTGCGCGCCGGGCTGAGGGGAAAACAACTACCCTTATTTTTGTACACCGCAAATTTAAAATTCTAAAATCTTACCAAAATTCTAAAAATTGAATTTTTTTTTTTTAAATTACAAAAATTTTGAGCCGAGAGCCAGCCAGCCAGCCGCGGTCTGGTTGTTATCGTGTACGGTGCAGTGCGTCTGCAGTCTATAGGCCTTCACCTCCAATTTATCTGCGTGCTATCGTCAGCTAACTAAAATTTACAAAAACTTCACAAAAATTAAAAAGTTACTGAAATTTTCAAAATTTTTCAAAGATTCTCACAAATTTTTGAAAATTCTTGAAATTTTTTAAAAATTTTCAAAACTTTACGAAAATTTGTCAAACTTCGCAAAATTTGTCAAACTTTACAAAATTTGTCAAATTTTACAAAATTTTTAAAACTTTCAGTAAATTTCAATTTTTTTAAAAATCTCATTCAACGAACGTTAATGAAAGCAGATGATACTCGTTTGGTTTTCTTTCGATGATATTCGTTTCGTATTGTCGTGTGTTTATTATAGCAGTGTGCTCTCATGTCTGTTTTGTATTTAAAACTGTAAACACACGTGCAGCACGCTGCTGTTGGTCGGCCGGTGACAATACTGTTGGTTGTTGTTCTTAATGTTTGCGCGGAATACCCCTGACCGTCGCGAGGAAGGCGGTGGCGACGGTGGTGCCGCGCTGCATCGCTATCGTCCGAACGAGGCCGAGCGGGCGCCGAAGTCGGCACGAGCTGAGCAGAGCCGAGGCCCGCCCGAGTCACCCTTTGTGACGTGGCAGGCGGGGAGGGATTGTCAATTTTCCGCGCAGGCGCGAGGAGGGGGTGCCATTGTTTACGCCCGGTGCCGCTGGCGCTGGACGGGGGAGGCATTGTCGGATTCCGCGCAGGCTGCGCCTCATTGCCGGCCGGCCGGCCGGCCAGATGCACCAGCCCGCCCCGGCCGCCAGCCCCTATTATATTGTTAGGATACGCGCTTGGTTTCTGGACTTGAGAGTAAAAGCATGCTGACACCTTCATGTGTATAGTAGTTTTCAGTATGTTGAAATGAAATGTGAGGTGTGAAGGTATCATCTGCTAAAAATTTATCACTTTTATACACCAAAATTTAGAGAGCATACCCCTCGCGCTAGGCCGTCCGCGCGCCGCAATATGGGCTGCATGGGCTGTGTGGGAATGGCGCGGAAACAAAGCCCTGCACCTGCCGCGGCCTCCATGAGCCTGCCCGTGCCCGCCGCCCGGCTCGCCTGCCGCCCCACGTGGTTAAGCGGATTCCCGCCAAATTAGTGGCCAGGATCGCGGCACCGGGCGCTGACCGACCGGGCGGCGTGGATCACTTTATTATTTATCGTCCAGAAAATCCATCTTTCGCCCACGCCGTGTGCGCACGCTGATGATGCCCTCGCGCTGCCTCCTCGACTCTCGCCTCGTTGGTCCCGCTGGTGCCGCTGGTGCCGTTGGGGTGCGAGGGAGGCAGAGCGACGTTATCACTTGGCCGCCGGGACGAGCACGTCCACGCCGACCACGTCCGCGGCGATTCAGTGTCCATTAGTCTCCATCAATATGGCCGGCGTACAAATACCCTCTCTCCCTCGCGCCTCCATCGCCGCCCCACTAGGGCCCGCTGCACATTGGGCCAAAAGACCGTTGAGTCGGCCAAAATTCTAGACGCGTTTTGAGCTCCAGAGTCGATGAGACTCGAACCGAACGGGTGACCCCACCAATGGATTGCTCTCCAAACGAGGAATCCGTTGGTGGGGTCACACGTTCGATTCGAGTCCCGCTTTGCGACTCTGGCGCACAATCAAAGCTAGCGTGCGGGCAATTCTTACTCAATTTTGTTCTATTTTATTCTATTCATTTGTCTTCGCGAAAACGAAGACGGTCGAGCACGCAGTTTCCCGGTATCCACGTGCCGCGCCTGCCTCGGCTCGCCTCGCTTCCGCCAAACTTTCCGCAGTTAGGCGGCCAGCCCGCGCGGCCGCGCATGCGCAGCCAGTCCTGGTGAAAATGTTCAATAATTAAAAGATAATACACTTTGACTGGCTGGCGCGTAGAAAATGGCCGCGCGGCCAGAAGACCGGCGCAGGCGGCCAAAACCCGTCTGAGCGTTTGAGCTCCAGAGTCGCGAGATAGGACTCGAACCAAACGTGTGACGCCAACAGTGGATTTCTCGCTCGGAGAGCTATCCATTGGTGGGGGTCACGCCTTGCGTTAGTCTCATTTGGCGACTTGGAGCACAAAACCCGTCCGAGATTTCGACCGCCTCCACCGATCTTCTGGCCCACTGTGCTGCGTCTGCGGCCGCCATGTCCCCCCCATTGGGCACCGCGGCCGGCACAATCGCGCATCCGCCATCATCGATCCAATTTCCGGTCCACTTCCGATGCAACATCTTCCAGAGACGCAGTGCGGATCCGGGCGCCTTTTTCCTCCTCGCCCACCGGTCGGATTCGCCGCCCGGAGCCCCGGAGCATGGCGGGGGCGGGGAGGGAGGGTGGCGGGGGCGGGGAGGGAGGGGGGCGGCGGTCTGACTTGCCCATCAAATATTTATCCCCCCGAAGCAGCGGCAACCGACGCGCGGGGCGACGCGGCGATCTGATATCGTCAGCGAGATGTTTATCGGCAGTGCCGGCGGGCGGCGCTGCGCGGCGCTGCGCGGAGCCGCGGCTGGAGACGGCGCTCGCGAGGACACGGCACACCATGTCTGGCGCTTGTTTGCACCGACTGTGTGCTCCTCGGTGGGCTTCGCTGCGCCGCCGCCGCGACGCCCCGTCGTCACAGCGCCTCAGCCACGTCATGCGTCTTCGGCCGCGGAGGGCCGCGAGATCGGGAAGTGACTCGCAAACACCGACAGAAACAACAAACAAGCAAACAGACAGAGGGAAAATATTCGCACACTAAATGGGCTGGGCCACTGCGGCGCACGGTCCGGTGGAGTTGGTGTTTGTGTTCCCAGCTGCTGCCACGGCCTCCAAGTCGCGAGACGGTCACCCATGTCGTGGTTGCGGAGTGTAGCGCGCGTCACGGCGGCAGCTGCCCCTACATCGTTCGCTTCCCGGTGTGCAGTGGGCCAGAAGACCAGCATAGGCGGCCTAAAGTCTAGACGCGTTTTGAGCTCCAGAGTCGCTAAACAGGACTCAAACCGCAGTCCATGATATTTTCAGCGCAACGTGCGGTTTCGAGTGTATACACCTCGACAGCATCAACACAACAGCAAAAAGCTATCTGGCCGGCCTGGCTTCGCAGGCAACGGCAGCGGCGGCGGCGGCGGCATCTGCAGCTGCAGCGCTCCCCGGTCACGTTCCGAAGGCGGACCGGGGCGGCGGCGGCGGCGGCGGCGCGGCGCAGCAGGCTGGACGCAGGACGCTGCAGTTTACTGTCGGCGAGTGGACGGGCAAGGCCTCGGCCGGGGCGGCAGGGAGACGAATGGAAATTATAATAATGCTTCCCCCACCCCTCGCCGTCCGCCCCGCCGCCATTCCCGGCGCGATCGGCGTCCTAATGGCCTGAGCCTGCAGGCTGCTACCGAGCGGGAGGTCTGTCTCCCTCGCACCCCCGGGGCGTCCCGCACGGAGGGAGAGAGCGACGGGGCCCTGACACTCGGAGTGAGCCTGCCGCCGGTGCGCCCGGACGCCTTTAAGACTCTAACGGGGTCGGCCGTGGCCACGCCTCCGCGGCCCGGCCGGTCGTATTCCCGGCGTGACGCGCACCGGCGCAGCAGCGCAGCAGCCGTCATACTCCATAATTCATGCGTGGCGTGGCGTGGCGTGGCGTGGCGTGGCGTGGCGTGGCGTGGCGTGACAACGGGGCGCTCCCCATTGGTTCCTCCTCCCGGCCGTGCGCGCTGTGCGCTGCTCACGCCACGCAGTGGGTCAGAAGACCGCTGAGGCGGCCCAAAGTCTAGACGCGTTTTGAGCTCCAAAGCCGCTAAATGGGGCTCGAATCCAACGGGTCACCCCATCAATGGATTGCTCTCCAAACGAGGAATCCATTGGTGGGGTCACCCGTCCGATTCGAGCCCCATTTAGCGGCTTTGGAGCTCCAAACGCGTCTAGAATTCAGGCCGCCTCGACAGTCGTCTGACCCACTGTGCGCCACGCGTCTCGAAGGTTAAGACCCAATGATCCAGGATTCCAGGATTTCAGGCGCCGGCGCCAGAGCTTTGACCTGATTCAAGGTAGAGAAGGCGTACCGCGTACCGCGAGGCGTAGGCGTACCACTGGGAGGCGTACCACTGGGAGGCGTACCACGGGGCGCACCGCCAGCACTCGACACTTATTACGGCAACAGTCAGCACCACTGCTGCGCGCCCTCCGCGCCCTGGGCCCTTCGACCTGCGGGCCCTTCGACCTGCGGGCCCTTGGAGGGCACAGGCCTGATATCGGCTTCCAAAGAAGAGGCCCGCGTCGGCAACGCTTCGGATTACCGCGCGCGGCGCTCCGGCTGCCTTTGGCCACTCCTCTGGCGCCTCTCAGGCCAATCAGGCCGCGAATTAAAGAGGCCTTGTGTTGGCGCTGGCCGTGCGCGACGAGGTGTGGTCGGGAACGGCCTTTGGGGCGGCGCGGCGTGGGGGCTGCTTTAATGAGGCGAGCACCACGGCCTCCACGATTAGCTCTGCAACCACCATGGCCTCAACGACCTCCACGACCGGCTCTGCGACCACCACGACCTCCACGACCAGCTTCTGCAACCACCACGGCCTCAACGACCTCCACGATGACCGGCCCTGCGACCACCATACGGCCTCCACGACCAGCTCTACGGCCGCCACGGCCTTCGGCAGGCCGAACGAGGAGGCCGTCGGCCGCCCCACTGGAGGACGACAACTTGGCGGCGATGGTGCAGGAATCCTTGTGGAAAATAACTTGGTCCCGAAAAGCCGCCGAGAGCGACAGAGAGAGTGCGAGAGGGACTGGCCCCGGGGGAGTGGGGACCACACGTCACGTGCCACACGCTCCGCGTCCGCCTTCCTGTGCCTCCAAACAAGTCGACAACTAATTTTTATTTTATTTTATTAGGCGCGCGTCTTGGTTTTTTATATGCCGCGCGGCCTTTCCCAAGTGTTTTTTTTTTTTTTTGCGTTTTCCAACAAAAGATTTATTGGCAACTTTTGCCATTTAAAAACGCCCCACTCTTCCCTCCTCTCCGCCCCCTCAGAGGAAAAGAGGCGTCTGTTCCGACATCCCCATCAGGCAACTGCACAGAAAAATGGGACGCGTCGGCGGTCTGAAACGAATGGAGCGCGGCAACCCCTGTCTCATCAGCACCGAAAAGTACAAACGAAGAAGAAAATAAGAGCCAGGGATGGCGCGTCACGACACACACACCCTGACACGCAGACACACGCAGCCCGGGCTGGGGCGACACAGACTCCGACACACAGACAGCCGCACACAGACAGTCCTGACGGTGGGGAGCGACAACGCGCCGCCCTGGTGGCGGAGATCATCTGTCTCTGTGCGGCGCTGCGGCGCTGCGGCGTGCGCACGTCGTCTGCGCTAAGCGTGCGGCGACCGCACGCACGGCACGCACGCGGAGTGGGGTCGCGGGGCACGCGCCGCACGCGTGGCATGACGCCGTGCGCGACAGGAACTGTTAAGACACGCTGCGCGCGTCCTCCTATTGGTTTCACTTCCGTCGCCGCGTCTCGCCGCCCCGCCCCCCCCTGCCAACACACACACACACACACACACACACACACACACACACACACACACACACACACGTGGCGACCCGAATCCTCGCCTCGCCTTGCCGCTCTGGGACTCAGGACGCAGGACGCAGGTGCCTCGTGCCTCCCGGTATGTGCTCTCGGAGGCACAGGAAAAAGACACGGCTCGGCCTCGGGGGACCTCATGGCACCTCGGCGTCGTTGGGCGGCTGGCAGTGGGTCAGACGACCACTGACGCGGCAAAAACTCTAGACGCGGTTTGAGCTCCAGAGTCGCTAAATGGGACCCCACCCTTGACCCCACCGATGGATTCCTCGTTCGGAGAGCAATCCATTGGTAGGGTCCCATTTAGCGACTCTGGAGCTCAAAACGTGTCCGGGATTTAGGCCCCCTCAACGGTCTTGTGGGCCACAGTGGGCCGGCTGGTGGGGGCTTCTCTCTCGCCCCGGGCCCTGCAGGCTGCCGGCGGTGCGACCGCGGCGCCTCGACGGAGACCCTGGCCGCCTCCGGACGCGCTGCCGACGTCGCCGTCGGGAACCGGCGCCAGCCTGGAGCGCGGAGGGACAGGCACGGCGCTGGAGCCAGAGACCCCCAGCCCCCCGCGAGACCGCAGGTAGGCAAACAAGAGCGGCGCGCAGCGGCTGCACAGGCGGCCCCAGACGCAAACAGACGGCTCTGACTGCGGGCTTCGAGGGACACAACCCCGCCCACACAGACCTGGACACACGCACACACACACACACACACACACACACACACACACACACACACACACACACACACACACACACACACACACACACACACACACACGCGCGCGCGCGCGCTCACACAAAAGAGCTCTCGAACACACGCCGCGATACTCGGAAACCAGTTGGCCGCGGTGTTGGTGAATGGAGGGAGAATGAGGGCCGGAGGGAGAAGGGGAGGGTGAAGCGGTTGGTAGGGGCGTTTGATAGATAGCGAATGCTGGAAGGAAGGGAGGGGGGGGGGGAGGGGGCTCGCGTGGGTCGGTATGGTAAATACAATGGCTCACGGCCACCGCTCGGCGCCGCTGGGTGGCCTCGCCGTTCGTACCCCGGGGAGTCCCGGCGGTGCCGTGATCTCGCCACATTGCTCAGCGAGTCGCGATAAATATGACGAGTGAGGGGACGCAAGCGGCCCTTTCTCCCCTTGGGGCGAGCAACAGACCCACCAGTCCCTTTGGCGAACGAGACCCTCTGTGTCCCCCTCCGCTCCGCCGAACCCCCCTCTTACCTGCAGCGGCGTGTTGGGCATGGCCTGGGCGCGCTCGTGCGCGGGGTACAGCTGGGCCAGGCACATGATGGCCTCGTTGCAGAACTTGAGGCCCATCACCTCCTCGTCCTCGCGGCCGTAGCGGAACGTGAGCGTGATCTGGCCGAACACCTGGCGACATCGAGAGTTGAGTTGATTAGCGGTGTCGAGGGGTGCCTCACTCTCGACTCACTCTTCGGTAATCGTGTGTACTGTTCGTCCAGTATAAACTGAAAATTTTCGCTGTTTTTATCGGCGTTTTGGTCTTTTCGTTATGAAAATAGGCAAGAAATTGCTCCTACGTGGCCAAAATGTTAGCGTTATTTGAGATTTTTTTTAGGTGGTCACAGGTATGCATAGTAATTGCGTGTACGGCGGGACGGCGCGGGCCGGGCTGGAGCGTTACCTTCCGGTCCTGCAGGTAGTCGGGGTCCACGACCACCACGCCGCGCACGCGCTCCGAACACCTGTTGGCGATGATGATGTCCCTGGAGCCCAGGTAGATGGTGAGCTTGTTGTTGGAGGAGGACTTCTTGAACACCCTGCGCAGCAGACACACACAACTCCGTTACTACAACTGTGTGGGATTTTGACAGCCTCCACCGGTCTTCCCGGCCCACTGTGCGGAGACAGTCACAGTGGCGGAGCTGAGGGCCGTCCTGGCCGCATCCTTAACTGGAACTAGTCCCGTTCGACTGGTGGATGAGGACGCCCTGTCATGCGCAGCCCTGCGGTCGCCTGCGGTCGGACCCTCCTCCCCGCTACCTGTGCACAACCTCAGCATCCTGCCAGCGCGCCGATCCGTTCCACGCCGGTCCTGCGGCGACCCCCCCCCCCCCCACCCCACCCCACAGTGGGTCAGATGACCGGCGCAGGCAGTCAAAACTCTAGATGCGTTTTGAGCTCCAGAGTCGATAAATAAGACTCGACCCCACCAATGGATTGCTCTCCAAACGAGGAATCCATTGGTAGGGTAACATGTTCGGTTCGAGTGCCATTCAGCCACTCTGGAGCTCAAAACACGTCCGGGATTTTGGCCGCCTCAACGGTCTTCTGACCCACTGTGCACCCCCCCCCCTCCCCTCCTTTCCACTCCTTTTGTGTTTGCCGCTATCAACTCCCCCCATCCGCAAACAAGAGGAGAAGGGCGGACCCGCCACGGCGTGGCCAAGCGACGCCGATCCTTCAGTCCCTCAGCCAGTCACGTCGTCGCCGGGCCCTCGCACGCACGCACTCACACTCTCTCTCTCTCTCTCTCTCTCTCTCTCTCTCTCTCTCTCTCTCTCTCTCTCTCTCTCTCTCTCTCTCTCTCTCTCTCACAGACACACGGCGCACACTGTGCACACAGGAAGTTCGGGCCAGGAGTATTTGCTCCGGAGAGAAATTACGTCTGGGATATTAATGATGCGGTGAGTATGCACTGATCGATGAAATATGAAATGGAGGAATGGAGGAAAGTGTGGTATTCCTGCCATCCTGCCACTCGAGAGGAAAACCTCTCACATCCGGACGAGACGAGTAACATTTCCGTTTTCGGACAGCCCGGGTAAAGAATGCCGCTCTCAGCTCCCCCCCTTCCCCCGTCCCATGAGAGTCGAGTTTATTTCATTTCCAGGCGAATTCCCTCCCAGCCGCAAGGAGAGTTGTTGATCGCGGAGGGGGAACGAAAAGCACGCTCTGCAGATGATTCCTACAAAGAACGCTCCTTTGTAGCAACAAAGCTGGCACCTGGTCCTCCCGCCCCCTCTGACTATGGAGGATGAAGGAGGCTGCATTGAAGCGGGACGCGGGGCGAGGGGCCAAAACCAGCGGTTTACGGCGTACACGGAGAGTGCAGTGGTACTTTTTAATGAGCGGCATCTCGGGCGGTGCGGGGTGGGGGGAGGCGGGTGGAGCCAGCCCTGCGCAACCTGCCCATTGAGGCGCAGCGGGGCGGGGAGGGGCGCCCACAGTGCATCCATGCAGGCCGGCTTACAGGGTTGCCAACTTCTTTAATTATAAGTTCCGCGCGGCTGGGTCCGCGCGGCCGTGGCCGCAGCGCGTCCAGATGCGGTCGCTTTTGTGTGAACGGTGCTTTATTATTGGCAGTCGTAAAAACGCGGGGAGGGAGGGGGGGGGGGGAGGTCCTCAGTGCCGCGGCGGAGACACGGCCACACCGAGGACCACGGTCTCTCTGCACCGTGCTGAGGACCAAGCACCGCCCCGTGGAAGTCAAGCGGTCACGGCACGGCAAGGTGGGGTCGTGAACATGGCGTGGGCACGGCGAGAGGCACGGCAGCCAGCACAGAGAACACGTCAAGGAGATTAAATTCTCAAGGCATAAAGGTGGAGGCTTCCAAGCACAGCAGCAGCAATGGCGAGGCCCATTAATCTTGGCCTCCTTGCCCAGTCTCTCTAGCTTCCATGGACAGTCAGACCCTTATTCTACTTTCCCTCCTTCCTCTTTTTTCACCCAAGCCACTTGTCCGGACACCGACGCAAAGTCAGAGATATTTTTAGCATATGGTTCCGGAGGGGAAGAAGATGTGTGTGTGTGTGTGTGTGTGTGTGTGTGTGTGTGAGTGTGTGTGTGTGTGTGTGTGTGTGTGTGCACACGTTGGCAGTGGCTCCCTCTGGTCCACGGTGTAGGGAGATACGGTGGGGACACTAGGCGGTCTGGAGTGAAGCTCGTTTCTGGCCCGTTTCGTAGTTCCGAACGCTCCGCTAGTAGCGCTGTTCTCCATGTGGGCCGAGGTGGAGGGGGAAGTGGGCCGGTCCACCATTGGCGGGCTGCTGCGCGCCGCGTCCCGCACCCCGCCACCATCCGCCACTACCCCGCTCCCCGTGCCCCTTAGACATTTCGCCACTTTGCCCGCGATTTTGTCTTACAATGCGTTTTCCGACGAGTAATTTTTGCTCCTCAGGGAGATCTGCGATGTACCTACGTGAATCTGGATGGCTTGCTTATGTTGTGTGTTGAGAATGAGAAGACGATCATTAGGGGAGCCGGCTTGCCGGACACCAAGTGACATTAAATATTTCATGAGGCTTGGATTTTGAGGTTATGATGGTTGGTACTTTTCTATTTTTTCAAGAACTATTTACAAATGTACAGAAGATAGTATTTATATTTTACAATTTGCTATGGTTTAAGTGTCTGGAGCTTCGCCTGCTTTGCCATGTTTCTCTTTTTCTTCTTTGCTTTTGACACTTGGCCTGGAGGCCGGGTGCCTTCCGCCTTCCACTTTTGGGCCTGGCTGTGGTAGCCAGTCCGGCACCCGGGCACCGCGCACTTGCGCCCCATTCCGCTTGCAGGAGCTGCGGGAGCCCGACTGCAATGGCGCGAGCCCGGAACCGAGGCAACCAACCCGCGAGACTGGGCATTGTCGCATTTCCGGGTGTACCGCACGAGAATGCATTTGAATGCCTGTCGTTTTCGCGCGGCGGCCTGTGGGCCGGCCGCACGCCAGTGACCAGCCAATGGTGGGCCGGCCCACTTCCCCCTCCACCTCGGCCCACTTGGAGAACAGCGCTACTAGCGGAGCGTTCGGAACTACGAAACGGGCCAAAAACGAGCTTCACTCGGCCGCGTGGCGGAGGGCCCGAGTGTCCCCACCGTATCTCCCTACACCGTGCTCTGGTCGTCACTGGTAAAACAAAGGCATTAAAACTATGCCCTTTAGGACGCAAACGATTTACTCCCTTTAAGGGCGTGAATCGTTTTATGCCTTTGAAAGGGCATTAACATTTTTCCTGAAAGTCCTATACCACATTCACGGCCATTCCCAAGGGCATTAAACGCTTCGTGCCCTTGGAGGGCGTGAAAGACTGTTAAATGCCCTTTAACGGCGTGGTTTTTTTATGCCTTCGTTTTACCCGGAGCCCGACCGACCTCTGAGTGCTGATGTTCTCCGGCGTGGAGGCGGGCTCCGGTGGCGGCTCGTCCGGCCTGCAACAAACAGAGAGGAGAGCGCGTCAATGACTTGGCAGGCGCAGGGCAGCGGAGGGCAGCGGAGGGCAGCTGAGCGGGGGCGCAGCGCCCTGCCCCGCAGGGGGGGGGGAAGGGGGGTGTCGTCTCCGACTTACAGTGTGGGCAGGACATGACGCCCGCCGCCGCGCCGCCCGTGGCAGTTCGCGGCCAGACAGCGGCGCGTCTCAACAGGTACCCGTCTGCTCCCCCTCGGCACTGACTGGGGGGGGGGGGAGGAGAGTGAGAGAGTGAGAGAGAGAGAGAGAGAGAGAGAGAGAGAGAGAGAGAGAGAGAGAGAGAGAGAGAGAGAGAGAGAGAGAGAGAGAGAGAGAGAGAGAGAGAGAGAGAGAGAGAAAGAGAGAGAGAAAGAGAGGGCGACGCGCGCCAAGTTGTGGAGTGCCGCTGCCGGCTGCTCCGCGCTGCCACGAGAACCACGAGAAGGCGGCTGTGGACGAGTTTCTCGAGTTTCTGGATTGTTCTTGGAGCGGCCTTGACGCCGGGCTCGACGCCGCCGAGTGCCGCTGCAGCGCACGGCGCATTGAGTGCAGGGTTCTGTCTGTCTGTCTGTCTGTCTTTCCGTCCGTCCGTCAGGCTCCACGCGGCCCGGCAGGAATAATGGAACAATCATCGAAGGGTTTATCGAATGACTGTCCGCGTCGCGAATTAGCATTCTGTGCGCGGTCCAAACGGGCGGACGAACAGACGGAGAACCAGACAGACAGACTTTCAAATCGCAAAATGTTTGCTGCCAAACTACGACAGTATCAATCAACGGCTGCGAGCGACCGGCAGCAGCGGCCGCACAACAAACAACCTACGCAGCGTACAACCTTTAAAAAAAGATTTTTAAAAAAAGAAGAGAGAAATAGAGAATTGGTGCAATGTTCACCCCTTTTTTCCCTTGTTTCGGATAAAACAAATGGGTCCATTTTTGCGGCGCGCAAACAAGGGGCTACTTGCTGCTTTCCGCGTTTCCGCGCTTCAATGTGCCTAATAAATAATTACCGCGTCGACGCCGGCGGGCAAACACACACACACATACATACACACACACACACACACACACACACACACACACACGCGCGCGCCTGTGGTTGCCGTGCGCTACACCGCGTTACACGCGCCGACACGGCATTCCCCTCAAATGAAATACGTCGTGAATACGCGGGGGCCGCCGCGCGCGCAGCAAGGCCGCGCAGGCATGTATAAAATATCAAGTTTTTATTTCTGTTTTCATCTCTTTTTTCCCCCGCCTTCTCGCGCGCGTCACCCATGCAGTGCTTTGGCTGCAGCGGATCTAGAGCGCACAGCGGGGAGGACCAGGCGCTGCGCTTGCAATCAGCGCGGCGCACGCACGTGCGCACTCACACAGTGCACGACCGCCGTAGGCTCGGCTATGGATGGGGTCATCCCGGCTGGGGTCGCCCTGCCGCCCACTATTTTGACTGCGAGAGTATTACCCTAATACATTCCAAAGCACTAAAACAAATTGTATCAGTCGCTACACCTTTTTTTTTACAGTGAGGTGCGCTAGGCGGTGCGGCAGACGGCGGCGCCAAACTGTAGTTGCAAACTGGCCGAGGGGGTTGAAGTGAACCGAGGGAGCACTGCTGCCTGGCCGGCCGTGCACTGCCGCCGCTTGCTGCACTGCTGCTGACGCGCCGAGTTTCGGCATTACTCTTCAGTATATCTTCTTCTTCTTCTTTTTTTTGGGGGGGGGCGGGTGAGCGCCACGTTAGGAAAGTAGGTCGACTCAAATTAAGAAGAGTCTGTTTGCGTGCCAGGCGAGGAGGGGCGCGCACCGATTATTCCCATAATCAGGCACTACCATTTCCTTTCCTTCTTCCTTTCGTTGTTGTTCTTGTTGCCCCTGTTGTTGTTGTTGTTATTGTTGTTGTGTTTTGGGCTGTTTTGCTCTCGCGGTGCCTCTATCTCCCGCCCCCCCCCCCCCCCGGGACCGCGCGCTGCCCTCCAAAACGGCAGCGACAGCCGTGAAAAGAGAACGTGCCGCAGAGCGGCAAAGTGTCGCGCTATCTCTCTCGCACTCGCAGGGCGCCCCTAAGGATGCGACAGAGACAGAGCGACGATAGAGTACTCAAAGGCGACTCGCATAGCAATGTGGTAGAGGGCGAAAGGACGAATTCAAATTCTTGGTTCTGGGCGGAGAGCGCCTGTGATCGGGGAGGTAGGCAACCCGGTGGCCACCAGCGCGCTGCGAGCCTGTGTCGCTGCCCCTTTCTCTTAACTCACTCTCTCTCTCTCTCTCTCTCTCTCTCTCTCTCTCTCTCTCTCTCTCTCTCTCTCTCTCTCTCACACACACACACACCACCGCGACCTCTTTCCGCCGAGTCCCTGTGTGCGTAGCGCCGTCACCGCATGTTGTCGCAACAAAAACGGTATTTATAAAAGAAATTGAAAGAGAGAGAGACAGAGGGATACAAAAAGAAGAGGGTGCGCGGCGTGCGCGGCGGCCGGGGACAAAAGAGCCTTTGACAGCGAAACGAGTATTGGATTGCAGTTGATTGTGTGTGGCACGGTGCGATGAGAGGGGCAAGGAGCGAGAGCGAGCTTGGCGGCTTCATTAAAGGGAGGGAGGGAGGGAGGGAGGGAGGGAGGGAGGGAGGGAGAGAGAGAGAGAGAGAGAGAGAGAGAGAGAGAGAGAGAGAGAGAGAGAGAGAGAGAGAGAGAGAGAGAGAGAGAGAAGCACAATGCGGCCGGGAGATTGGCTACTGCCGCAAAGTACTTACGCCTAAACCACAGAAACGTTTTCGCAGAGGATGAAAAGCGAGGGCAGGCAGAGGCTGGGGTGCCGAGAGGAGCACAGTGTCGCCTCGGCTTGTTGGATCAGGAACCGGCGAACCGGGGAGGGATGGCCAGGGAACCGGTAAACCTAATGCCCCGACCCCCGGCCGGCAACCCCACCGGCCGAGCGTTATAATCCAACTTGTTGGGCCGGCGGACGCGACGGCACGGCACGGCCATGCTCAAGGCCTGCGGGCTTTGAAAAAGACGAAGTGCGGAGCTGAGAGAGAGAGAGAGAGAGAGAGAGAGAGAGAGAGAGAGAGAGAGAGAGAGAGAGAGAGAGAGAGAGAGAGAGAGAGAGAGAGAGAGAGAGAGAGAGAGAGAGAGAGAGAGAGAGAGACGCTGCACGCTACTTGGCAGGGTGGACATGAGCCCCATCCCGTTTGAGCCCCGATGACCTGAGCCCCGCCTAGAGCCCCGGTCGAGCCCGACTCGAGCCCCGACCTGAGCCCGGACTGAGCCCCGACTGCTAGAGCCCCGACCTGAGCCCGGCTTGAGCCTCGCCTTGAGCCCAACTTGAGCCCCACGCCAAGAAAAGTCGCAATTTGTCCCCAAAACAGGGAAAAGGTGGAAGTTATTTGGCGTGGGGCTCTAATGGGGCTTAGGTCGGGGCTCAGTCCGGGCTCAGGTCGGGGCTCTGGCAGTCGGGGCTCAGTCGGGGCTCAAGCTGGGGCTCGAGTCGGGCTCGACCGGGGCTCTAGCCGGGGCTCAGGTCATCGGGGCTCAAACGGGACGGGGCTCATGTCCACCCTGCCCGCTACTTTGATGAGGGTCGGACGTGGGCCGAAGGGGTTTAGCCCCGAGGGTCCGCCGACCGGCCTCGCTGGACGGAAGGCAACCTGAGCTACTTGCTGGGGACGAATACGCACCAACATCCTGACAGGAGACAAAGAGACTAAAAACAAAACAGCACATCTCGCACCGGGATGGCCACTGTAAGTCAAAAGGTCATAAATTTGTCCTCTTAACGGGGATACAAAAAATATCAGCAAAGCAGGGCCATACAGGAAAGTATCACCATGAAAGGATGATACTCATAAGTATCGTCAAAAAAAGACCAGTCCGCTTTGGTATTGCGCAGTTGCTCCTGTTCAGTGCGGAAAAAAAATCAGATTTACTTACGACAATACTGCAGCATCTTCTGTGAAGAAATGAGCAGATAAGGATGGTTCACCTCACGGTATTTAAAAAAATAAGTATTCCACAAAAGTGTTATATGAACTGGGACTACAGCACCAATAGCACAGAGGTTAGAGTGTTGATAACTCTGTCTCTCTCGCCTTGGTGTTGGACGTCCGTCCCGTCGGGGTGCGAGAGAGACAGAGCGACGAGACCGCGGAGGCCGTGGCCCGTGGCGCGCCGGCAATCCCGTCTCCGTCTTCGTCTCTCAGCAGCGCGAGGCGGACAAAGGCGGCAGGTCCCGTCGACCCGACATTGTCTCCTCCACCGTCTCGGCCATCACTGTAACAGCGCTCTCAGCCTACGCAGCGTTTCTTTTGATCATCCTCCCCCTCCTCATCAACATGGCCGTGGAGCAGGTCAAGTTGTCGCTCCCTCGCGGGGGTCTCGGTTTCTGAGCGCGGGGCGCGGCGCCCGCTACGCGGTGGCCGGAGCGCCAAGCCGGTGTTAGTTTTAAGCGGCAGTCGATGCGTGGCGCCAGCACGCCGGAATCATTCATGCGGTGCGCCTACGCCGCGCGGAACCGTCAGACCAATTTGGAGGAGGAGCGGAGGGGGGATGTTTGCGAATCTAAACATCGGGGCAGGGAGCACAGTGGGTCAGAAGACCGTTGAGGCGGCCAAAATTCGAGACGTGTTTTGAACTCCGAGAGTCGCTAAATGGAACTCGAATCGAACTTGTGACCCCCACCAATGGATTCCCCGTTTGGAGATCAATCCATTGGTGGGGTCACGCGTTCGGTTCGACTCCCATTTAGCGACTCTGGAGCTCAAAACGCGTCCGGTATTTTGGCCGCCTCAGCGGCCTTCTGACCCACTGTGCGGCGGGCTCCCGTTTGCGCCGCTCCGTCATCACACCCTCCTCGCCTGGAAGTCTCACTGCTGACTGTACTTCGGAAATAATTGGTGCCAGCCAGGCGGGCACGATCTCGGCGAGCAGGGCGTGCAGCGGGAGTGTCGAGGCCCGCCGCCGAGTGCTCTCGAGGCCGTGAGCCGTGCACGGCCCGTGCCGTGCCGCCGCGCGGGCTGCCGGAGAGAAGGGAAGAAAAAAAAAATGTCGGCGGATTGAAATGTCAGTGGGGTCTGACACGGCGCCAGCCAGGTGCCGCGCGGCGTGACGATGGCAAGGACGTCTGGCGTCTGCTGATGGAGGCGGATTCAAGCGCTGTTCGGCGGAGCGCTCGGCCGTTTGGTTTACAGGAAGTTCTATCTTCGAACCACCGGTCGCTGTAAGCGTCCGGTCGATCGGCCGTCCGGTTTACAGGAAGTGCTACACTGAAAATTGAAAGGTGAGACTTCTGACCAAATTTCGTCGAGAAATATTTCTCGACAAATTTCTCGTTTGAAGGTACTGCGATGCTGGCTCTGCGACCGGTCGATCGGCCGTCCGGTTTAAAGGTAGTGCTGCCCCTCAAGAGCGCGGTGCAAGCAAAGACACCCCTCACTGTCCACCCCCTCCCCCACGGCCAGACGGCCTGACCGAAACCAAGCCGACCACAGCGCAGTCCAAACTAACTCGTCCACAAACATTGTCGTAGGTCGGGCGTCGGGCCGGGGGCCGCGGGGGCCGCTGGGCTGGCTGTACAGTGGAGCAGACCGAGCCCGGCCCGGCGGCGGCCCGACGGCGTAATCCTTTATTGGTGGCGGAGATTGTCGCGGAACGAGACGGGACGCGTCCACTGCAAAGCACCGCGCATCGGAAGCGCGGACGCAGCAGACAGAATGGCTCCTCAGTGGCAGTCGTGCTCCTGCTGCTGCCGACCCGAAGGAGCAGCGCGCAGTGGGCGAGCAGCCCGCCACGCCAATCCATGCCTGCGGGCGAGGTCCCACGCCCCGCCCCGCCCCGCCGCGCCCCGCCGCGCCCCGCCGCGCCCCGCCGCAAGAGACGAGGCAAATATTTGACGAGCGCTTTTGCCATCGCTGAAAGGATCCCCAGGAACAGAGGCAAAACGTCCCAGACGTCCAGCGGCGGCCGTCCCCCCCCCTCCCCCTCCGTCTGCCGTTGGTGCTCAATATCCGTTAGCATGCCTCGCTGCATGCTCATTGCGAACAGCGCTCGTCGCGCGCGCGCTCTCTCTCTCTCTCTCTCTCTCTCTCTCTCTCTCTCTCTCTCTCTCTCTCTCTCTCTCTCTCCGCTGCACAAAGAGGCGAGCGAAGCTAGCTAGCTACGCGACCACCGCGCGGCAGAGATCAGCCAGCGTCGCGGTGATTGGGGCGGCGAGGATCCCCCCCCCACCCACCCACCCTGCGGGCCTACTCCTTGTTTATTGGATGTGACCTCCTGTTCCGTTCCAGGTCAATCGCTACTGGAAATATCTCTCGGCCCCTCCAGGCCTTTCCGTCCAGGGCGGAGGGTTCACAGTAAAAAAAAAAAAGCCTTTTGAAGCAGCGCTTCATAAAACGAAGAAAACGAAGGCATCGTAAAATAAACTACGGAAAAATGCTTTGTATTATGAGGACAAATCTTCATTTCTTCGTAGTTATGGAGCATGCTTCGGAGACTTTTGAGAGAGAGAGAGAGAGAGAGAGAGAGAGAGAGAGAGAGAGAGAGAGAGAGAGAGAGAGAGAGAGAGAGAGAGAGAGAGAGAGACGAGGGCACTGGAAGGGGCCGCGCTGTTGCGCCGAGTCTAGCCGTCGCTCCCGGGGGACGCCACGACACGACGGCCTCGCTTATTAGGTCAGTCCATGCCGTTTAATGCAGAAGCCTAATACTGCAAGGAGAGCGCGAAAAAAGTGGCGGACAAAGAAAAACACGGCCGTCCACGTGGAAACGCCGCGGGGTGGGGGGATGGATAGGGCCGCACAGGGGGTCAGAAGGCCGCTGAGACGGCCAAAATACCGGACGCGTTTTGAGCTCCAGAGTCGCTAAATGGGAGTCGAACCGAACGCCTGACCCCCACCAATGGATTCCTCATGTGGAGAGCAATCCATTGGTGGGGTCACGCGTTTGATTCGAGTCCCATTTATCGACTCAGGAGCTCAAAAATCGTCTAGAATTCTGGCCGCCTCAACTGTCTTCTGACCCACTGTGGGTCGGCCTTGGGATCAGGTTAGGCCGGGCAGGGCAACGTGGAAGGGCGACCTAAGTGAGTAACGCAGAGAGAGGGAGGGCTGACCCTACGGCGCGCTACGCCCTCGGCAGGGCCTGGACCACACGGCGTGACACTAGCTTACAGCCTACCTCCCCCTGACGAGGGGGCAATGCCTGGCAACGCCGCGCCTAGCGTCGCGCCACTAATTGACACACTACCCTGACATCTCCTCCCCCCCTCTCTCTCTCTCTCTCTCTCTCTCTCTCTCTCTCTCTCTCTCTCTCTCTCTCTCTCTCTCTCTCTCTCTCTCTCTCTCTCTCCCTCCCTCGCTCCCTCCCTCCTTCTCCCTTCCCTTTTCACTTACGCTCCCCCGCAGCCGGCCGCGCTACCAAGTGGCGTGGCACTGGGTCCTCACGGCCGCAGCCCGCAGCGCGACTCGCGGCGCCACACTGGTGCGGGTGGCTTGCGGTGCGGCTTTGGCGTTTGACGGCCACACTGCCCCACCAGCCCGGCCGCCAGCCCGCGAGCCGCGCGGTGCTCTCTCTCTCCTTTCCACTCTCGAAATTTCCAAGAACGTTTCAAAGCGCGATTGGGGGGGGGGTCGTTTGAAGGCGTCATCCCAGCAATAGAGTCTTGTAGTCTCAAGTGCGCTACTACCCGGCTACAATCGTGGACGGCACAGAGCCTACACGGCTATACTAACCAATTATAAAGCCAGGGGCGCGCCCACGCACGCGCACACACACACACACACGAGCGCCACATCCCGTTTCGTGATCGAGCGTGATCCCGAAAGGCCACACCGCAGCATAGTCGCGACATCCGGGCGGAGCGCGAGGCTGGGGTTTTCCCGCCGAGGCCACGCTCCTCCCCCCCCCCCCCTCTTTCCCAACGACCGAGTGGGAACCCAATTAACGACGGCTGCTTATGAATCTTTGATGCAAGCGGAAAGAGGGTTATGGTGAGGAGGCTGTAATGGAAGAATAGAATAGTTTTTATTTTAGTAAGGAGGGGGGGGGGGCAGCAAAGAAAGTGGACAACATTTTATGTCGGCTAGGTTCTGAGCCGCGCGTGCCGTGCCGCCTGCCTGGCCGCTCTCAGGCCGAAAGCTAAAACGTCGGCAACAAAGTTTCAGGTCCTACACGCGGAAAAGAAGAATAATGCATGACTGCGCAAGTAAAGGAGTTTCACTCCTTCGGTCCGGAACGTTTTGGAGGTTTAGCCGAGAGAGAGAGAGAGAGAGAGAGAGAGAGAGAGAGAGAGAGAGAGAGAGAGAGAGAGAGAGAGAGAGAGAGAGAGAGAGAGAGAGCGAGAGGGGGGGGGGACCGACTATCCGACTATTTGAGCGGTCATCCCCGTGACTCGCATTGTAGCTCGTGACGTGTCGACGTACCCGTCCAGTGCATCCCCTTGGCATCCCTTTGGCGCTGTGCACTCGCAGCCCGTCATCCTGCCCAGGGCCCTTAGCCGCCTCGGCGCTCCATCTCTCTCGCTCTCGTTGTGCCTCTTGTGGGGGATCGAGAGGGACAGCTTATTGAGAGCTCACGACAGCCGTGTGCGCCTCGGGGTGAGGGAGCTTTGGTAGCTCGGCAAGCTCGGTGGTTCCTTGCTGGCTTATCCCGGCCAAGTGCCGATAGGAGCCCGCCCTGCAGCACGCACGCACGCACGCACGCACGCACACACACACACACACACACACACACACACACACACACACACAGAGACGACGGTGGTTGGCTGGGCGGCGGTACAACGGAGCCCACCTCATTTCATTTGGCAAATGCGCTCCCCGCCGCGCTGCTGCTCCTGGACGCGGATCGTGACCAAAGGGGCTGACTGAAGTATATATAGAATCCTTCGTACAGTACACAGCCCCATAATACAAGTATAATACCTATACTATCCATAATATGCATAATATCCATGACATTTTTTTTTCTTACTCCTCTTCACTGTTAAAACTAAAGCGTATTGTTACGCCTTTTCTCAAGCGTATATTCCTGAAGCGTACTCCTCCAGTTGGTTTCAAGTGTAGCAAGTGCTACGCTTGAAGAAGGGCGTACTCAAGCATACTGAAAGTCATACGGTCTGCTTCAAGCGTACGGATGGACTCGCCCAAAAGTATTGCCAAAATTTAGCAACAATTTGGAATTGGTCAAGAGAAAACCATGATCCACTCCAGAATCAATAAATTAAAAAAAATAAAACATAAATAAACAAAATCTTATTGTAAAAACCAGTGAATTTCGTCCACCTTACACTTAAGAAACTACAGGCAGTTAGTACTGACACATTGTCCCCGTTAGTATTTCTAAGCTGCTTGTATTCACTGTTGTTGAATCAGATGCACTTACAATAATCACTGCGGCAACTGATCTGAAGAAATATGCAGAGAGGGTCACTTCATGGCGTTGAATCCAATTAATAAAGCATCCAAACATGGTGGTTTGAAAACTAGGGGAGTAGCACAAGCAGAACCAGAAGGACAAAGAGGTTAGAGCACAGTGAGCAGCGAGTGTTGATGAAGTGACATTTTTAACACTTTTCAAAAACACTCCAATTTATACAGTAGTTTGTATGATGAAAACCAACGTGCGCCAACAGATGTCACAGACCGCACTGGTCTTTATCTTACAGCACAAAAATAAATTAAATTAAAAAGGATGGCCCGGTGCGTGCCTGGTGTTGCAAATTTGGATTATGAAAAATATCTGAACCTGGATTACTATGTGCACTACACTGTCAGTATTCGCAGTCACTCCCTATCAACAGGACAAGCCTCAAACAAAATGGCCGCTAGACTCTTGTGTACAAACTTCCATCATTTTAATTCAATTTATTTTTGTGCTGTGAGATAAAGACCAGTGCGTTCTGTGACATCTGTTGGCGCAGATTGGTTTTCATCATACAATCTACTGTGAAAATTGGAGTAATTTGGAAAATTGTTAAAATCTTACTTCATCAACACTTGCTGCCCACTGTGCTCTAACCTCTTGGTCCTGCTGATTCTGCTTGGCCTACTCCCCTAGTTTTCAAACCACCATGTTTGGATGCTTTATTAATTGGATTCAACGCCATGAAGTGACCCTCTCTGCATATTTCTTTAGATCAGTTGCTGCAGTGATTATTGTAAGTACAAGCAGCCTAGAAATACTAACGGGGATGTGCAAATTAGAGAACGTGTCAGTACTAACTGCCTGTAGTTTCTTAAGTGTAAGATGGTCAAAATTCACTGGTTTTTACAATAAGATTCTGTTTATTTGTTTTTTGTTTTTCTTTTGAAATTTATTGATTTTGGAGTGGATCATGGTATTCTCTTGACCAATTCCAAATCGTTGCTAAATTTTGGCAATACTTTTGGGCGAGTCCATCCGTACGCTTGAAGCAGACTGTATGACTTTCAGTGTGCTTGAGTACGCCCTTCTTCAAGCGTAGCACATGCTACGCTTCAATGAAGGCATACCAGGCCTGAGTACGCTTGAAAGAGGCGTCACACTACGCTTTAGTTTTACCAGTGTTGTTCTAAACGCACCTGCGTACTCAAGAAAATTTTGTAACATGGAAACACACGAAAAATGATACAATTGACACTCGAAATAAAACCTAAAATACACCAGAAGACCCGTGGTATGTAATACTCCACACGCGGTTCGGGAGTCAGCTCGCTGCTCGTGACCTTGGCGCAGGGAGATCAAAAGGGCGTCTGGAGGCCACGGCGCCGCGCCGTTATCTGCGCCGGGTCGTCTACCAACAGACCGCTCTGTCTCTCTCGCGCCCCACTGCGGGTCGCCCCGTGAGTGCGAGAGAGACGGCGCGCCGATCGGTTTGGAACCAAGCAGCCGCGCTTGCCGCTCCTCTTTGTTTCCTTCATGCTCGCGCTGTGTTTGATTTCCTCAAAGCGTATCGGGGGGCGCCGGGCGGACCGAGCAGGCAGCCCTTTGGGTGGGACAACATTTTCTCGTAAACGGCCGGGACTCGGAGGCCTCGACACACGCACGCCCAGATTCAATATGCAAATTCCAATTTCTGCGCGAAAAAAGCAGAAAGGAAAAGGAAACGAATACTGGCTCCAGAGGAGCAAAGACGTATTTATTTATTTATTTATTTATTTATTTATTTATTTATTTATTTATTTATTTATTTATTTATTTATTTTTTCTTTGGACCCCGTACGTATACACGCACTGTCAAGAAAGACCAGAAACTGCTTCTTGTGACTAGAACAATAAGCGTTTTTCGTCCTACGTCGTGAAGTTTTGCTGCAGTGGACTATTTTCTCTTTCTGTGCGAGCACCCTGGTGCATTATCGACTTGAAACTGATTGGGACGGGGGGCCCGCCCGCCGTCTCTGCCGCGGCCGCCCCTCATGGCGTGACCGGTGGGCAGCCGGCGGCTGGCAGGGCGGGGCGGGGCGGGGTGGCACAGTGGGCCAGAAGATCGCGCAAGTGGCCAAAACTCAAGACGCATTTTGAGCCATAGAGTCACCAAATAGGGCCCGAACCGAACGTGTGACCCCTACCAATGGATTCCTCGTTCGGAGAGCTATCCATTGGTGGGGTCACATGTTTGGTTCGTGTCCTGTTTAGCGACTGTGGAGCTCAAAACGGGTCCGGGATATTATTGGCCGCCTCAACGGCCTTCTGACCCACTGTGGGGCGGCAGGGCGGGGCGGGGTGGGGCGGCAGGCCCGCGACCCGCCTCCCCATCAGCGAAAGCGATCCCCGGGGACTGGGGACGTCCAGGACGTCACGGCACGCCGAGCGGCAAGGCATGCCCTGCAGCCCCGCGCTCCCTTTCACTCCCTTATTAGTCGCAGGACCTGACCCTCCCCCCTCCCCCACCCCGACCGATACCACGGTAGCTAATAACGCGTCGGCAGCCACGGCCTTCACGAGCCGCGGCGGCATCAACTAGTGAATCTGCGCGGTCGTGCGCCCTTTGGCAGGTAGCGTGGCACTCTCAGTCTCGTACAGAGTTTTTCTTCAATAACATATTGACGTGTACAAATGAGCATATTAACTTTTTAAAAAAATAAACTGTATTATCAATAATTGCGTCTTGACAAATCTGTTGATCTTACAAAATTCTATTAATTTGCTGCACAAACGTTAATGAACATAAATAAAATGCCTATTAAGGATGAGAGTGCGGCGTGCACTGCGCACTGGCCGCGGATACATTCTTGGAATCCGTGTCGACACTGGTGCTGCTTGCTGGGGGACTTGCGGTCCGCCAAACGCCACCCTTGAGCACGCGCCATCATCATTTTGAAGCCCCATAATGGGCTCTATTTTGGGAGATGCTTAAAACGAGCCCCCCGCCGCGCCTACAGTGGGCAGCCCACACGCCGAGCGTCGCGTTACTCATGGCACGGCCTGAAGCCAACACTACCGCCAGGTTGCAGCCTGTAGCCCTCGCCCCGTTGTGTAACAGCCACGCGACTCCTCGGATATCTCTCTCTCTCTCTCTCTCTCTCTCTCTCTCTCTCTCTCTCTCTCTCTCTCTCTCTCTCTCTCTCTCTCTCTCTCTCTCTCTCTCTCGCTCTCTCTCTCTTTCACTTTCTCTCTCTCTCTCTCTCTCTCTCTCTCTCTCTCTCTCTCTCTCTCTCTCTCTCTCTCTCTCTCTCTCTCTCATGATCGTCAAAATGAGATAACCCGGTAGAAAAATCGGCTTGTCAGCACATTAGTTTATAACAGTGCACTCCAACGCGCCTGTGAACACCAGCCATTCAATCGAGTGCTCATCAAGAGCGACGCCAAGGAAGAGGCGTAAAAGGCTGGCGTCCCGTTGGCTGGTCGGGGCTGCAGCTGACAGGTCATTAAAGCGTAACAAAATGGCCATTGCTTTGATTGCTGCGTGTTTTGCTGCGCTCCGGGGAGGGCGGCATGGCCGGGGACCTCCGGCGAGGGACCGGCAGTGCGTGGGCGGCGGGGTGTGTACCGCGCTGCCTGTGGAGCAGTGCCTGTGGAGCAGTGCCTGTGGAGCAGTGCCTGTGGGCCGCGCCGCGAAGCCGCAAGGCAGACCTTGACGTAGCAGGATTGTTTCCGAGCGCCACAAGTACAGTAGATAGGCCCCTCCACCCTATCAGTTGACCCATTCCGGACCGATAGTCTGATTGCGAAGGGCGCTTTCATCGCTCTGTCTCTCGCGCACTCGTGGGGCGTGCCGCTGGGGTGCGAGAGAGACAGAGCGTGAATTGCTACTCCCCCTGCAAGGCCACCCAGCCACTCACAGAGCGCTTTCAATGGAATCAGTCGCGGCCTGCAGAAGCACATTACCGTCTAGACACAGGCAGGCGGCGCCACGGCCGCCTTCTCTCTCTCTCTCTCTCTCTCTCTCTCTCTCTCTCTCTCTCTCTCTCTCTCTCTCTCTCTCTCTCTCTCTCTCTCTCTCTCTCTCTCTCTCTCTCTCTCTCTCTCTCTCTCTCTCTCTCTCTCTCTCTCACGGGGCGCTCCGCGAGAGGCACGCCAAGAGACTGGCTCGTCGTTCCTCGCACAGTGTGCCGCCGCGCCAACTTCCCTGCCTCCCACTCACAGCGACTTGTCAACGCACTCGGCCGGAGACTCGCGGTGAAAGGCCGTCCTCTCTGGTGAAAGGCTCTGAAGGCACGGGGTTAGGGGGGCAGGGGGTGGGGGTCCTTCCGGTGTAAGCGGAGCGACGCGGAGTGATTATTATTATTCAGAGGAACATATTTTTCCGCAGCTCGGCCGGCTAGCACGGTTCGCGGTGGCGGGGCGTGGCCGTCGCCTCGTTTACCTAATGCCCCGCGATGAAGCCCTCGGCACTTTGTTTCCAGACGGGCGGGACGGTGGGGACGACCGCGTCGCCGGGGAAGAGATAAAGATGGAAAAAAAATAAATAATAAAAGCTGAAAAATGAAAAGGAAAGGAAAGAAAAAGGTGGACGAGAAAGAGTTCCACGTTCTGGTGGAACGGCCCGGCTTTTGTCTTCCACGGCAGGCAGCAGCGCTCCCCGGCCGCGTCCCGGGCGGTGGGTAGAAGCAGCCCGTCCGAGCGGGAAAACCCCGCCGCACCGCGCACGCCCAATCGAATTTGCCTAAAGTGAGGAGCGGAAAAATCGAGCGGCCTCACCACCTCCACTGCGTTCCGCTCCACTGTGCCGTTGACGCGCGCGCCGTATGGGGTCGGCAAGCCGCGTGGCAAGCCGCATGGCAAGCCGTGGTGCAGCGCTGCGCGAGGCGCACCCAGCCCGCGTGACGTCATCCTGCCTTTTCAGATATTACTAGGAGGGGCCCTCCGCACGCCCCCACCCCCCACCCCCCACCTCTGCTCGTTCGCAGTCTTATTTTTTTCCTTTTCCCGCTCTTCTTGGCGCCCACCTCAACCAGCCCAAGCCCCGGAGGTGGTGTAAGGGCGAGTCAGCCTCCCGGAAGACAGATACGGAAAAAAAAAAAACAAAAAAAAAAAAACACAATAGCCGGCAAAAAGAGGCGTGAAAGTTCCCCCATCTTTTATATTATTTCTTTTCGTCATTGCAAGCAGGGTGAAGATTCCCCTTTACACGACGGAAAAGAATGTGTTGCTCATTTCCGACGGTTTGCCGGCGAGGGAGGCGATAGTGGGGCGTGGTGGTGCACAGTGGGTAAGAAGGCCGTTGAGGCGGCCAAAATTCCAGACGCGTTTTTGAGCTTCCAGAGTCGCTCTTGAATCGAGCGTGTGACCCCACCAATGGATTCCTCGTTTGGAGAGCCATCCATTGGTGGGGTCACACGTTCGATTCGAGTCCCATTTAGCGACTCTGGAGCTCAAAACGCATCTAGAGTTTTGTCCGTCTGCGCTGTTCTTGGGGCCCACTGTGCGTGGTGGTGGTGGGCGCAGCAGAGGACTCGGTCAATCTCGCCCAAGTGGCCTTGGAGGGCTGGTGGCTCGGCTGGTGGGCAGGCGGCCGCCCCGGCCGTAGCCTCTCGGTTTATTGCTTTACGCCTGTAATGTGATAAAAATGAAAGTCACCCGCCATCGGCTACTCCAGCAGGCCCAGCCGGCCGGCCGATGGCGCGGGAATTCATTGCGCTAAAAGCGTTCCAGCCCGCCGCGTGAGCTCTTTGGAGAAAGGAAGGAAAAGGGGGGGGGGCGGACCAGCAGGCCGCAATTACTAGCGAGGCGAGGCGCGGCCAGGCGCGGCCAGGCGCCCTTCAGTGGAATCGAAAACACAGCAAACTGAGCGACTCGATGTCACGCCGCCACCAGGCGGAACGGCAGGTCCGGGCGGAGGGAGAGGAGACCTCCCAATTGAAACAACAGCCGGCCGGGGAGATTGGAATGGTACCGGATTAACTCACCATGAAAGCCACGCGGTCGATCGGGCAGCTCACCTGTCCGGGTCGGCGCGGGTCGCTGCGGGTCGGCGCGGGTCGTTGCGCGTCGGTCTGGGGTCGGTGGACTGATTGCTCGGGGACCTTCGGTGCAGAGCCACTGGCAGCGTCGTGTCGCGGGATTACCTTAGACTCTAATCACCTGTCTAGCCACACGTAATTGGTGGCGGGGCGTGTGTTGGACCTCCCCGACGGCGGTGGCCCCTACTCCACGCCGGCACGCCCGGCTGCCTCCATGAGGTTCGATGCCGTCCGGACGCATCACGCCACTTTGAACTTCGACTTAGTCGCCCAGCAGTGGCCTCGCACCCTCCCTATTCCCCGCAGTCTCCCGCCCACACCGCACCACCGCCACCAGCATGGCGCAGCGGCGCAGCGACCGGCTATTCCAGGAACTTCCCTGTGACGCAAAGTGCGGGAGACTCTGCCTCATTCTGCTGAGTGGGAAGCAGGAGGCGGCACGCCCCGCCCCGCCCCGCCCCGCCCTGCCGAGGACAAGGAACAGTGTTCGACACCTCCTCGACGTCCCCGTCACCCGGGCGGCCCGCTGGATTGATGGCCTCCAATAAAAAAACAATTGGTTGATTTGTGCGTGGGCAGAGTGTCGGGCCGCGCGCGAAGACGTAGAGTTACTTAAGGCTGTTTTGCGGGGGATCGCTTTTTCAAAGTTTTTGCATAGCTGTTGGGCGCTCCGTCGGCAGCGTGCCGAGCCAGGCCGGGGCGATTTATCGTTTTAATCGTAGTCGGTCGACGAATATAATAATCGCGGTTAGAGTCGATTAGTGTTCCGATTAAGGAACGATTTATCGATATTCTACGATTGGCAATCAATCGGTCAATATTTCGATCAGCGAACCGTTAGTTGAGAGTTTCAAATAATCGCAATTATTTCCGATTTATCGCCCAGTCCGAGCCCCCGGGAGCCCCTGCGGTGGAGAGGGTGGGCCAGCCCGCCGCGCAGTCGTGGCCTGGAGTTGCCTACCCGGCCCGCTGCAGGGGCTCCATCCCGTCGTCCGTCATCATCGTCTTCATGAGTCAGAGGGTAGCCAATGAGTCGAACGTCCTTTGACGTCCGTTCGTTAAGTCATATTCTGCAATCGCCCTGTCTAATTTTTGAGCGCGCGAGAGAGCGCAGAATGTTGTCTGGGTGGCGCTGGGCGCACCGGGCGTGCAGGCCTTGCGGCGACCGAGGAGGGCAGGCGGCGGTGGGGAGGGGAGGGGGCGGACCAAATCATCATAATGAAAGCCAGGTCTGAAAGGGGCCTGCTTGCACACGGCACGGCCACGGCCCGGTCGAGGCGCACAATGGGCAATAAGCGTGGATCAAGGAGGCGGCGCCCTCACGGCCTCGACCGGCTTGGTCTCGGCCTCCACGACGCCGTGCTTGTGCTTGGCGCTCATACGGCTGTCCCACTACCCGGGTGGCCCCGCGGGACCTGCTGCGACGGGCCGGGTCGCCACGGCCTCGGTCCGGGCCGCTCTGTCCAGCTTGCCAGGGATAATCTGGGCACGGCCGGGACGTAAGGGCCAGGCAATGCAAAGGGCAGGCCCCAGGCCCTTGGGCAAGCACCCCGAGGGCCCTGCGGGAGTGTTGGAGCCCCTGGAGTGGCCGCGTGTAGATGGACAAGAGGAGTGCAGTGGGCAGCGGGCAGAGGGGGGGGGGGACCTCCTGGGTCTGTTTCGCCTTTATCCTCGAGGACAGGGCACCCTGACGTGGGGCCCGTCCCTGAGTCTGAGACCCTGACCCGGCAACGTGTGCTCGCAAACGCAAAGACAGTCCCTCAGTTCCACCACTCGAAACGTCTACACTCGACTTCGTCACGGAAACAGGCTAGCGGCGGGGTAAGTGAAACCCCGAGCGGTTCCGTGCTCCCGCACTGTAAGCCAGGTGTAAATATGTAAAGGCGAGACGGCCGCTGTAGTTCCGCGCTGCTTGGGGTGGTTGTTGCCGACGGCCGGCCGCGGCCTTGGCTCTGTCTCTGTCCCACTCATAGGGCACCACGTGGGCCGCGAGACAGACTGTCCGGCCCGCGCCTACAGGTGCCGTTCCTCAAAGGCGCAGCGCTCTACATCAAGAAGTGGATCCGTGCGGGGCGGGGCGGGGCGGGGCCAACGGCTAACGCCATTCGCGGCACGGTCCGTTCAATTATTGAGGCAAACCAGAGTCGGCGCGGGGGGGGTCGGTCTGGGGGGGAAGGAATCGTGTTCCAGCTGACACCGTCATGTGAGTGAGTGTCTGTGTGTGAGTGTGTGTGTGTGTGTGTGTGGGGGGGGGGGGCGTGCGTGTGTCGGTAAGACGGACGGTGCGGTTGCAAGCAGCGTGGCGTGGCGCCGCGGTACAATGCTGAAGCCATTCCTCCCCTCCTTGATTGCTTCTGAGTGAGGGGTGCCACTTACGGTGCTAAACATTTATGGACTAAGATCGTGCGGGCCGGCTCGGCAGAGAGTGTGTGTGTGGGGGGGGGGGCATAAACTCGTCCCCCGCCCCTCCGCGACGTCCACGACTCCGGGGATGCCCGTTTTGGTGGGAAGAGGTTCCGGCGTGGAGACGGTCGAGGCCATCAGGCTGCCCCCCCCCCCTTCCTCAAAGGGTTCTGGCAGGCTCGGGGCGTGTGACGCGCGGGGGTGAAATCCCTCTCTCTGCCAGTGCCAATTAACCGATGACGTAATGTTGGTTGTTGGAATGTCAGCCTTGCTTTCAATAAAACAGCGGGGAAATTAAAACACGGGTCGAAGCACCGGCCGGTACACTGAAAACAATATTTAGTTGTTCATCCCAGAGCATTGTCTGCCTCGCGTTGATTCACAATACTCCCATCTAGTACTCCGATATGAGGCAACCGCCTGGTTGTTTCAGTGAACACCATAATCCCGAAGGGTGAATCACTAGTGTGCTCGTTCTTAGTGTACTCACAAATTTAAAAAGAGTCAATTTCGCTAGTTTTTGGCACGATTTGGCGTTGTGTGTCGTCTTAAACGCCAAACGAAGCCTCAAAACGTTTCAAAATGTGATTTTGTGTTTTTGTTAGGTGTACTCAGCCGTACCCATGTACTCATGTGCACACCAGGACGCTGAGTGACCTCGCATAAACAGCGCCACGGTGTACTTTGTTCGAGGCAGCAGTAGTAACATCGCTGGAAAGCGATATCCATCATCCCGGTGGGAGGGGGGGGGGGGGGCGGGTGTCAGTTTCGCGGGCACGATCGAGCCCCCCGCCCCGCAGCCAGACTCTTACCTCGCCATCAGCCTCCGACTTGATCTACGTGTGCCGCCCAGGGAGCCGAATAAAGGGAGGAGGGGGGACGAGGCCTCATCTGCATACTCATGCGACAGAGTGTTGTTACCCTCCCCTTGCCTGCTCGCACACCCTTCACGCCACCGGAGGGGACGACCCGACAGTCAGCAAGGATGGAGGGGAAACTTGGACCCGCCCCCCCATCCCCCCTCAGAGTCGTCAACGTGGCAGCCCTGCGTGTTATCGGCCAGCGTGCCCCAGTCCTGCACACCTCCTCGGACTAGGACTATGGCGGTACCTCCATGCATCCCTCTCGGTGTCGCGCGGCTCGGATCACTTCACCTGCACCCTCCAGTCTCCCAGTGGGCCAGAAGACCGGCGCAGTCGGACAAAACTCTAGACAGTCCGACGCGTTTTGAGCTCCAGAGTCGCTAAATGGGACTCGACCTGAACGTGTGACCCTACCAATGAATTGCTCTCCGATCGAGGAATCCATTGGTGGGGTCACACGTTCTGCCGCGGGTCTGAACACAGACTGGCTTCCTGAGGCGACGCCTTGCCGGGCATGTTGCCGTGCGAGGATGAGCCGGGGGACGCGCTGTGCTCTCCAGGTGCCCCCCCCCCTCCCCCTCCCCCTCATCCTCCCAGCCCAGAAGTTATTGCCGCCCTGTCCCGCCTGGGGTCGTTGCCGCGCCGTGCCGCCGTACGCGTTCGTCTCGCAGGTCACAGTGCTTCCAAATTGGAGCGGACGTTTTTTCTTCTTTTTTTTCTGGGAGGCGTTTGGCATAAACACCGAAGCATTTCTATTACTCTCTGTTTTCGTCTCCAAGGCTGCCGGCTGTTCTTCCGTTTTGGGATCATCCATACATTTACGTAACCCTATTTCATCGCTCTGTCCTTGGCACTCCTCATGGACAGCTAATGAGTAAGAGAGACAGAAGGCGTGACGCAATATGTGCACGACCCTTTCGTAACGGGGTCTCGCGCTTCCATTTTTTTTTTTTCGGTCCAGCCGGGAGTATGACATAAATACATAGGTCGTGCGTGGGCTTGTCTTATGTATTTTGCAGTGACGCAGTGAATATTGATGAGTTACTAAACTTCAGATGGCGACGCGGCGTCGCTTCACAGCGCAGTTTGCTCTCGGTGACCTTGACGCGACCGGGTCTCGGAGACTGCAGTGCTGCCTCGGCCGGACCATGCAATCGAATCATTTGACTGGCGGTGTTTAGCTGTGCGAGCGTTTTGTTTAATGTCCCGGAAACAAGGGCCAACGTTGTTAGGTTGGCCACAGTGATTCATAATTGTTTCCGTAGCATCGCCGGCCGGCTCGCCCTAAGCGGCTCAGCGCAGCGGGCTAACGAGGAGGAGCGGCGGGGCAAACTTCCAAGTCAGCGCAAAAAATGACTAAAGAAAAAAACTTTCTGAAAGAGGAAAGTGTTGTCAAAGGCAAAACTCTAGATCTAAAGCTAAGAGATTGTTGGGAGAAAGAAAACACGATGTTACTGTCTTCCCCATGGGACCGTTGGAAAAAGATCCCCAAACACACCACGCACAACAAAAAAACAAGTCGGAAATTTTTCCCTCGATTTTTCAAGCAATTAATAAATCGGGATCGCTTGTTTTGCTCGTGGACAAAGCCTCTCCCTGCCCGCTGTCCCGGGCCACGCGCTGGAGCGCTGGAACTGGAAGGCCGCCCACGCCAACGCAACTCCCCGGAGCGACGGACGGACAGTCGCTGGAGCAGCGAGCAGCCCTCCAAGGAGGTCACCCTCCCTCCCTCCCTCTCCCCGCCGGGCCGCGACTATGGGCGGCCGGCCGCCGGCGAGCGAGCGAGTCCCACGGGGGGCGCGCCTGTTGGGTTCGTTGTTGCGCCGAAGGCTGCCGAGGGGGTAAACACCATGCAAAGCAGCGAAGACACAGCAGCGGGCTGTTTGCTTTCCAACGAGGTGCGGCGTCTAGCGGCATAGGGGCTGCTGCCGCGACAGTGTTCACCTCACGCTTACCTGGGCCGTCCCGGAGACACCGGCCTTGCTGCCAATTCGTTCTCCTCCGGTCCCGCCTGCGCCTCGAACGCAGCGGGAACGACGGGCTGCACGTCGACGGGGACGTCTCGGTCGACGGCGAGGTCGGGCTGAACCACGAGGGCGTCGGGTCGGACGACGAGGACGTCAGGCTGGACGTCGACGTGGACGCCTGCTGGCGATGTGGAGGGGACAGTGGGGGCCGTGGCCGAGGCGGGCGCGGCCTGCGCGGCCGGCACCGCCTCCAGGTTGGCGCGCGGCGGCTCTTCCTCCGCCATGACGACCTCCAGCGTCTACAGCGGCATGCCCCTCTGCAACAACCAGAAGGCCGTGATTCAGCAAGGCGCCCTCGCCTCCCTCCTGGACAAACAAGGCGAACAGCGCCGCGTTCATCGATATCGCAAAATGTTAGGAAACTCGCAGTTGTCGAGGGGAAGGGTGGCACATCAGCGCGCCATGGAGGCGGCCCTGGCTGCTCACGCACTACACAAACAGGAGGTTCCGCGCACAGTGGGCGAGAAGACCGTTGGGCCGGAAAAAATTCCGGACGCGTTTTGAGCTCCAGAGTCGCTAAATGGAACTAGAATCGAACGTGTAACCTCACCAATGGATTCCTCGTCTGGAGAGCAACCCATTGGTGGGGTCACAGGTCCGATTCGATTCCCATATAGCGACTCTGGAGCTCAAAACGCGTCCGGAATTTAGACCGGCTGAACGGTCTTCTGGCCCACTGTGCGGCGTCCCGCCGCCCGGGGTGCCGCGGTGGGGCGAGTCATCCCCGTGATGCGTGTTTGCCGAGGGCCCCGCGCCGGGGGTGGGAAGGACGCAGACCCTCGGCAATAATTGTTATTCCTGCATGAAGACGTGGGAGCCATTGTTTGCCCGAGACGCGTGCTTGCGGAAGAATGCACCCCTCGGCTCCCCCAGCCCGGGCATGAGCATGCGCGCCGGCATCGGGTGTGGCATGCCAGGGCAGCCAGGGCTGGCTGGGTTTGGGTGTCTCGTGTATCGCCCTCGCCCCGCACGGCTCCATTACCGGGCTCGTCCTCGCGCAGGTACGGCCAGTGCGGCTCCGGTTACGGGTGGTGCGCAGACCGACCGCCGTGTGCCGTCCGGAGGAAGAATGTCAAGCGCTGTAACTCTTGCTTCGGCTCGCGCTCGGCTCCCGCTCGGCTCCCGCTCGGCTCCCGCTCGGCTCCCGCTCGGCTCCCGCTCGGCTCCCGCTCGGCTCCCGCTCGGCTCCCGCTCGGCTCCCGCTCGGCTCCCGCTCGGCTCCCGCTCGGCTCCCGCTCGGCTCCCGCTCGGCTCCCGCTCGGCTCCCGCTCGGCTCCCGCTCGGCTCCCGCTCGGCTCCCGCTCGGCTCCCGCTCGGCTCCCGCTCGGCTCCCGCTCGGCTCCCGCTCGGCTCCCGCTCGGCTCCCGCTCGGCTCCCGCTCGGCTCCCGCTCGGCTCCCGCTCGGCGTAGCTGAAGTAATGGCGGTGACGACGCCGTAATGGCGCCCACTCTGCGCCGCGAGTGAAGAGTGAACTCGCTCCGTCCTCGCGTGCTGCCTCGCCCACTGATTCCGCCGCACATCACCGCCGTCGCTCCGTCTCGCTCGCACGCACGCGCCGCCCCGTGTGGGTGCGAGAGAGACAGCCTGCGGTCGTCTGTCCGTCCGGGCGGCGGTCGCAGGGAATGAATTTCGGTGTTCCGGGGGCCGCAAACAATGGCCTCGAGCCGCGCGATCAAGTGGTCCGTCGTGACCCGGAGGGAGGGGGTGGCGGTGGTGGCGGAAATTGGAGAGGCGTCAATGGAAAATCGCGATCGACCATCCATGTCGCCGACACAGGAGTACTCGAACCGAGCCCCGAAGATAGTCCCCCTCCCCCCCCCCGGGGGGTTCCTCCCACAGCAACCCCACTTCTCCCCCTCCGGGTGAAGTGACCCGCCCACGCGGCGAGATCACGTTTGCGAACAAAGAGCCCGGCCCCGCTGGAAGGAAGGTGTGCTCAAACTAAAAGACTGTATCGTCGGCTGAACACCGCCACACCCGCCCGCGCACTGGAAGCCCACGACTCCAGAGGGGCAGCGCTGAAATGACAAAAATATAAGGTGGGCGGTGGTGGGCGGTGGTGTGCGATTCCACGCGCGCCGTCCCCTGGCAGGTCGCTCCACAGTGGGCCAGAAGGCCCGTGGAGGCGGCCAAAATTCGAGAAGCGTTTCGAGCTTCAGAGTCGCTAAACATGACTCGAACTGAACGTGTGACCCCACCATTGGATTGCTCTACGAACGAGGAATCCATTAGTGTGGTCACACGTTCGGTTTGGCGACTATGGAGCTCAAAACGCGTCAAGAGTCTTGGCCGCCTGAGCAGGTCCTCTGGCCCACTGTCCGCGCGTTGTCGGGCCGAGCCCCAGCGCGCTTCCAGGAAAACCGAGGCCGGCAGGCCGGCCGGGCACACGGCTTCGAAAAACGGCCAGCCCGAGGAAAACTTTCATGTCTCCCCTTAACTAAAAACGTATTTGATGAGTGTGATTGGAATATCGGCCAGGGGTCCTCGGGCCGCCGGCGCCGGCGCCCCGGCCGGACGCGCGCAGCGCGCAGTCTCACGGTGTCCGGCCGTGCGTCAAAGGGAAGGGTCGCGGGGGAGGGATGGGGGAGGCAGCGATGCGTGTCAGGTCGCGGCGCAGCGGGGGCGGGAAATGGAAGGCGGCGGGAAGGAAGGAGGAAGAGGGCAGGTCGAGATGGCTGGGGGCGCAGCGGGGCTCGGCGGCGCGGCGCAGATTTACTCCCTGCGCGCCAACGGCGGCCAGGAAGGCCAGGCTGCGCGCTGCGCGGAGTGGTGTGAAGTGGAAAGTGACGTAGCGGCCCCAGGAGGGCCGTCCGGCCGCGTCACGTCGCCGCGGCTCTGCGGCGCTCTGCGGCGCTCTGCGGCCGCCCAGCGTCGTCGTGGAGCTCAGGTCGCCAAAGCTGCTGTCGTGGGGCGCCGGCGGCTGCTCGGCCCATTTTGAGACCCGCCAAAATGTAAGGCCAACGTGCGCGTGCGGCGTGCGCGTGCGCTGCCTGCCATAAAGGGCTGGCCCGTGGCGCGGCCGCACGTGGCGCTTTGGAAGTCAAACTGGCGAAACTTGCGCGAAACTCGACGGCCCGTCACACGCAGCACATCGGTCTGACGCGCATGCACTGGCAAACTAAAGACAGGCTCCCCGTCGACGTCGCGGCGTGACTGACGGCTTACTTACTTCCCCCGCGGCGCCGCCTTGGCTACGCCGCCCACCGGGCCAGCGGCGCCGCGCCATCGCCTGCCCTGCATCGCCCTATCCGTGGCGGTGGGATGGAAAGTGTCAAAAATTGCTGTGAGCCCTCCCCCTCCCCCTCCCCTCCCCCCCTCGCCCTGCGCTCACCGGCATGCCGCCGCGCCGATCCCACAGCGCCCTGGTAATGGATTGGGAAACGAAGGGCAGACGGCAGAGCAACAGGGCTGGGCGGCCCGGGCATCCATGCCAATCCATGCTGGAGCGGAACTCGTTTATGCGAGTCGCCGATCCGGAGACATGAGTTTGCCTACGTGCGGCCTGGTGGCTCGGCGCCGCGTCCTCGACGGACATGGATTGGACACGGTGGGACACAGCCAGTGAATGCCGGGTCCGCGGCGCCGCTTGCAAATGGGAGCACGGAATGAGTAATGCCCGGTTGAATCGAAGCACGCGGTCATGAAGGTCCTGAAAGGGGGGCGGGGGAGGGGATCCATCAGGCGGCCACCGCAGACTGATAGAGATGGAATGGCCAGAGTGGCGAGAGCAAAATATTCGCGGCGGAAAACCAGAGAGAGAGGATCTGCCCGCGCTGCCAGCAGCGGCGTGGCGTTTTAATTAAAGCCAGCAGCATGCCCTCGACTAGCACCAACCTTATACTACTTCAGCAAAATGGCCTTTCCGTCAATAACTTCCGGGTTGTGTTGTTGGCCATTGTTGCGATTGAAACGGCGGCGCGCGGCAGTCAGCCATATCCGCCATGACACGAACCTCCGCCGCGGCACTTTGAGCGGCCGCCGTAAAGCGGTGCGTTCTGTGCGGGACAACCCCTCACCGCCCCCACAACCCCTCACCGCCCCCACTACCCCTCACCGCCCCCACAACCCCTCACCGCCCCCACAACCCCTCACCGCCCCCACTACCCCTCACCGCCCCCACAACCCCTCACCGCCCCCACAACCCCTCACCGCCCCCACTACCCCTCACCGCCCCCACAACCCCTCACCGCCCCCACAACCCCTCACCACCCCCACTACCCCCCGAGAAACGGAGCGGCTGCCACTTATCGACGTGGGGGTTTTATCGTGTCAAAGTGCTCAGCCTGTGGGCAGGCACCCCATCCACTGCAGCTGCCCCGCCGTGCGCCGATGGGAGGCGGAATGAAACGGGGAGGAGGTAGAGGAGGAGGTAGAGGAGGAGGAGGAGGAGGAGGAGGAGGAGGAGGAGGAGGAGGAGGAGAGGAGGAAGAAGAAGAAGAAGAAGAAGAAGAAGAAGAAGAAGAAGAAGAAGAAGAAGAAGAAGAAGAAGAAGAAGAAGAAGAAGAAGACGCGTCCGAGCGGGCGGGCGGGCGGTGCAAAAACGCGCTTTGAACCAGAGCCAAATGGCGCCATTTGGTGCGAGGACACGACAGGGTCACGGTACCCGGCCGCGACCGAGGACTGTCATAACCGCGGCCCGGTGTTGCACAGTGGGCAAGAAGACCGCCGCAGGTGGCCAAAACTCTAGACGCGTTTTGATCTCCGGAGTCCTTTTTAGCGACTCTGGAGCTTAAAAACCGTGTATAATTTTGGCCGCTTGAGCGGTCTTCTGCCCCACTGAGTTTTGTGTGCACCTTCGTACTGCTTGGAGACGGACGCGCGCGGCCACGGCCGCCGACCCCTCTCCGCCCCGCTGGGCAAGGAGAAGGGCATGAAGGGCCGCGGCGCGCTCGGCTACCCGCGGCCCTCATATCCTGCCCTATGGCCCGCTGGCCCCGCGGCCCTGTGGCCCCCCGGCCGGCCTGCATTAATGCATGAAGCTCTCGGCAACGACTCTCTACCCCGCCGCTTTCACATTGGGCCAGAAGACCGGCGCAGGCGGACAAAACTGTCGACTCTTAGCTTCAGAGTCTCTAAATGGGACTCGACCGGAACGTGTGACCCAACGAATGGATTCCTCGTTAGGGGAGCTATCCACTGGTGGGGTCACAAGGTTCGGTCCGAGTTCCATTCAGCGACTCTGAAGCTAAAAACCCGTCCGGGATTTAGACCACCACCGCCGGTCTTCTGGTCCACTGTGCGTTTGCCCCGCTCTGCCCCGCCCTTCTCTCTTGCTCTGTCTCTTTGTCTTTTTCCCTCCTACGTAAAGTACGCGGCCGGGACCTGGAAACACCGAGCGGCCCGGTGCGGTGGCCACAGGGAGCTGAGTGAGAGAGGTGCTCGCTCGCTGTTTGTCTTTCAAAGCGAAAGGAATCATCAACTTGGCAGGCCGCTCGCTGGGGTAAATGGGCGGGACTTGCGTCCTGCAGTGCGTCCGCCGCCGTGGGGTGGCTGGGGCTGCACGTTCGGTTCGAGTCCTGTTGAGCGACTCTGGAGCTCAAAACGCGTGTAGAATTTTGGCCGCCGCACTGTAAAAATTTGAGTCGTCACCTGGTGACAATTTCAAGGCTAATTTTCCTTACAAAAAATGTCATCAAAACAATTGATGACATGGTTGTCACACCCATGCTATAAGTGTAGGAGCTTTGATGAAAATGTCATCTTTTTTGCGATGACGTTGTCATTATTTGAAAGTGATGAAAATATCATCCACGTGTAACCGTGTAACCCCACCAATAGATTGCTCTCCAAACGCGTTCGATTCGAGCCCTATTCAGCGACTCTGGAGGTCCGGGATTTTGGCCACCTTAACAGTCTTCTGACCCACTGTGCGCCACGCCACGCCACGCCCCGGCAGCTCCCCTTTCAATCGGAGGCCGCTGCCGGTGGGACCCTAATTCCATTCCAAGCAAAAGAAGGCATGTCTGGGAGGGATAAGTTGTGCAGTCAGGCGGCCGGGGGTGGGGCGCCCCGTCCGGCTAGCGCCACTCCGTCACGGCCCTCCGAAACCTCGTTGGTCAAACATCTGCCACTACTGCACCACGGGCGCCGTCTGGGGGGGGGGGGGGGCGAGCTCAAAGGACCGGTTCCCAGATTAGGTCCGTTCCCCGGGTCGAGTTTGGCGCACCGTCTGCGCTACTTGCGCCTTTGTCCACGTCGCTGGCCGGCTCATCCCGTAAACATCGCTCCGCCGCACCCCTACGGGGCTGGATGGCGCGCCGCGCCATGCGTCTTAACCAAGGGAGCCCGACAGGTTCAGGTTCCGGACGCGGCGTCGTCATGACAACCGATGGCGGCAACGAGCGACGGGGCAGCACGCGAGGACGCCGGCCGGACTGTCGCCGTCGTGGTTGGCGGCCTAGTCCTCGACGTTCTGCTCGTCTACCCGCGCAGCCCTCCCGCGCCGTTCTGCAGCACCGCGCCCGCTCACGACGCGAGGGTGATTTGTCATCGTGACGGGCGCCGCCTGCCTGCTATACGGAGTGCATGGAGTGCTCCTGGGCCTACGCGCCACGTTCACCTGAGGCCACCCCCGCGACCCGTTGAAGCTGGCTGGAACTCCGTTGAATGCAAACTAAGTCCGTGCGTGTGCCACGCGCTGCCACGCTGTTTTTTGGGTGCCCAGGCGTGTACCTATGGAGAAGGTAACGCAGGTTATGATGCACCCCCGCCCTCCCTTTTTCCCCTATGGGACCTGAATGTAGGCACCCTCAGAGAAATCGGCCTAAAGGTACGCAAGCGGCATAACAACCCGCTTGAAGGTAGTCAACCCTCAATACAACCCTTCTTAAGGGAAGACAACCCACCATACAATCTTCTTTAAGGTAGGCAACCAACAGTACAATCCACCCGTGAGCAGGCAAATAAAAGTATGACACCCCCCCCCCCCTTAAGGCAAGTTCTGGGTGCGCGCCTGTGGATGCCGCGCTACGCTCTGCGTGAAACTTTCTCTTCACGTACAGTCATCACAGAAAGACACAAAAAGGGGGTGGCTGAGCCCTAAAAGTACGGACGCCTCCATCCAACCTCATCCCCGTCCGTGGGATTACGTGCATGAGCTCACCCACACACCCACGCTCACGGACTCCCACGAACGGGCCTAGGGATTCATTAACACTCTTTAACTGCCGGGCTCTGTGTACACACATTAGAGCGTGTACCAAATGAAGTTGAGGGCGCTGGTTGAGTGTTGAGGGAGGGGAAAGGGGGGGGGGGGCAGCGGTGAGGGTATATAATGGCTCTCATCGTCATTGGCACGCGGTGCTAGGCAGGCCTACCTGCAGGACGCCAGCGGGGGGGGAGAGAGAGAGAGAGAGAGAGAGAGAGAGAGAGAGAGAGAGAGAGAGAGAGAGAGAGAGAGAGAGAGAAAAGAGAGGGGGGTTTCACGATTCGCCGACACAGTAATTGAGTTTAGCGGAAGTTTGTCGTCTTAACAGCAATTTCCAACAGTCGGGCAGACGCGCGCCCCACGCCATGTATTGTAAGTTGCCGCCTGCCGGTCACACCTCAGCGCCCACTGTGTCAGGCAGGCTGTCCCATGGGGGGGGAGGAGAGAGAGAGAGAGAGAGAGAGAGAGAGAGAGAGAGAGAGAGAGAGAGAGAGAGAGAGAGAGAGAGAGAGAGAGAGAGAGCCCCCATTAACGGCGTCAAGGCTGCTCCTGCTGCCAGGATAAAAAGCAAAATTGAAGCAGAATGAAAGAGGTCTATTGTGGCGGCAGTGCAACGCGCGCGGTGCAGGGGGAGGCCCGTTTAGTGACGACGATGAAGCGATTTCGCGTAACAAGCTTATGAAGCGACTAGCTGGCTGCATGCGGGTTAGATGGGGCGGGGCGGGGGCGGCGCGGGGGCGGCGCGGGGACGGCGGCGCGGGGACGGCGGCGCGGGGACGGCGGCGCGCGGCCGAGGGAACGAATTTGCATCACCTTGATTGCGTCCCCGCCGCCGCCCCCAGCCCCGCATCTGCATAACCAACAGAACGGCCTAACCACTCCGTCGAGCGTCGAGCGCGTCGAGTGGGAGCGAAGGGTGCCCCGGCAGGCCTGCTACCACGGGGCCGCGCCGGGCCGCCGGGCGGTGGATGCCGGAATGAAACTTGAGCAGAATGGTGGAGGTCTTGGGCCTCAGCGCCAGGAACATGGCGATGACGATGACGATGGGGCGGCCCTGCCTTGTGGCCTTGCGGCCTGGCCCACAGTGGGCCAGAAGACGGGCGCAGAAGGCCAAGGAGCGTTTTGAGTTCCAGAGTCGCTAAATGGAACTCGAACCGAACGTGTGACACCACCAGTGAATTGCTCTCCGGACAAGGAATCCATTAGTGGGGTCACACGTACGGTTCGAGTCCCATTTAGCGACTCTCGAGTTTCCAACGTGTCTAGAGTTTCAGCCACCCGCGCCCGTCTTCTGGCCCTCTGTGTGGCCGCGCCTAGAAGCGCCTCTTGTTCCTTCCTAGTTCCCTGTTGTCGGTCGGCGCACTGGCCGGAAACTCCTCCGTGTTTTCGCTCCTGAGTTCCCCGGCCGGCCGCCGTGCCCGCGCCGCAGCAGTGCTTTTGTAATGCGAGCAGCGATCGCAAATAAAACTTAGTACACACTTTGGCCACCCGGGGCGCTGCCGCCGCGCCTTTCGCCGCGGAAGGCGTCTTGCCTTCAGTAACATTGCGTTGGTGGTGCTGCTGTATTCAGAAGGCGCAAAAAACGGAGAGAACGACCGCGCTGCTACGACAAGGAGGAGTTGACCTTCTATAAACGCAGCAAAATGGCAGACAAGGAGGCAAGGTGGCGATATTGTCCGGAAGGAAGATGATTGCGTTATTCTCTGTCCCTTCTACTCGAGGAAAATTGCGCGCCTCTAAATGTGCAAGTCCCCCCCCCCCACACACAGACACCCTCTCTCATACAGAGCAGCAGCATTCCGGTTCGGGTCTGCTTTGCCCGGTGATCTCGGAATATAAAGTTGGCAAATAAAGTTTGGGGCCCAGTCTGGGCCTAGTACACAGAAGAGAAAAACACGTCTATAACTCTCGGTTGTGTCGCACCTTCTGCCTCTCGCTGCCCCCTCCCTGCTCCTCGCCTCCCCCTCCCCCTGCAGCATTTTCTTTGCCTGTCTTCCGCCACGTTGGCCTCTGGATGGCTGTGGAGGCCAAGGCCGCCGTCGCTGCCGTCGAGGTCCAAAGGAGGTCGTTGATTATTTAATGTCACCGCCCTGACCTCGACACTTGGCACTGCTTCGACACGCCCGGCCTCCGTAAAGTGCGTCCCCGGGCTGTGAGTCGTTTCCGTCGCACAGTGGGCCAGAAGACCGGTGGAGGCATAAGCAACCCGTTCAATAATGCGCCAAGTTTTCGTTTCCGCATCACGAGGCACGACGAGCAATAAAGCGTCAACTGTCTTCTTTCCTCTTTGCTGAGAGTAACTTCGCACTGAAAGTTAGCTGGGGGTGATCTCAGTATCAGTTGGCTCAGTCAAAAGTTGGCGGGACTAGGACCAAAGAACGCCTTAAACAGCCGACCCTTCCGGGGAGTCATTGTCTAATTCGGTCTGAGTGCTATAGCCGAGGGGGAAGCAACTCAAAATTTTTGTGTACGTTTTACAAAATTTCTTGATTTTTTTAAAAAACTTTTAAATTCTTGAAATTTTTCTAAATTTTTGAAATTTTTTAATTATTTTTTTAAATTGTAATTTTTTCAAAAATTGCCAAAATTAAAGTTTTTTTTTAATTTCTTCAAATTACTCATTTTTTTTACAATTTTACTACTGTTCAGATGTGGGAAACGGTGTACCCAGGCGCTGGCGATCGTGTTTAACTAAAAATAAATTTAAAAAAATGGAACTCTACACCCCCTCCCCAGTCTTAATGGGGAGGCCTCCTGCTTTACTTCGGTGTTCGGGATGGGAACCGGTGCTATCAGGTAACTGGGGTTAATCCGATCCAGCGACTTCGATATCGTACGCCGGGGGACCCAGTAGGACCCGAGCCGCCGACACGGCCCAACATGGGCAGAGTAGAGTAAGGCAGAGACGATAGAGAGACAGAGAAAGAAAGAAAGAGAGAGTAGTTTTGGGAGCTTTTGTTTGCGCAGGCTGGTCGGTACCCAAATGGTACACCCGCTGTCCGGCGCTCCCAGACCCGAACATGCAGTCAGTGGGCCAGCTTCAAAGGACTTATCAACTCCATCCGACGAATCGGAATGGACCCACTCGCGACCAATTTCGAGTGGCTGGCTCGATCGGGGATCGAACCAGTGCCGAGGCCAATCCGCCGAAGCGGACTGCTTTTTAGACACCCGGGTGTAATGGCCTGGATTGAGCCTAGACCACTACACCACCCTGACTTGCACGTCTGCCGAGTGTTGGACGACGGGTTTGAGTCGCAGTGGGAGGAAGCCCGTCGAAAAATGATAGGAACTCTTGGGATTCGATCCCCGACCCTTGAGGTCGGGGTCGGACGCCTCAACGCCCTCAGCCACCACGGCTCATGTCTGTGGCCGATTGAAGCGGGCTCTTGACGTAACAATGAGCAGCGGTCAGAGAAAAAGGTTGTGAAGTAATAGGAATTGAACCGCCGATCCTCATACTGGGACCGACGCGTCGACACATCCAGCCACCACGGCACATGATGGAGACTGCGCATTGCTGTGGGTTTGAAGCACACTGGGGAGGGTAGTAAAAAATGCATTTTTCGTAATTTTTTTCAAAAAATCTTCAAAATTTCTAAAAAATTTCAATAGAATTATTTAAATTGTTCTATAAAATTTTTCAAATTTTTCAATAAAATTTTTTCATATTTTTCAATAATTTTTTTTTTAAATTTTTGATATTTAATTTTTGGTGTACATGTATTTGGCCAGTTGTTTCCCCCTCGGCTATAGCTGTAACTGCGCTCGTTCCGGTCGTTGTAAGGATTCGCTCGCTTTGTACGATGCTTTCTCACCTTCCTCTCCTTCCCCGGCGGGTCGAGGTTGTTCCCGGGGCCACGAGGTGTGGCCAGGGACGCGGGGCGGCACCGACCAGGGCGCCCCCGCACGCTTAAAACTTAGCTAAGCCCTCGCTGTCACGTCCCGGAACAAAACACTTCCTTTCCTGTGTACGTTATTAGAGGCGAGGAGGCGGCCGAGACGGCGCAGTGGTGGTGCGAGCGGGGCGGGGCGCAGTGGGCCAGAAGACCGACGCAAGCGGCCAAAATCGGAGCACTTTGAGCTCTAGAGTCGCTTAACAGGAACCGAACCGGACGTGTGTCCCACCAATGAATTCCTCGTTTGGAGAGCAATCCATGGGTGGGCTCACACGTTCGGTTCGAGTCCCATTGAGCGACTCTGGAGCTCAAAACGCGTCCGGAATTCTGACCGCCCGCGCCGGTCTTCTGGCCCATTGTGCGGGGCGGGGCGGGGCGGGGCGGGGCACACCCTACTAAACGATAGAGGGCCAGCGCTGCACGACGCGCTCACCCGTGTGTCCGCCTGTCTCGCTCTTTGACGTGGGCCGCCCTAAGCCGATCCGATGTGAGGGGCGGCCAGGGGGCGGCCTCCGCCACCGCCGCACAGTGGGCCAGAAGACCGTCGAGGCGACCAAAATCCCGGACACGTTTTGACCTCCTGAGTCGCTAAATGGGACTCGAATCGAACGTGTGACCCCACCAATGGTTTCCGCGTCCGGAAAGCAATCCATTGGTGGGGTCACACGTTCGATTTGAGCCCCATTCAGCGACTCTGGAGCTCAAAACGCGTCTAGAATTTTGTCCGCCGAAACGATCTCCTGACCCACTATGCGCCGCACCCACTCAGAGCGGCATGGTTGAAAAGCCATCCAATATCTCGGCGAAATGGGAAGGCAGAGCAGGCAAAGCCGCCGCCGCGCGCCGCGCCAGCCGCTGCTCCTCTCTGCCGCCGCCGGCCACGCCGACGAGGCGGGCAGCACCCCAGGCAGCACGCCGGGCCGCGCTGAATTTTGATGCCAGATCTATTGTTTCTGCCTCAGCGGGGAAGGTTTCCGACCGAAGCCGCTGTCGGCCTCACCGTTCATCCGGCCCCTCCCTGCCCCTCCCTGCCCGCCCCTTCCTGCCCCTCCCAGCCCCTCCCTGCCCCTCCCTGCCCCTCCCTGCCCCTCCCTGCCCCTCCCTGCCCCTCCCTGCCCCTCCCTGCCCCTTCCTGCCCCTCCCTGCCCGCCCCTTCCTGCCCCTCCCAGCCCCTCCCTGCCCCTCCCTGCCCCTCCCTGCCCCTCCCTGCCCCTCCCTGCCCCTCCCAGCCCCTCCCTGCCCCTCCCTGCCCCTTCCTGCCCCTCCCTGCCCCTCCCAGCCCCTCCCTGCCCCTCCCAGCCCCTCCCAGCCCCTCCCAGCCCCTCCCGGCCCTTCCGGGCCCCTCCCCGACGGCCCTCTCGAGCACTCTAGCGACAAATAGGTTTTCCTCTCGAGTGGCAGGATGGCAGAGATACCACACTTTCCTCCATTCCTCCATTTCATATTTCATTGATCAGCCGCATCATTAACATCCCAGACGTAATTTCTCTCCGAAGCAAATACTGCTGGCCCGAGCTATCTGGAAGGTGCGCCCCGGAAATGGGGTGGGGGTGGGGGGGGGCACGACAGACCGCCGCCGCAGGGGTAAGACGTGTCTGTTTGTCTGGAGAAACAGCATTAATAATTCGCTCGAGACTGCCACCCGCTGCCACCCGATTCCGAACACGACCAGTGGGACGTTCTCGCTCCCTTATTGCGGCACCGCAAGGCGCGGCGAGCCTCACGGAGGTGATTGATTGCTCTCCGATTCCACACGCCAATATGAATGTGTGCGCCGCAATGTGCGCGCGTGCCGAGCGTCGCCGCAATCACGCTCGCTGTGATTCGTCCCGTTCTCGGCGTCATTATTTGCGCGGCGTGCCGGACGCGCCCTGGCGTCCCGGTCGTCGGCACGACGCGATGGACCATCACGTCGGCGCCGAGGGCAACGGACGGCACGGGGTGTTGGCGAGCACATCCATAAGGCGTGCGCCATCAGCGCGAACCGTGCCGCGCCGCGCACAGTGGGCCAGAAGACCGGTGGAGACGGTCATAACCCCGGACGGGTTGAGCTCCAGAGTCGCTAAAGGGGACTCGAACTGATCGTGTGACCCCCTACCATGAAGGGATCGCTCTCCGAACGAGGAGTATCCATTGGCGGGGTCACACACGTTCGGTTTAGCGACTCTGGAGCTCTAAACGCGCCTAGAGTTTTTGGTCGCCTGCGCCAGTCTTCTGGCCCACTGTGCCGCGGCGCTGTCGCGCGAGCTGGGAGGGACCAGACGATGAATGGCCTCATACACCACAGCTAGCGCCGCGGCGTGTCTCAGCCTTTGCCTTGGGCGAGCCCTGGCTGCTGCCTGCGGCCGCCCCTGGGCTGGGGCCGCCGTCTTGTTTTTGCGCGAGTCGGCAGCACAGTGGGCGCGGTCCGGCGGCAACACAACACAGGAGGCTCTCTCCTCACTCAATGCCGGCGGAGTAGCCACACCACTTTGGCGCGGCAATAGTTTGTGGAGGAGCGGCGGTGCCCGCGGCCACGCCGACGGCCACGCCTCGGCGCGTCAACGTCACCGAGGTCCCCGCCATCCCGCGCCGCCGATGGGCTCCGAGGCCTCAGCTCCAGCGCCATTAGGGGGCTTCAGCCTGAACCTCGCACAGTGGGCCAGACGACCGGTGGAGGCGGTCAAAATCCCAGACGCGTTTTGAGTTCCAGAGTCGCTAAAAGGGACTCGAACCTAACGTGTGACCCCACCAATGGATTCCCCGTTCGGAGAGCAATCCATTGGTGGGGTAACACGTTTGATTCGAGCCTCATTTAGCGACTCTGAAGCTGAAAACGTGTCCGGGATTTTGAACCGCCTCTACCGCTCTTCTGGCCCACTGTGCGCGGCTCTGCGCGTGTACACACTACCCGGCGGCAACAAAGGGCGGAGGCGGGCTGCGGCCGGGGGCTGCGGGCGCCGCTAGTGTTCCGCCCGCCCCCCCCCCCCCCCCCGGTCCCGGAGGCGCGCTAGTGCGCTCGGGGAGGAGAATCATTTTCATTTAAAATGTCGCGGCTTTTAGAAGATGTCTGCCCTGATTACGCCCGGGCGGCCGCCTCAGCCCGCCTCGCTCGGCCCGGCCTGGTGGGCCCGTCCCAGTGGAGCCCGGCCAAGGTACAGGGCACGGCAAAGTTGCCGAGAATGGGTCTGTCACTTGGCAGGCCCTGCTTGCTTGCCCTGTTCGGCCCGCTCCAGCACGGCCGGACAAATTAGAAGGCCGACGACAACAACAACAACGACAACAACAACAACAATAAACACAGCAGGTGGCGACGGGAGGCTGCGAAAGCTGTAAGGCCGCCGCGCGCGGGCGTGCATTTTCACCTGTCGAGGCGCCCCATAGAAGCTCGCGCCCTTTCAAGTTTCTTTTCATAAAATACTCAAAAAGAAAGAGAAAACTGTTACGAAACAGGAGGTTTAAGGGAGCTTAGTGCTGCTTCCTTCCGCAGAGACGGAAGGCGGGGGGCTAAGGCACCAAACAAAAAATGAGGCAACAACTTCATTTTTCATTTTTCCATTTTTTTTCTTTTTTCTGGGTGTTTGAAGAATGTTGGGTAGTCGGCCTGGACACGAGCTAAGCCGCGGTTTACTCTATATCTGTCAACTACGTTGTTTCCTGAGACAAGCGGCAAGAAAAAAAATGGGCGAGAGGAAGGCAGCGCCGCGGTCGGCAGCCCCATGAGTGCGAGAGAGACAGAACGATGAAATAGACTCTCAGCGGAAAAGGAAAGGGTGCGCCTGGCCTAGCCTCCCCGGTCCGTAGTCCGTAGAGCTTTGCGTGCGAGCTCCGCGGCTCGGCTGGCTATGCCGGCGGAACTTAGCTCGCTGTAAGTAGTTGGGGGCGGGAGTCTCGGCGGGGGCGGCGGGGGCGGCGGGGGCGGCGGGGGCGGCGGGGGCGTCGGCGGCACCAGCCGCTCTTTCCTTGCCATTCACAAAATAATCGCATTACCGGCCACGCCACTGCGAGCCGCGCCACAGTGGGCCAGAAGACCGTTGAGGCGGTCAAAATCCCGGGCGCGTTTTGAGCTCCAGAGTCTCGCTAAATGGGACTCGAATCGAACGTGTGACCCCACCAATGCACTGCTCTCCGAACGAGGAACTCATCGATGGGGTCACGCGGCGTTCTTTTCCTGTTTAGCGACTCTGGAGCTCAAAACGTGTCTAGAATTTTGGCCGCCTCAACGGTCTTCTGACCCACTGTGCGCACCGCGTCCGCCGCGTCCCAGTGCAGCCACGCCGTGACGCGCTGCGCGAAATAAAGAGAAACACGCGCGTCGCTGCCGACTGCGGGCTGTCTCTGTCTCTCTCGCACTCGTGGGGCGTCGGCGTCTCCTCATGCGTGCGGGAGAGACGGAGCGCACTGATCGCCAGATCGATGTTGACGGGGCCGGGGGGCCGGGGGGCCGGGGCGGGCCCCACACGGCAGCACCGGGCGGGCCCCGCCGGCCTCGCCTTTCTTTTGGCGACTTGCAGGCCGCGCTTGTGCCGCTCAGGCTCCTTGTTGTGGGCCGCTGGGCTGAGATTGCAGACGCCCCCACCCCCACCCCTGTGGGCGCACAGTGTGGGCGCACAGTGTGCCCACCGCGCCGTGGGAGCCAACACGTGGGGCAGCGCGATGTCCGCTGCCGCCGCGGCGCCGCGCTGCGATTCGTCGACTCGTCGAAACGTGTTCGGAAATGGGCGCCCTTCCGGACCTCCATAAGGCCCCGCCAGTCTAGTCCGGGGCCTTGCCCTGCACACCGTGGGCCGGCCGGCCAGCACATCAAGGGCACTCCGGCCGGAGGGTGCGCACCCGGCCTCCGCGCCCCACGCGGCTCAGATCATCCCGAACCGCAATCCCCAACTTACTGACGCGCAATAATTATGGAGGAAGGGTGGGGGGCAGTCCCGGCGGGCAGGCTGGCAGGCTGGGGCCCGTCAGTAGTCTGGCAACGACCCCGGACGGGGCCCTGGCTGGGCCCCTGGGCGGGCTGGTGGGCCCGGCCCGGGGCGTAAGTGGAGGCTGATTGGATCCCTTATGCCGACGGATACCCCTCCCCTTTTCACTCACCACTCTCTCCGTAAAAGGTGGAGACAAGGACATGATTGACGTGGGGGAGGGGGCAGACCGCCCCACCACACACCACCGCCCCGACTCCGCAACTCCGCACGGCCGCGCGGCACGCCTTGCGTGTGCCGCGCTGTATGTATGTATATACACGCGCGCGCGCGCGCACACACACACACACACACACACACACACACACACACACACACACACAGAGGTTACTTCCAGGAAGGGCGCGAATTCGATCCGGTGGTCGTGTGTGCCATAAGAAAGCAGCGGTCCGAAAATAGGTGCCCTAGGCGAAAGGCAAAGACGTCGACAACGCACTCGTCGCGCGCGGGGAGCGGGGACACGGTGCGTGAGGCACTAATTGGCCTCATTAGGCGCGGCTGGGTGGGGCGGGGCGGGGCGGGGCGGGGTGCGTCCGCCTTCCGCCCGTCATTATTGACTGGGCAGCGGGCCGCATGGCAGGCAACGCGATAACATGACGAGGCTACAAAAGGAGAGCGGCGGCGCGGCCGTTCGGCTGGCGCAGCTCCGTCTCCCTCGCACTCACGGCGCGAGCTGCGGAGGTGCGAGAGAGACGGGGCGACCGCGGGCCGGCCTGCTGCTGTTGGAGCGCAATCAATAATGACGGCTGGTGTGTCGGGCCAGTGTGTAGGCCGCGCCGCCGCGCCGCGCAACAACGCAACAGCGACCCAAGCACGTCGGCCGCCACCAGCGCGGTCAGCGCGCCCGCGGGGAAACGCACAGTGGGCGAACATAGACTCCTCTCCGGCGGCAGCGCTGGCTTGCCTCTTTTGTCACAAGAGCTCAACACGAACCCCTATTCTTTTTTATTGTGTGGTTCTGGGACCTTTTGTCTCATTTGACAAGGCTCCTTTTGAGCGTTTTATTTGAAGAAAACTTCGTTGCATTTAACAGGGTATTCCAACACCCTCCCAGAACGGAAGTAGAAAGAACAATAACGGAAGTTGAAACGCCCCTCCGTTCTGAAAGGGCGTTACGTTACACCCTATCGTACGTAAATATGTGTGCAGGTTTTTATCATAGACTTGTTGTGCCTATTAGTTCAACACATACGGCCCTCCTCCGTTAGAGACTGACTAGAACGGCCATTGCTCCAATCGGGGGCGTCAGGCCTGGCTGGCCTGGACGCGGTTCCCCCGCACAGCCGGTCTCGCCCCGCCTGTTTGCATCGGCTCAACTGCTATCCAACAACAGCAACCCCCCGCCCCCCTCGCCGCCGCTATCGGTCCGGCGGAGGGTGCTCGGTACGCCGGCATCGCCGTCAGTGTCAGTCGTGGGGTTGGCCCTCGGCGCCGCTGCGCGGTGGGCCAGAAGAGGAATCTCTCCGAACGAGGAATCCATTGGCGGGTTCACACGTTTGGTTCGAGTCCCATTTTACGTATACTCTGGACCTCAGAACGCGTCTAGAGTTTTGTCCGCCTGCGCCGGTCTTCTGGCCCACTGTGTCGGGCCTTCCTGAGGCTGCGTTGAGTGAGGGCTGCTCGCCTGATGCGGTAATCTAAATTAAATCTCCTCCGGGCCGGGCAGGGCTCGTCTCTGGACGGCCTCGGCCACGTGGCGTGATGTCGGTGAGGGTTTCAAAGTGCCTCATCCCCGACCCCGGCATGGGCATGTGCGGCCTATCGCGCCGTGTTCGTTTGTTCTTGTTTTTAATGTAGTTATTACGTCTAGTTTCGGCGTCGCGGCGGCGCACTATGCGAGGGGCCAACGCCGTGGCCGTGGCCGACGCCGCGGCGACGCCCACATTACGTAGTCCAGGATAAGGAAATACGGATGGCCAAACTTTTTTGCCGCCTTCTTTGAGGCGCGTGCGCGCAACCTTCGCGGCCGATGTTGGGCCACCCCACCCCACCCCACCCCACGGCGCCTCGCCTCATTGCTCGGCGCTATCCGCCCGGCGCGCACAAGAAGTAGGCCTGCATCCCCCAATCCGCGCCACGAGCTGTAATTAGCCCGCAGACTTCCATTATCTCGGCGCCGTCGCCTTCGGCCGGGCGGAACTCGTACAGTGGGCCAGAAGACCGGCTCAGGCGGCCCAAACTCTGGACGCGTTTTGAGGTCCAGAGTCGCTAAACTGGACTCAAACCCAACGTGTGACCCCCACCAATGTATTGCTCTTCGAACTAGGAATCCATTGGTGGGGTCACACGTTGGGTTCGAGTCCCATGTAGCGACTCTGGAGCTCAAAACGCGTCTAGAGTTTTTGCCGCCTGCACCGGTCTTCTGGCCCACTCACTGTGACTCTGGGACCGCGCAGCGCCCAACGACTAGGGCGAGGAATGAGACTGGGACCCGGCGCGGCCCGGCGGCGGGCCGAAACCAAATTAGTTCCTTTGATCAGCTGGCGGCACGGCGCGGCACGGCGCGGCCTCTGCACCGCCACGTGTTGCCGGCTCTAAGCCCGCCCGGCTTTGGCTCATCCAGCGACTCGCCGAGCCTGATCGCCCCAAAGGAGGGCAGGAAAGCCTTGGTCCGCCGCGCGCCGTGTGCTGCGGCGCTCCAGGCACGCGGGCAGCAGGCAAGCCGGAAGCACCGAGGGGTATGCCCTCGCGTAATACCCCGTACACGTAATACCATTTAGGGGCCAGCTGTGACCAAATCGTAGCATTCCTACGCCGTAATACACGCGGTACACCACCGTAATACAGTGTAATACCGAGTAGTGCACACAATGCCTCGAAGTGTTTACCCACTCGCCGGAAGCGAGGCATTACTGGCGTGAGAATCAAAACCACCCCCGGGCGTGCCGCTCCCCGCCGCCCACCGCCCTCCCGGCGGTGCGGCGGGGGCCCGCGGGCAGGCCAACCCCTTTCCCCGGAGCCACGTGGAGGTGAGCTACCGAGCCGAATTCAAACGGGGAACGACGAGCGGTACAGTGGGACGCGTTATCGACACTCTCCCTCGGATCGCAGCACGACCCCTGGCCGCCCCTGGCCCTGGCTCCCCCTGCTGCTGGAGTCACGCACTCGCGGCCCTCGGAAAAGCAACAAGCACAAAAGAAAGCGGCAAAATATAACGAACGGAAAAAAAAGAGTAACGGTGGAGAGGCCGGGTGGCGTCCGCGCTGTAGAATAGAGCGCCGTGAGAGAGAGAGAGAGAGAGAGAGAGAGAGAGAGAGAGAGAGAGAGAGAGAGAGAGAGAGAGAGAGAGAGAGAGAGAGAGACAGCGAGAGAGAGAGAGAGAGAGAGAGAGAGAGCGAGAGAGAGAGAGAGAGAGAGAGAGAGAGAGAGAGAGAGAGAGAGAGAGAGAGAGAGAGAGGGGCGACGACGCGCTGCTTGTAATCACTACCCACCCCGCTGCCCGCCCGGACGCCTTGCCGTCCTGCCCAGGTACGACTTTTTTCATTAACGTGTGCTGCCGAAGTCAAAGTGACGTCAGAGGCTGGCACCGGCCGCCGCGCGCTCTCTTTCCATGAATTTCTTCTTTATTATACGTACCTCGATCTCCCCTTTCAACCACACTCGCCCACACGCGCGTACACACACAATAACACACTCACACACACACACACACACACACACTCACCCACACACGCTGCGGGGATTTGTTTGTCGTCGAGCGCCTTCGCGTTTTGCCTACAGCACTCACTCCGGTGGAGGAGGCAGGCCGAGGGGAACGAGCGGAGTGGACTCACTGGACGGAGTGCACCGCGGGGGCAACCCTCTTCGGTGTTTGGGTACACAACATTTATGGAGCCTCCTGTACCGAAATCCTTCCCCTCCAGTCTGGAGGGGAAGGATTTCGTTGAATTTCGTAAGATTTCGCCGAGTTTTACGGCCAAAGTTTGCAATGTTTTTGCCCTTTTTGGGGAGGGGGGGGGGAATATTTCGGATTTCAATGGATTTCGGGTGCTTAAAGGTACACACGAAAGGCCCCCTCGGAGTGGTGGGAGCGAACAGAGGAGGCCGAGTGGCGACCCCTGCTTCATGTCGGCAGCTTGTTGTCCACGCCACACGGCCCCGGCGGCCCCGGCGGCCCCGGCGGCCCCGGCGACCCCATTGACGCCCCAGGTGGGGGTCGCGCCGCGCCGCGCCGCGCCCCGCCCGGCCGCCACCACACACCGCACAGTGGGCGCGGCGTGCAGATTGTGGCGCACGCACCCGCCGCCTCGCACGCGTGGCCGAGCAAACAAACGAGCCGCCGCCATGCTGTCAGTGCGCGCGCTCACCGCGACCCGTGACGTGACGCACATACTGGCGTGTGCCCTGGCTGCCAGCATGTCTGGCTCCAAGCATGCTGCCAGCATGGTCAGGCTGCCGGCAGTCCGCAGGGCAAAGGGCCAATAATACCGCGCGGCTGAATATTCAAAATGGCGCTATACCGCCGGGGGCTGCTGGAATGCCAGGCACGGCGGGGCGGGGCGGGGCGCAGTGGGCCACACCAGCATTCCGGCCGAGTCCTTGGAGTGCGGCTCAAAACACAGCAGACTGCCCTTCCCCCTCTCCCCCGCCTCCACGCGCGCGTACGTGTTTCGAAAAGGCGATCCCGGCATCCCTTTGTTGTTGTTGGTGCTCGTGGGGTGGAATGGCAGAATAGAGCGACAACGAGTTTTGGTGCCGCGCGGGTCGAGACGGGCGGGGCGAGGCGGGGCGGGGGCGGGGCAGCAGAGCGGACTCTACAAGTGTACCGGGAGGGGAGGGGGGGACAGACCCCGGCTAATGCAATGGCGGCACGCCGGCACGCCTTGTCGACCTCGGCCTGCTTGTGCGATTCGCGCCGCACTCCGCACTGCCGACGCGGCGACACGTCATCGCACTCTGGCGAGTCTCCTGGCCGCACTGGCTGCACCAAGGGCTGCACACGCCGTGCACGACACTTCACTCACATCACTCATGCATGCAGCGTCCGCGGCTTGAGAGGAGCGGGTACCTGTTGAGAGGGTCGTTGGCGACGAGCTGCAGACCGGTCGACACGTGTCTGGCGGGCAGGTCCACAAGGCCGTCGCGCAGGACGAGCTGGACGGGGCGCAGCACGCGGCGAGAAGCAACAAGGGGTCCGCGCGGGCTGGGGCTCGGCGAGAGGCTCGGCGAGGGGTGGCGGCGCGGGCTTCGGGGCTGCGCACGGCAGGGCGACTCCACCAACACTGGCGGCCTGGCGCCGCGCCGCGTGGGGGCCTTCCCCTGCCGCGCCCCGCCGCACCCCGCCGCACCCCGCCGCGCCCCGCCGCGCCCCGCCGCGCCCCGCCACGTCCGCGGGGAGGAGCGGGCCGGCCAGGCGGAATGGCGATCAGACAGGTGGAATGAAAGGATGCTGAGTGCCGCGCGGTGCTGCGCGGTGCTGCGCGGTGCTGCGGTGTCGTGGCGCACACTGGCGGATGATGCTGATGCATATCCGGGGAGATGGAAGGGCGGCGGGCCTTCGCCCTATCGGCTTTCATGCCCATGGTCTGCCGTCTGGTCAATAATACACATCCGGCATGACCCCATACTGCTCTGCACGGATGCACTCAGCGTGTGCCTTTTGTGCGTGTTCGCGTGTGACTGCGCCTGCGCAGTGGCCCGGACACAAAAAGGCGCCGCCGCGCTGCGAGGTAGCGACCGACGTTCCGACGTGGCCCCTTTGAAGCCAGGCCGCAGGTCCCGTCGGACTCATAACGGGTCGTTTGTGACGTTTCTGTACTACGCGGTGCAAGCAGCGCGCGCTGCGGCCACGGTCGTGACGGCAACGCCGGCAACATGTTCTCTGTGCCGGCAACACACCGCGAATCATCATTATAGGGGAGATTTCCCTGAGGATTCCCTTTTTCTTTTTGTTTGATTCTATTGGATTTTTCCCGTCTGGTATTGTCTTAGGCCGTTTGATGAGTTCGATTATGAGTTCGTCGGGGTCGGGAGTGGTGCACGCGCACAGCCACGCAAGCCCGCAAGCTCCCCGTGACGCACAGTGGGCCAGAAGACCGGCGCAGGCGGCCACAATTCTAGACGCGTTCGTGCTCCAGAGTCGCTAAATGCGGCTAAATGGGACTAGAATCGAACGTGTGACCTCACCATTGGATTGCTCTCCCAACGAGGAATTTATTGGCGGGGTCACACGTTCGGGTCGAGTCCCATTTCGCGACTCTGGAGCTCAAAACGCGTCCGGAGTTTTGGCCGCTTGCGCCGGTCGTCTGGCCCACTGTGTGCCGGCCCGGATGCGAACTTTCCTCGAGAAACAGCGTCTCGATCCGAGCAGGGCGGCGGGGCGGCGGGGCGGCGGGGCGGCGGGGCGGCGGGGCGGCGGGGCGGCGGGGCGGCGGGGCGGCGGGGCGGCGTTCGCGAAGGGCCGAGACCGCAGAGCAGAGGGCCGAGTGGAGTGCGAGGGAGGGACCGACGTCCCAGGCTGGCTGGCCCAGGCCACTCCAGCGCGGTGCGGTCCGCAGTCCGCAGTCCGCGGTCACCCGGGGGTCCCTCCTCTGTCAGTCGGGGCGAACGCCGCGCGAGACGAGACGAGGCAAGGGAAGGTGGGAGGGCCGCAAACAGTGGGCCAGAAGACCGGCGCAGGCGGCCAAAACTCTAGACGCGTTTGAGCTCCAGAGTCGCTAAACAGGACGCGAGCCGAACGTGTGACCCCACCATTGGATTCCTCGTTCGGAGAGCAATCCATTGGTGGGGTCACGCGCTCGGTTCGAGTCGTATTTGGCGACGCTGACGCTCAAAACGCGTCCAAAGTTTTGGCCGCCTGCGCCGTTCCTCTGGCCCACTGCGCCGCGGCGGAAAGTAATCAGATTGTTTTTCAATCTGGCTGCACGGCCGGGGCGCACGGCGCACGGCGCATCGTGCCTGCTGCCTGGTCGCGGCGGTCTGCCCCAATCTTTCAGTCGAGAGGCTCCGCGGCCCGCGGCCGGACTTGCAAAGGAATAATTTGGCAAAAGAGAAACGATCGATGGCACAGTGTCGCATTGTTCCGCCACAATGTCCCTCCGACTCGCGCTCCACGTCGAGAGAAAAAGACCCGGGATGTCGCTGAAAAGGACCGCGGCCAGCAGCGCAGCGCGCCCGGCACGCCCCGCCGGGCTGTCAATGGTGCGGCTCAATTCCTAGTTTTTACGGCCTGGGTTTGCGGCTCCCCCCCCCTCCTTGCCCCTTCACCTTCCGCCGCTCGCTTTATTACCCCCGCCGAGTTTGTAAACATCAGCCGAGCCCATTTTCGTGAGGGTGGGGGTGGCCTTGGCCCTCGCGGGGTGCGCGCCGCGGAGGATTGCCTCGCCGTCGATGCACCACGTTGTTGCTCCAGGCGCTTGGCGACGCGGCGGCGTCGGCCTGCATGGCTGTCATCTGCATTGATTACCGTGACGCGTCGGGCCGCGAGGCTACAAGTGCCGAGCCCGATGAATATTGAGCGGGGCTGCTCCTCACGCTGCTCCTAACCTAACCTAACCTGCCCACGCGGCACGCCGCCGGCTGTACACTGCTGTACACTGAAATATATGAGTTCTCAGTCCGAGATTATTCGCATCAAATTGTTGGAATGCTCTCAAACTATACGGAGAGCACCACTTGGCGAGGCACTCGCTCCGATTGAGAACTGATGTTTTACAGTGTAGCTGCTGGCGTAGCGAGTGAACAGGATTCCAGGGGCTTAAGGCGCGCGTCAAGGCGGCTCGAGGGGCCTGGCCTAGGGGGCACTGAATCGCCGATGCCGATGCAAAGCAAATCACCCCCCACCCCCCACCACCCCGCGACGCGTATCCTGTGTACAAAGGACTCAGCCTGTCCCGATAAAATTGCAAAGTGCGCGCCTCGCTGCGTTGCATTGTCGCGATGCTCGTCCAGGCTGGTCCAGGCCTGCAGGGCCCTGTGCTGCTGCTGCTGCTGCTGCTGCTGCTGCTGCTGCTGCTGCTGCTGCTGCTGCTGCGGCCGCCGCTGCCGGAGTTGCTGTCTGATTGGCTGGCCGGGCTGGCCGGGCTGGCCGCGGTGGGCGTTGCTGTGTGCCAATCAGAGCAATGACCCCCTTCCCCTGGCCCCCCTCTCGCCGTGATCCTCTTACCTCCCTGCCATCACCGCGACCCCTTTCATGCCCGCGCGCTTTCAGCTTTCGGACGTGAAGTCAGATCAGCCACGACGCCGTCCCCCTGCTTCCGCGCGCCGTTGCGTCGCTCCGTCTCTCTCGCGCCCACGGGACGACCCACGAGTGCGTGAGAGTTAATGATGGCAGCAACGTGTGCTGAATCAGTCAGCACGGCGGGGTCGCAGGGGGACGGCCATCATTATCGTCCGCGCGTGCCGTGCAGTGTGTGTGTGTGTGTGTGTGTGTGTGTTTGTTTGAGTGTGTTCGTGTGTGTGGGCGCGTGCCGCCTGCGGGTGGGCGCGTGATCCCCGCCTGGACGGCCCAACAACTAACACGCCGAGACTCCACCCAATCATTGAGTCGCCCCGGGCCGGCGCCGCGTAGCACCGCGTAGCGCCGCGCGGTCCCATCGTCCAATGCGGCGGTTCCCCTTTTAATAACATCAGACAGCCGGGAGGTTTGGAAGGTCTGGCTGGCCCGGGCAGCCCGGGCCGCCCCGACGCCGGCAAACAAGACAAGCCCTTGGAATATCGGGCCGAGGCTCCCCGTCGCAGGACGCAGAGCGCCTCGTGTCTCCTCCCCTCCCCCTCCTTCGCTCTGAATGAGTGATAGATGTGGGATTTGGAAGCGGCATACAGTGTACGTGTCTGGCCCACCTTGGCCTCGGTGGCCTTGGCGCGAGACCGGGATGAGCGGCCGCCGAGCAGCCGCCGCCGCCTAGCAGCCGCGCACCGGTGGCGTTGGAGAGTCTTTCCCGGGAGCGCCTGCCATCGAGGGGGTAGGCCAGCCGCACGACACGCGCGCATCGCTGCCGCGGCGGCTGCCTGCAGCCGCCTGACTGCTCCGCGCGGCGGGGCAGGGCGGCAGGGCACAGTCACAGTGGGCCAGGGCCCGAGGACAGTTGCAGTGGAGGCGGTCAAAATTTGGAAAGGCCAAAGGGAGAGAAAAGCATGATAATGTCTGAGAAAATCATAACATGTTATAATTCGTATTTTGTTGGTTTTTTTTTGCTTTCAGATGACATTTATGAGTCAGAAAAGACAACAATGAACTCACAGGGCGTACAAGTAGAGAGCCTTGGAGGAGGACAGATTGTGCATGATCCTCGTTCAAGAACCATCACCATTGGAGGAATGTCTCATGTGAGTCATTTTAAGACTAGCGACACATAGGGGCTTTGGCAACAGATTGAAATGATTTTTTTACGCTTCTTTTACAGGGACTTGGCAAGGCAGATCACAACCTGGCTGCTGCATTGCTTTCCCGTTACTACCCTGGTTACAATATCAATGTAACAGATTGATAAAAAGTAGTAAATACTAAGCAACAGAAAAATCATTTCTTAAAAACTTTAGAACAATTCGTCTAATTTCCAATGGGCTACTCATAACAAAGATTTGTTGCACTTAAGGAATTCAAAGGGATCAACTTGACAAATTAAGAACAATAATCATTTTATTTACTTAATTTTTTTAGAAAGTGATAAAGTGATAAAGAGCAAATGAAAACGAACTTGTGTTTAATTTATAACTCCTAACTCATGGTACCCAACACATGCTTAACCATTAATCACTGTTTTCAAAACAACTGGACATACTCAACTCTTGTACAGTCTCAAGTAAAGAACTGGTGCATTTATGTTTCTTAAATTGCTTCAAAAACATAAAATCTTTGTTGCAACTTTGACAGCTATATTTTGTTTCCTTAGTGTGGGTCCTCAAGTGCTCAATTAATGTATCTCTTCTTGCAAATGTTTTTGAACAGAATTCACATACATGGGACCGTTCACCTGAATGAGTCTTCATATGGCTCTTTAACTGATAAGCAGCAATGAATGCATGATCACAAATTTCACAAACAAAATTTTTAACTCCAGAATGTGTTTTTTTATGTTCTCTTAGCCATGATTTCATTTTAAAAGTCTTCCCACAATCATCACACTTGAAAGGGCGTTCATCTGTATGTGTAACTCTGTGCGAATACAACCCTGATGAAGTTCGACATGTGAAATCACATACGTCACAGGCAAACGGTTTTTCTCCTAGAACAAAGAAAAGAAAACAACATTTAACTCTAATGCAAAAATGGTTGACATTAAGACAAACAGAAAATTACCTGAGTGGATAAGCATGTGGAACTGTAAACCTTGATGTGATTTAAACGGTTTGCCACATTCGTGACACACATATGGTTTCTCTCCAGTGTGCGTACGCTTGTGATAGTATAGGCCTGAATTTGATGTATATGTTTTGTTGCATACATCACACTGGAACTTAAGAGTATGTTTTCGCCTGTGATAGACAGTAAAGAAACCATTTATTAATTCATGGCTATGGCACATAGATTGAGGCATTTACATTACACCTGAAACTTACATGTGATTTCTAAGAGCGTGCTTGGAAGAAAATCTAGAGGCACATTGTTCGCACATGAAAGGCTTTTCACCTGTATGAAAGCGCATGTGATCTGCCAGATATCCCCTTCTCCTGAATGCTTTGTCACACATACTGCATGGAAAAACATCTTCTGTCTTATGGACGTCTAGGTAGTGTGCCCTCCAGTCAGACTCCTTCCAAAATGAGACATTTTCGCAGTGATGACAAGAGAAATTCTGATCAACTCCATCAGGAGGCTCCTCTTCATGTTCATGAACAGTTTTTTTATGTTTATTCAATGCTTCGATGGTATCTAGCTCTAAATAACAAAGTTTACACACACGTTCACTCACATGTTTTCTTAGGTGCCGCTGAAACGAGTTATTTTTCTTAATATGAATCCCACAAATTCTGCATGTATTCTTTTTTACTGTTTCTTCTGGATGTCTTTTAGCAATATGCTTAATACGCCCACTGCTCAAGCAGGAGACATGAGCACATATTAAACAAGGATATAACTTCAGCACAGTATGAACAATCCTTAAGTGGGTTTTAACACCAGAGTGCTTGCTGAAGGACTTTGAACATATTGGACAGGATACAGGTTTCAGGCGCCAATAAGTATCATCATTGGTTTCTCCAGAGAGACCATTATCACCAGAAAAATCATCATCATCACCATCATCATCATCATCAGAAGCATGGTCAATTTCTACAGAGTCATTGTTTGTCTCATTGTCATCATGGTCAAAACTTTCAGTAGAGGCTTCGCCATCATTGGTCATCTGATCTTTGGATTTGACAGGTTCAATAGTAGAAGTGTGGTTGTTGTGTTCAACAGAGTCACAGGGCCCTTTTTCAGCACTTCCAATTTCCAATGAGTCATTTTGAACAATTATTTCCTCTGCTTCGTTTGATTCAATTGCCTGTATCAAAATGAGCCAATTACATCCTAAACAAAACAATTGAAAACATAGCACAGTAACCAATACATTATTATAGTACCTTTTCTGGTGCGGTTGCTGCCACAATCTGGCATCCCTCCGCAAGAACCTTGCTCAGAAGTTCATGAGTGTTTCGACATTGAGTGCGAAAAACAAACCACCGATCAACCTCCTGGAGGCAGCTAATGCAGATCAAAGATGGGAACTCGTCATTTTCTCTCACCTGAAATAATCAAAAACAAATTAAAGAGTTGTAAAGAAGAAAATTAACAGCGCAAGTCATAAAATCAGACAATACAACGCCAATGTAAGAGGCAGAACTAACCTCAACCCCAACACAAGTTCCAATTCTCTGAGGCAAAGATGCAGGATCCATAAAATCTGCTTCTGATTCCTGGAATATAGGTACGTGATTCGAGCTGACGGCAAGGCACAACCTGCAGGCTGCACCAATGTCAAGTATTTCTACTTCCATTTCAGGTCCCACCATATTACACACTTGTTTGGATTTTGTTTTTGTTTTGTTGTAGTTGGTGGGTGAGAAGTAAGAGAAATTGAGTCAGACGACAGGTATCATAGCCCCATAAAATACGAGCTAAGAAAAGGTTTGAATCCGTTTCTCAGCTAATGCAGTCTAAAAATAAAGGATGTTTTACATATTTGAGTTGTCTATGAGAACACTTTTTCCCCTTCACAACCTCTGATATGTTATTTAATTTAGCGATTTAAAAAGAAATTGGTTGGCAGTATTGAAGACACAACAACAGCACAAACAACAACAAAAAAACACGGAGTTTTCGCGCCAATCTGGACTGCCGCATCGGTTGGACGGGTTATTGTTTGCTCGTGTTCCGAAATATTGTTAATTTACGCTGTAACTCGTCTTCCGAGTGTCTTCCAACATGTCGTCGGTAAGTATTTAGTTGCGCTGACGATTCTTGCCTTACTCTTCCTCCTTTCCCGTAAACCATTAACACGTTTTCGCGTACTGCGGCATAAGGTCCGGCGTTATCGTTTCGGTCACTGTTCCTCTTCTCCAGATTCCTATCGCGTATTCCTGTGCCTGCATTAATCCAATTGCACTAGTGTCTCGGTTTTGCAGTCCCGCCGCACAGATCATACCCATTATCTGGTAATTCACTCTGGTTAGGGTATAGCCTTGGGTCTCAACAGGTTGTCTTTGTTCACAGAACGGGCGCCACACTCCAGACTTGGACAGGTCTGTAGGAGATGCCCGCCGCGAAGCTGTCACGTCTCCAGTACGCGACTTGGAACCCTTTGAAGACGAGAGTGACTTGCTTGGAGGCGACGGAGATGATGATGGAGTTCAACGATTTGAAGATGAGGAAGAAGATGGCGAAGAGCTGTTTGGGGACAATATGGAGGCGTAAGTTTAATTTACTGGGCATTTGCGTTATGCAGCTTGTGGCTCTCATGGGATATTTGAATGCAATCTCTTTGCTTTGTTTCAGAGATTACCGTCCCATGTCAGGCCTGGATCGCTACGATCCAGATGTGTTGGATGATGGAGAGTATGACACCATATCTCAGACAGACCGTCAAGCTGCAGAAATGGCCATGAAGCGGCGTGACCGAGAGGAAGGAATGCTTGGAAGGCGTGGTGACCGAGAATTGATCTACGATGACAGTGATGAGGAGGATGAACCACGTCGCAAGCGCCGTATGGCTGAAAAGGCAGCTGCTGGGGAAATGGAAGACACTGACATGATTGAATCCATTGAAAATCTTGAAGATACTAAGGGTCACTCAATCAAAGAATGGGTCTCCATGTTAGGTCCACGAACTGAAATTGCAAATCGTTTTAAAAATTTCTTAAGGAATTATGTCAACAGCAAGGGCCAATATGTTTATAAGGATCGCATCAGGCGCATGTGTGAAAACAATCACAGCAGTTTGGAGGTGTTTATTTTTGTTGTACCTCCAAAACCTAGCGTTTATGATTTTTAATACTCTATTTTTAGATTTACTTCTTGTCTTTTTCTCTAAGGTTGAATTTCCTGCTTTGGCTGCAAAGGAACATGTCTTAGCATTTTTCCTGCCTGATGCTCCTTCAGAAATGCTGAAGATATTTGATGAAGTTGCAAAAGAGCTTGTGTTGACCATATTTCCCAGTTATGAGCGCGTCGCAAGTACCATCCATGTGAGAATTTCTGAGCTGCCCCTTATTGAGGATCTTCGCACTTTCAGGTACCCCTTTTCTTCTTTCACTCTTCTCTATGTGTGACATTCTTGGTTCTCATTAATCTCATGATTTTCATTAATATCTATTTAGGAAAATTCATCTCAACCAGTTGGTCAGAACTAGTGGTGTTGTGACAGCAACAACTGGTGTGTTACCCCAGTTAAGTGTTGTAAAATATGACTGCAACAAGTGTGGTTATATTTTGGGCCCTTTTGTTCAGAATCAAGATGTAGAAGTTAAACCAGGTTCCTGTCCTGAGTGTCAAAGCACAGGTCCATTCATGGTAACTATTTGTTCTCATCCTTTTATATATTTAAATAGTAAAGGCTAGTGAAAATTAATTATGTGTTCTCACAATTTTTAGATTAATATGGAACAAACAGTGTACAGAAACTACCAGAAAGTCACCGTTCAAGAATCACCTGGCCGCATTCCAGCTGGACGTATTCCAAGGTCAAAAGATTGCATCCTGTTGGCAGATCTTTGTGATCGCTGTAAACCTGGAGATGAAGTGGATGTCACTGGTATTTATACCAACAATTATGATGGCTCTCTCAACACTGACCAGGGCTTCCCAGTAAGTTTGGGTTTTGGTGATGCAAGATTTGTTCAAATAATGTGTGGGCTGTTTTCATTCTCTTTAATTTTGCAGGTGTTTGCAACAGTGATAATGGCAAATTATATCATTGTCAAAGACTGCAAACAAATTGTACAATCTTTGACAGATGAAGATGTGTCAGCTATACAGAAGTTAGCTAAAGATCACCGCATTGGAGACCGGATTGTTGCCAGCATGGCACCATCCATATTTGGTCATGATTACATTAAACGTTCCATGGCTCTTGCCCTGTTTGGAGGAGAATCCAAAAACCCAGGTACTTCTTTCATTGCCTTTATTGCTTTATCAGATTTATTTACATGTTAAAGTCTTCTGGACATTCATGTTTTTCTCTTTCACTCAGGTCAAAAGCACAAGTTAAGAGGAGACATCAATGTTCTTCTCTGTGGTGACCCTGGTACAGCCAAATCACAATTTTTGAAGTATGTGGAAAAAATCGCTCCTCGAGCTGTTTTTACAACTGGTCAGGGTGCCTCTGCTGTTGGTTTGACTGCATATGTGCGGCGATCGCCAGCAAGTAGAGAGTGGACTTTAGAAGCTGGTGCCTTGGTCCTTGCCGACCAGGGGGTGTGCCTCATTGATGAATTTGATAAAATGAATGATCAGGATAGAACATCAATCCATGAAGCCATGGAGCAGCAATCTATTTCCATATCCAAAGCAGGAATAGTGGCCTCTCTGCAAGCTAGATGCTCTGTGATAGCTGCTGCTAACCCTATTGGTGGACGCTATGATCCCAGCATGACATTCTCAGAAAATGTGAGTGTACTGGTTCTAATTATCTTTCATTGAAAATGATTTTAATACATGTTGATCACTTTCATCATTATTATTCATTGGCTAATGTTTTCCCTGTTTTTTTTTTGCCATTTTCAGGTGAACTTGTCAGAACCTATTATGTCTCGTTTTGATATTTTGTGTGTAGTGAGAGATGAGGCAGACCCAATGCAGGATGAAAGACTTGCAAAGTTTGTTGTTTCATCTCATATCCGTCACCACCCTACAAAGGTCAATGATACAGCTTCTGAGACAGTTGTGGTTGACCCTCTGCAGTCTACTAACGTTGAACCTATTCCTCAAGAGCTTCTTAAGAAATACATTGTGTATTCGAAACAACATGCTCACCCTAAGCTCCAAAACATGGATCAAGACAAAGTTGCTAAAATGTACAGCCAACTTCGACAGGAGTCTTTGGTAAGATCAACAAAAATTATTCTTTTCCATTCAAACTGTTCTCCCCACTTTTTCTCAATTAATTTTTTCTTATCAGGCTACAGGCAGTTTACCCATCACGGCTCGTCACATAGAAAGTATGATCCGCATGGCAGAAGCATCAGCTCGCATGCACCTTCGTGACTATGTCCAAGAAGATGATGTCAACATGGCTATTCGAATGATGTTGGAAAGCTTTGTTGAAACTCAGAAATACAGTGTTATGAAGACCATGCGGCAAACATTCCAGAAATATTTGTCCTTCAAGAAGGATCACAGTGAGCTTTTGTACTATATCTTACGACAAATGACCCAAGAACAACTTGCTTTCATGCGTGGTCTGCATGGTACAGCTCATGATATCACTACCATTGAAATCAGTGAGAAAGATTTCATGGACAAAGCTCGCCAGATTGACATTCATGATGTGAAACCATTTTATGATAGCCGTATCTTCAAAGCCAATCACTACTCCTACAACGCTAAGAAAAAATCTATTGTACAAACGGTGGCTGATGCTCGTCTTGGCAGATAGTATTTTAAATCAGTGTACCTTGTGAATTTTTGTAACTTATTCATCTTAGTGCCTTGTCATTATATATTTTTTTTTATTTTTTTTTGAAATTTCATCAATACAGGTTTCATGTCTTAATTCCCTTGATTAGTTTTAATGATTGCTTCATAACTGTGCTGTGTAGATTGTATGAATGAACTGTGGAAAAATAAATTTCAAAACATATTTTTTCTTTTTAGTTTAATTTTTGTAAACCTTTCTAATGACAAGTTGGGAACATGCTGAAGTCAAGGAGAATCACATCAGGATGTGGGTACCAAAAGTGATCAGTCAACTTACAAGGAGGTTGCATGCAAGCTTATTGTATAGGTGAAAAGTAGTTCAGGCTACCATTGTCAAATTCAGTGTAAACATTGAAGGCAAAAGCAAATAATTTCCAAAACAATTCTATCACAGACTGAGAGATCACAAACTCTATAAAGACAAACATTACTCAACAGAAGTATGTGAGACATGACATTGATTCCAATTGCAGCTGTCAAGATGACAAAACTGGGAGGTGCACTAATGGAAGCACTGTGGTTCTTAGAGGGCTTATTAGGATCACCATTCAAGGATGAGTCTTTTTACCTCAATAAACTACTCAAAATATCACACAACAGTACCTAAGAGAATGCTAACCACAAAAAGAAAAGTTGTAGTAACCTTAAGAGAATTATTTAATTATTGCGCATTGAATGACAAAAAAAGATATTGATTCTTCCATTTTATAAAGACATTTAGAAGGAGGTTAAATTGAAAAGACAGGATCATGACACTCAGAAATCCTCACAAAAAAGATGCTGATCAAAAATTAAAACAGAATGCCTAGGTAACAGTGGCAGACAGAGAAATGGTCATAAAAAAAGGGAGGGGGTGTAAGTAGCAATAATTGCCTATTTACAGTCCAGGTCTGGGCATGTTAGCTAATAGCCCAAACACGCATATAAAGCAAGTCAAATACAAATTTGAAATCTTATTAGTTGACTTTTGTTCAAAGGACAAACATTTGGTGGAGATTCCTAAAGTGGTTCATCATCTGAGCTTACAGTAGCGTCCATTATTTGGGATACATCATTTTGTTTGCGTGAAAAATGTACTAAATTCAGTTCATAATTTTGCCAGGCACGTTGAAGACGCCGCGACTCCCACGATCTTACATCCCAGCCTGACAATCGGCCAAGCGTTGACAATCTCGGACAGCGTGAGAGTAACAAGGACACACTTGTTATTGTTAGTTGAGAGTATCCTAAGAGCCACTGTAGGGGGAAAATCCACATTTGTATACATCACATAAAAGTATAAATTATCTTAAGGTTATAGAAACCAGGTCCTTACTGTTTCCAAGTGTTCGAATGGGTTGATCTGTAACCATTCTGCCAAAACACGGTCGGTGAGTTTCTTCACCCTAACCAATTTAACAGTTTTGAGTTTGGGAGAGCGAGTCAAGAGTAAAGCTGCAACATCTAATGATATTTGACACTCCAACTGTAAACAGGGAACAACTATTACCAACACATAATGACAACATGAAAATAACAGAGGGAGTCCTAGTCTTCAGACCAAGGGCAGTTGAGTGAGGATAGTTACCTGCAGTTCTTGAAGATGCGCCAGAATTGCATGTTCTTTATCATGCATAGGAGTCACAGTTTTCTGAGGCTCCAGCGTCAAAACCAACTTTTGAAGCAATGGACATGATTCCACAATAAGACCTATGTCTACATTAGGAACTTGAAGCTGAAAGTTACCAGCAATTTAGAGAATATCATGTTTGTTTTATGCACTCAGTAAAATTTCTTAAAATAAAATAGCAAAATATAAAAAAACGTTTTACCAACCTGCAATTCTCGAAGTTGTGACAAATGTGCTAATTCTGGACCAATTTCAATTCCATGTGCTAATTCAACAGTCAAACTCCTCAACTTTGTTAATTTTGATAAATGCTACAGAAAAGATTGAGAACATATAAGAAAAACACAAAATGAATGAGCGACAGGTTGAACAGCTTCAAACATACCTTAAAATTCAGTCTCTTTGCATCATCTGATCCAAGGTGTAGTACTTCTAAATCAGGACATGTGGCACCAATTAACTTGACTTTTTCACATGATGGACCACGGTAGAATATCTACAAAAGGAACAATGCTTGGATAAGGGGAATAACATTAAATAAAATGGGTTGTTGAACCAAATACTGAACATACCTGTTTTAACACAAATTTGTATTTTGATTCTTGCCAGAATTTTTTGAGCCCTGCTGTTGCAAATACAAAATCCCCAAGGGAGGTGATGTTGGACATAAACTTCAGGGCAAAGTAAGCACCAAGAGCCCGTACTTTTGTGTTAGTTAGAATAAGGTCTCTCATAGTGCCACAAAGGGCATTGTATGACTGATTTGGTATTGGAACAGGCTGTTCAAGACAAGAGAAAGAATTACTACATAAGGTAACTTTTTAAGTTTTAATTTCAAACACTATCAGTCACCTGCATAGCTAAGCGTTTTAGACGTGCCATTTCATCGGGTAAGAACGCACGAGGTACCTCACCAGTACCTGGGAAGACTAGATAAAGAATGTCCATGCATGTAATGTTTGATCCCGAAAGATCAAGAAGTCTTACACAAGGACAGTGTCTAGCAATGGCTGCAAGCACCTAGAACATGCAAAGATGAAACACAAATCATACAGTCAATATTTTATGGAAAAGCTGTAACTTAATACAAAAGCTCACCCTTCCATCATGGACAGCATCTTTCAATATAATTTCTGTAAGTTTATTACACTGACGAGCCACAGACTTCAAAAAATCATTCATGTTGATGCCAAGCGTACTTGACAGCAAAGGTGGCAATGAGAATCTGAAGAAAAGTGAAGAAACATAGTGAAGGGTGCAAGCAAAGCTTACTCTTGCTTAACACACAGGTGTAATACAGTTACTTACTTCCGCAACCCTCGGCATCTGCCAAGTACTAGTTCCCATACTTCAGGAATCCCTTGCTGTGGGCGATATTGTGCAGTCCTCAGCAATGGTTGAAATTCTGACATATCAAATGTCCTAACTTCTTCATCTAGCACAATTTCAAGTAACCGTACAGTCATTGTGTGCAATGGCAAGCCCAATGGAGATGTCTCGGGCTGTGACATTCTATTATATTTTTTTAAAACTCTACAAAAATCAAAATGTTTTCATTGAACACAATCTTTTTTTAATAGAAAAAGTAGAAAAGAGATGACACTTTGTCCCTTACTTGTTGGTAATCTTTTGACGGACCATTTCACTCAATATACCAGGTAGAAAAGCCATGTAATCCCTCAGCTCTTCAGATATTCTAGTCATGCTTAAATCTCTTCTCCGGAGAAGAAGCGAGTTTGCCTGTAGGCCCTTGGCAACCTCGCACAGAATGAGATCTGTTTCGAGACACTTTATCACAGCTAAGAGGCACAACTCCTCCAACGGAAGCGGAGACTGTGATCTCAGCAGAGGCATTTTGAATCACTGTCTGATTCTGAAAGAAAAAAGCAGGAACTATGCTACAGAAGTATAAATGAAATTTAGATAAAGCTATGAAAGTTGTACAAGAATTGTGGAACGAATGTAAAAATGAAATGAGAAAAATTAGATGATTAACAAATAAGAGATTCAGATACTTCAATAAAAAGTGCCACAATAACAAATACCTTGTTTGTTTTGAAATCACATTTCAAGGAATTCGGTACAGGTTTGAAATAATGTCACAATTCCTACTCAAATTGTAAATGTGAATTGCTGCCATCATGACCTAATAATGAATGAGCTAAATATTTTCTTGACACTGCTCAGGAGTTCGGCAAAGTCAGGTTGAAACCTTGTCATTCAAAAAACTGAGTACATCAGAAATAGAAGTAAGGTTGTATGGTACAGGTTAGAAATTTTTGTCTGGTTTGATTACGTCTACGAACGCCCATCGAACCCCTGAGACTCTCCACTCGCCCCCCCCCACCACCGACTGAGCGCGCTATAGGTGTGCTTGGGAGCTTGGGGTGCTGAGTGCACCCGATGCACTATACCCCACCACCGACTAAACTAGCGCCACCTTCTGGTAGAGTTGAGAAGCAGCGATAAAGTAAACAGCCGAAAGCAGTCGACGGAGCAGTCGACGCCGAATGCCGATAATTTTGTTTTCTTGTTGTCAAAACTGCTTCTAGTGAGCCTTATGCTGTCGCTGTTGTTTGAGGAGTCTATAACGATGATATGACGTGTTTGAGGAATCGTCAGCAGCATCTGAGTTAACACTGATTCTACGACTTCAACCCTTGCCAAATTTTGTGCAAAAGACTCATTTTTCTTTTCGACTATGCCGTGTTTATCATGTGTAATGTATGTACATTGTCGTGAGTGTCCTTAACAAATTGATGAATCATTTGTGACATCTATTTTGTGCTAAATTTCAGAGATTCACTATGGATTACCATCAAAGTGGTGACCATCTTGGTTGTCTTGTTGCTGGCGGTGTTAAGCATTGTTCTGCCAATTATGATTGTAACTTCACGGAAGGTTTGACATCCAATTAATTCACCCATTTATTCATATTTTTTCTTATACCACATTTGAATGAATGTCATGTTTGTTACAGCACTTTAGAAAGAAACGAGAAATGGAGAGCAATCCTGAGAAGCCACTAAGTGTAGCATTTTTCCATCCATATTGTAATACTGGAGCTGGAGGGGAAAGAGTCCTTTGGTGTGCAGTTGCTGCTCTACAGTCAAGGTATTCCTAAATAAAAATGACTTTTATCATCAATGTGTTTTTCACATCGCTAAATTTATTTCTTTTAGGTATCCTGGTACCAAAGTTGTTGTTTACACTGGAGATTTAGAAGCCTCCCCTGACGAAATTGTTAATCGAGTCCGTCAGCGACTCAATATTGACCTACCCGAACCAGTCGAGTTCATTTACCTGCATCAGCGTGGTTGGGTGGAAGCTGCTAAGTATCCAACATTCACCCTTCTAGGGCAGAGCTTAGGATCATTAATACTAGGCATGGAAGCTCTTAATGCATTTTTACCAGGTAACCATCGGGTTTTTTTTTTTACATTTCATAACAAAAACATTATCATACATCTGTAAAAGAAAATATTTTTTATTCTAGATGTTTATCTGGACACTATGGGTTATGCTTTCACACTGCCTCTATTTCGATACATTGGGGGATGTCGAGTTGGATGTTATACTCACTACCCTACAATATCTACAGATATGCTGAGGCGTGTTTCAAGTCGCACTGCTCAGTATAACAATAGCCATTATGTTGCACGTAGTCCATTTCTTACTGGGGGCAAAATTATCTACTACAAAATGTTTGCATGGGTAAGTTTTACATCAAAAGGGTTGCAATATTGCTTCAAAATGGTGTTCAATGTTGAAAAAAAATTCTTTTGCATACTGCAGATCTATGGGGTCATGGGACGTTGTGCAGAGATCGTTATGGTTAACTCCAGCTGGACAGAAGAACATATAAATGACATATGGAACATTCCTTTGAGAACACATCGTGTTTATCCGCCGTGTGACACAGAGGAGCTCAAGAAAATTCCCATCACTGATGATGAGGACTTCTTGAGAGGCTTGCCATCAGGTATCACTAGATCTTCATCTTATTTTTTAATTTCGTACAAATGTTTCTTAATTACTCACTGTATTTTTCATCTTGCCAAAGGTGAAGGGGAAGAAACTTATAAAGATAGTTTCAGTTGGACAATTCAGGCCAGAAAAGGATCACCCACTGCAACTACGCTCTATGTATCAGCTACGCCAATGGCTTCCTGAGGAGTTGTGGGACAGGGTAAGATTTTTGAAGTATTAATTAATTATTTATTATTTTTTTGCCCGTTTCACTTTTTACTCGTTCTTTACCCATTTTGCTTATATAATGATGATGAAGGTAAGAAGGAACGAGTATTGTCCCTGGCTTGGTGTAATTTAGCAACTCACTTTCATCAGAGTATATACAGCATGTACATGTGTGGAGAGATGTTCAAACCAATCGGTAGTTGGTACCTGACGTTCCATAAATGGACTTTTTTTCAACTTATTACACGAATTTCGGAGATTACTTAACAAAATACGGGTGTGTTCTGTAGGCTAAGTCCCGCGACCGCATTTACAAGCTGTTGGAAAGACGATTTTGCGACGTGACATTGAATGAAATGGTTGCCAATCGCATTTTCGTCGTTCCATAGAACTAATTCGTGAGATTTCATTGGGATAAGAAAATGAAATATGGTACTTTACTTAATAGCATTTCAGCTCGCGTATTTTCTAAGTCCCACTGTCGACAGGCAGTCCGCGTCCCTCCCTAACCTAAGATCAGTGCCAACGCGCATGCGCGTGCGCTTGCCTTTTGTAGGGTAGCCTCTCGCCTGGACCCCCACGTGATGTGAATATGTGACTGGATTAACCCTCTGCTCCTGAATCTAAAACCCTTAGTTCAAATACCGATGATGTTATGCTAGTTATTCTTTTTTTTTTTTTTCCATAATCAGTTTTTCACAATTAAATTATTCTCAAAACATATACTCAATGGTTTCAGTTTTGTGAAAACTGAGTAGAACATCTCTCCACACAATTATGTGGTAAAGAACGAGGCACTCTTTTATACTACCACTGTTGTATAATTGGCTACTTGTTTTTTTAAATGACAATTGCACTTCTGCAGATATGTTTAGTATTTGTTGGGTCCTGTAGAGGAGCAGCCGATGAAGCTCGTGTGAAGGATATGAAGGACTTGTGCAGACATCTTTCCCTTGAAAACAATGTGCAATTCCGTGTCAATGTTCCTTATGATGAGTTGAAAAAGGAGTTGCAAGAGGGAACTATTGGACTTCATGCTATGTGGAATGAGCATTTTGGAATAGGTAAAAGTTTCAGTGAATCTTGACTAATTATTATTATTATTATTAATAATATTATTATTGTATTTATTTCAACTTTGTCAATCTTTCCCTAGGCGTAGTGGAGTGTATGGCTGCTGGTCTCATCATGGTGGCCCATCGCTCAGGTGGGCCCCAAATGGACATTGTTATTGAGGAAGAAGGAAGTCGCAATGGTTTTTTGGCTGCTGATGAAAACGAATTTGCAGCGGCTATTGTGAAAATTTTGAAAATGTCTCCAAAAGATCGCCGTACAATAAGGGAAGCTGCTAGGTATGCGTTGTCTATTTTATCATATATACATTCTCATTATCACATTGAGTGTTTGCATTTCTGTAGCTATGTGATTATCGCAGGTCTTCTGTGGATCGGTTCTCTGTTCGAGAATTTGAGAAAGGCTTCCTCAGATCCACTGCTCCTTTCTTAATCAAACCACATCATAAAGATTCCTAACAATAAATCTTGACCAGTGTTTCCTCCAGCAACTGATTTTTTGTGTGAATTTCTTCCGTAACTTCGACACCCACCTCAAATTTTTTAGCATTGCACAAATTGTTAGAAAAAGAATTTTATAGATGTATTTAAAATCTTACTAGGTCTGATCTCTCTATCTAATGTTGTTTTCCTCTTGTACTGTAGTATTTTTTAACCTGCACCATCAACTTTAATATTTTAGAACTCATTTGAACAGTTTACCATGTGTGTGATAAAAGCTAGGGCAATGGAGTTTCATAATAAATATAGGTCATGATGTCTTTCCTTTGTGTTCCAAAGTCGAGTTTTAGCAAGGATTGCAGACATTTTTGTAAAATATAAGTAATAATAAAAGTCAGTTATAACAAAACTAAGTATTTATTTCATATTCCAAAAAGTGTATTGGCCCACCAATCAAAATGAGTAAACCAACCAGTTGGCATGTTATATCACAATCATAAATCATTTATGGTTTACAAAATTCTCACTGTGTATTTTGTGTAGACTCTGTTCAAATATTAGATTTAAAAAAAAAAGAAGGAAAAAAAAAAATATTCATTGACAGTGAAAGCAGTCATAAACAAGATATAAGCCCAACATATGGGTTGTTAGGTGATATTGCCTTACAACAAATAAAACATACAGAGTAAAATATTTATAAATGTATATATGTGTGTGAACATATTTTTGTAAGTATATCAGTTCCCTTTCATAGCAGAGCACATTTTTCTCCCAATTCCATAATCATTTTCCTCCATCGGATGCAGTAAATACATCAAAACTATCAAGCAACAGAGCGCATCTATTAATTGCTGCATTCTCAACCAGGACAGAGGCATGCCTTGTGGACTGCCTACTTATCAGGCATTAAAAACCACCCCTGAATGCTTACAGCTATCAAATGAAAACAAGCATACAACATAAAAGTGTTCCAAAGTTTCCAGAATTCTACCCAATTCTGTGCATTAATATCACATCAAAGAAATAATAATAGACAATGTCTGAACCATCATAACTGGAATATGAGGACCAATCTTCAGCATCACATTCCCATGTTCCCTGGTCCCATAGGGAAACTTAATCTTTGTAGTACCGTGGCTACAAGATCGTGGAGGGTCTGTAAAGCAACATCAAGGCAGAGGTTATAAAGTTTCTTCATCTACCATCTCCAATTCTTACATTACAGCAAGGTTATTATACCTGGGGCTTGCACTGCTCCTCCAGCCAGCTAAATATAGAAGCGGACAATTCAGCAAAGTTGGCAAAAGATGCATTGCTAAATGACAAAAATAGTTGATCCATAATAGCCTGAAACTGCAAATGGAAAAAATTAAGACACATTTTGGTTTTTTTAATGTGAGAATTACATGTTATTTTATACCGAAATTACTGCATACCACTTTAAACTTGGTGTCATCAGAAATTCTAGTGTCTTGCTGCCCAGGCTGAGCTTGCTGTGCTTTAACCATTTGTTCATAGTTAATGCGCATTATACTCAAAGCTACAACCTCCTTGCGTAGAGCATTCCTCTCTTCTTCCTGCTTTTTGCGCTGTTGGAGAAGGAACTGCAAGAGAAATAAGATAATATATTAAACAAACCAACACAAATGAGCAATAAGTCTTGCAGAGAACATTCTTGACATCATAATTAATATATGGAATGTGAGCCCCACCTGTATATAATCTATTGACTTTTGCAAGACAGTGGCTTTGCTCAGTTTGTAGGAAGTAGATGAGTCTGTCTGTTGGCATGTTGGGACAAGATGTTGTAAAGAGTCATAGCCCTTTTTTATGGCATCTCTACGCTTTTGTTCAGCTTGTGTGTGAGCCTCCCTGCGGCGTTCTTTGTAGCTCAGAGACCCAGATCCTTTGTGGTCACTGTCATCATCCTCTGAAAAGAATGAAGGGAAATAAGCAGCCCCATCGACGATGTCCTCTTGCAGACTTTTAAAAATTGTAATAACTTATAATACAGTATATTCACAATGAAATCCTACCATGGCCACTACTGCTACTTAGATTTTCATTTGAATTGTGAGTTGAAGGTGCGGCAAGGCCTGATCCGACACTGTCGCGTCTGTAGTACGGCGATTCAGTAGGACTGGGTGGTTCAGGTTTCAGATCCTGAAGACCTCCCATCCCAAGGGCTGCAAAATAAAATGAAGGAGCTTGTGCTTAAAAGACCTAATACAACTTCAAAAACAGTTATGATGAGACAAAGCACACAGTTTTAACATGGCAGTATATTGAGCAGAATCCATTACCAATCACTTTCAATCTAATAAATGACAGATATTGTTTGTTTGATCATGACAGAATGCATTGGCAGTGGCTCCGCCGGTGTAGACAGCCTTTGTAAACGAGTGTTGCTTAATACTAAGGAATCATATGGTAAACACTAACTATCAAACAGCTTCATTTCGGATATACATAAAAAGAGGAGAACATAAAAATAAACGAACATTGAACATTTTGCTTGAACTTAAACAAAATAAAATATTTTGAAGCACAACTTTAACCCTTGTTATCAATCCCGTCATTTTAACAGAAGCAAAATAAAGTGCGAACCTGGGTCATAACCGTAGTCGCCGTAATGTAAAGGGTCAGACATTTTGTCCGGAATTGGATACGGTGCTGAGTGGACGATGAACTTCACGGGGCAAGCAATTAATCGACTAGGCCATTCTGCGCGCTTCCTAATATGTACAAGAAAGTACACACGTTACGGAAAGTACACACATTAAAATGTTGTCTGCACCATTCTACCTCCTCCTCTCTCCCTCTCCCCTTCCCATTCCCCTTTCCCTTCCCTTCCTCCTTCCCTCCCTTCGTCACATTCAGATTCGATTTCACAATTCACGTCAGCTGTCCATGCTGTCCGCTACGTTTAAGCGCGCGTTTTTAAAATGCCACCGAAAGAGAAGCAAAGGCGGGAGGGTCGCGTGCGTGGAATGAAAGGTTGTTTTGTTATACACTGTACTGGTCAAGAGCGCCAGTGTGACACTCGAAGGCACGTTTAATGAGTGTGATGGACAGCAGCTCGGGGAAGACGGCGTCACGGGGTGCCTAAGGAGTGCCCTCGAACTGCGACGCGCTCGTTCCCGCCGAGAGCGTCTCGCTGGCGCATTGGCTCCCTTTGCCTGGGAGAGAACAACGGACGTCACAGACCCGAGTAAGGAGGCGAAGATGAGCAATGGACAGTGGGCAAGAAGACCGGTGGAGGCGGTTCAAATCCCGGACGCGTTTTGAACTCCAGAGTCGCTCCTTCCAGTGGATTGCTCTCCGAACGAGGAATTCATTGGTGGGGTCACAAGTTCGGTTCGAGTCCTGTTTCGCGACTCTGGAGCTCCAAACGCGTCTAGAGTCTTGGCCACCTGCGCCGGTCTCCTGGCCCACTGTGCAGTGCCATCAGCCACCGCGCACGTGATGCGGACCTTCGAGTGCAGCACAGGACTCCTGTTCGGCGTTCTCCAGCATCGCCGGGTCGCTGTCTTGTCTCCAGGCGCTCTCCTCGTGGATCGTGTCCCACTACAAATCGTCCCCAGCGAATGAGAGCAGGACCCGCGGGCGGGTGGTTCTGTATCTCTCGCACTGACGGCGTCCTAGCGTGTCCCAGCGCGTCCCGTGAGGGTGCGAGAGAGAGCACTCACCTTGCACGTGCAGGCCGCCTGGCCGCACGTGGTGCACGTGGTGCTGGAGCTGGAGGGCCGCCTCCGGCCGTGCGACGTCCTGTGCCCCCCCGTGTAGTACACCACCAGCGGCCAACCCTTAGGGAGCTCGTGCTGCATACCGCGGTTCAGGAGGTTAGCAGAGCTCTGCATAGTGGGCTAGGAGACCGGGAGAGGCGGCCAAAACTGACGCGTTTTGAGCTCCAGAGTCGCTGAATGGGACTCGAACCGAACGTGTGACCCCACCGAACAAGTAATCCATGGGGGGAGGGGCGGGTCACACGTTCGAGTCCCATTTAGCGCCTCTGGAGCCCTAAACGCGTGTGGAGTTTTGGCCGCCTGGCCCACTGTGAGTTGTCTCCGAGAGTTTGAGATGAGGTTCCGCCGAGTCGCATTGACTGCCCGACCTCGACCCAGGACGACGTGAGGGCGTTGCGGCGCGCCTGGCCGGGGGACGGCGGGCCTGGCGGGCCCTGGCCACGCTGCTCGTCCGTCTGGTCGAGGCCGTCGGCCAGGCCGTCAGCCAGGCCGTCGCACAGCGTGGTGAGGAACGAGCACCAGGACTGCCTGACAGAGGCCGTCATGGCCTGCGGCAGCGCCTCCTCCAAGTAGTCCAGCATTACGTCGCGGTATTGCTGTGCAGTGCGTGGGAAGCGCCGTTTTGTCGTCGTTGTTGTTGTTGTTGTTATTGTTGTTGTTGTCGTGGTCGCTGGCCCCAGCCAGGCTCACCCTGCAGCTGTCCCTGGTGAGCCCCAGCCCGCGGTGCGCGCGCGCCAAGGCAGCCAGCTGGCTCGCCATCGCGCCGTCTCCCGTGCAGCTGCAGCGAAGCGACTGCCCCGCAGCCCCGCAAAACATTATTGTTTTCCCTGTGCCGAGTTTCGAAACACGGCCGTTCGCTCGGCATCCACCTGCAGCTGCGCCAGGCCGTGCATGAGGGCGCGCGAGGTGAACTCGGAGTCCCGCTTGAGCTCGGAGGGGGCGTAGTGCAGGGGCTCGGCGCGCGCTGCGCGCCCGCAGAAGCGCTCCAGGTGCGTGGGGAAGCGCCGGAAGTACCTGTGGAAGAAGGACTCTCGCTGACTGGCTGCCTCAGACTGATGCAGAGAGTCGTCGCTCTGTCTCTCTCGCACTTAAAGAGTACGCCCCATGAGAGCGAGACAGGCTGCAGGGCGTACTTGATGTGCATCCGCACGCAGTGCGAGGTGGCGTCCCGCGCCAGCAGACCGTGCGTCCTCCGCACGTCCGCCACCTCCTGCCAGGTCAGCCCCAATGCGTTGGGCGGCGTCCTGGACCCGCCGCCAGCACCCCCTGAGGACCCCGACGGAGGGACGGCGTCGTCCTCCCCACGGCCTTGCTCGCCTCCCGGCGCCATGTGTCCGAGCTGGGCCGTCAACTTGCAGACGGGTGGCGGGGAGGGCGAGGGTGGCCCCTCCGGGGAGGCCGCGGGGAAGCACTCGTGGCTGGACGCTGCCCCCATGCCATCTCCATGCCCTGCCCAGCCCAGCCCTGCGTCGGTGGCGCCGCGGTTGCCATGCCAACGCGAGGCACTGTTTGAGGAGGGCGCGCGCACGGCGTGTCCACGCCCGCTGCAGCCTCAGCCATGCTCTCTAACTGCCCCCAGATGCAGGTACGCTGAAATAAAAATACTTGTAGAAACAATGAAAGTACGACTGAATGCAACTGAACAACCCAAACGCTGCTG
>CM060090.1:9357506-9382506 GCA_030522485.1 Stenchaetothrips biformis | reverse complement strand
TCACGCTGACCGGCGGACCGGGGTTCGATCCCCAGCGCCGAGCACTAATTAGTTTCAGTCTCATTAAGCGTGCACGTGCGTCGCGACGGCGTCACCCGGTTCGGCCACGCACAGTGCGCCAGAAAAACGGCCGCTAGGCGGCAAAAAACACTAGGACGCGTTTTGAGCTCCTGTGTCGCTAAACTCACAGGAACTGGAACCGAACATGTTGCCCTCACCAATGGACTTGCCTCCGAACGAGGAATCCATTGTTGTGGGTCAAAACGTTCGGTTCGAGTCCCGTCTTGCCTATGGAGCTCAAAACGCGTCTATAGTTTTAGCGACCTGCCTAGTCCTCTGCCCCACTTGTGCCACTCTTCCCCCAAGGCAGGGACAGATAAAGGAAAGGCCGCTCGAGACGAGCGTTTGAAAGGAAGTATTTTAGTACGGAAGCGTCCGAGGACGTCGATAAGCTCGCTGCAAATGAAGGAGCCTGCCGAAGAGGTGGCCGCCACAGTGAAACCCGTGTTCAAGGCATTGCAGCCCCGCCGCAAAGTCACGCGACTGTACTTCCCGGCCAGGCCGCGGCCCCGCCAGTGTGTGCGCGGCACTGTGTCGCGCGCATCTGTCCCGAACTGAAGGCTGAGTCCGAGCGGCCACACGTTCACCACATGTGGCGCCATTCCGTCACCCGAGTTCACAGCTGCCATTTCCCGATATCAGTTATCCAAAGGCAGGTGCGACCATGCCCATCCCCCCCCCCCCTGGACATCCCCCACCCCCGAAATGCCCTCAAGGAGACCGTATGGTAAACGTGAATTCGATTTATAAATATAAGCTGTTTTACCATACGGTCCCTCCCAACGGGTTGGCAATTTGCATTGCAATCCACCTGCAAGTAGTAGTCGCGAAAAGTGCAGCAGCCCCCCCCCCTCCCCGGAAACAGTCCTTGGTACGCGGTGCGACAAGACCACCGTCGACTTTCCCTCGTGGCATGCGGGCTTCCTCGGCGCGCATCCATGACGCGCGGGACGGGCCCACGGCCTCTGCACCGAATAGTGTGGGGCAGGCCGCCGCGCAGCCGCGCAGCCGCGCAGCCGCACAGCCAAGGGCAGGAATGAGCGATAAGCGGGGCAGCGAAGAAGCGGCGCCTTCTTGCGTCACACCGTCACACGGCTCGTTCATCGCGCCAACGCTATCTCCGCCGAATTAAACGTGAAATTGTGTGTGTCTGTCTGTCTGTGTGCCCGTCAGCGGTGCGTGTGCGGTGCGCGTGTGCGATATGATTTGGCCGCCTGATTCGACCTACTTGCAGGGCAGGTGTTGCCGCCGCTCAGCCAAAAGGCGCCGGGGCTTTTGTTCCTATCAATCAATTTTTCGTGGGGCGCTGTTGGATTTTTAGGGCATTGTCGCTGCACGCGCTGCACGCTGCATGAGGTGCACTGTCACAAACCCGGTCCAGTTCTAGTGGTTAATTCTAGTGGCCGTCCCGAACACGAGTGTCCTAGGGGGGGCTTTCGGAAATAATGACGAGGTCCAGGATACCAAGTGGGGTCAATGGGAGTGAATCATAGCGTCCGATGTGCAGGCGCTGATCACGCACACACTCGCAACTCGCACACACTGGCCGCGACCACGGCGAAGTCCCATGTCCACCGAACACAGAGTCATCCGATCTGGAAGGCGTGGCGTGGCGTGGCCCGCAATTCCTGCCAGTCATGGGACAAAGTCCTCTCAGAGGTCGCCGGCGCCGTGCCACATCTATTGTACTGCGAGAAATACTAATTGTCGCGGTCGAGAGCCGATAGACGACGATGCTGACGAGCTGCAGAGAAAGGGCCCTCTTTAACGACCCCGACCTCTTGCTGCAGCGGAGACCACGACCATGACGCCATGGAGCACACCCCCATGGTGCGCGGCGCCCGGAGGACCGGGGCCACCGCCGCCACCGCGGACACCGCCCTGGTGGAGCTGCCCCCCGCGCTGCCGCCGCGCGTGCCCCGGATCGCCAGCGGGATGAACCAGGACGGCGCCAGGCCGCTGTCCGCGGAGGTGAAGCTGCCCACCAGGATCCACTACGCGACGCGGGAGGGCATGCTCGCGCAGGTGAGGAGGCGACAGAGACTGATGCCTAACAGCGATGCTGGTGATGATGGAAACGGACACACTGGGCGCGGTGACCTCATCAGGCGGGTGGCTTCGTCACCGTGGCGACATTGAACCTCGTGCTGACAAGGATTAGGAAGGCGGCACCAATTATTCTCACACCGCGGTTCCAATATTGTTCTTTTCGAAAACTGGAAAGATGTGAGAGCCCTTTCTGACAGTGTGGCGTGATACGGAGCACACTCCTCAGCCTCGCAGGGCGGGGTCGTCGCCGCCGTCGCGGCGTGGGGTAGGCCGGCTGGGGCACAAGGAGTGAGCGCCCAGAATCCCAAAGTGTCGCGTCTTTACCTTATCATCGCCGCATCACGCGTGCCGCATCCAGTCCTGAGCCCGGCCGCCGAGTGATAAGTAGATCGTGTCATGGCGCCGCGACCCACGCCATTCCACCAAGCCCCGGCCCCGACGCGGCACGTTCCCGTTAACGTAGGGTGCTCGCGACCCCCGCGATGAACGCCACCGACGTGCAGGCTGGCCCCCAGGAGGCCAGGACCGCCAGCTTCATCATCACCGACACCGTCCCTCCGCCGCAGCCACGGCCACGCCCCGCAAGGGCCATGTTAACGCCGCCATGGTAGGGTGCCACTGACTCGGGAGGGGCACCCACGATGGGCCAGAAGACCGCGCAGGCGGCCAAAACTCTAGACGCATTTTGAGCTCCGTCGACTCACCGAAGTGTGACCCAATGGATAGCTCTCCGAACGATGAATCCTTCGGTGGGGTCACACGTTCGGTTATGGAGTCCTGTTTAGTGACTCTGGAGCTCAAAACGCGTCTGGACTTTAGTCCGCCTGGGCCGGTCTGCTGGCCCACTTTGCCACCCCCTCGGGGCCGAGGTGGCGGCGGTGGAGCTGATTGTTGGCCGTGTTGTGCGCAGTGGCTGGTGGCGGGCGCCCTGGTCATGCTGTCCGTCGGTGCGGGCTGCCCCATCGGCTTCTCCGCGGTGCTGCCGCAGCTGCAGCACCCCAACTCTAGCATCCCCACCGACGGCGACACCGCTTCCTGGATCGGTAAGTACGGAGCCACCCTGCCAGACCTGCTCGCAGACCTGCCAACCAGAGCATACGACATGAACCCGCTTGTTGGCGCGCAGTGAAGCATGCACTCCAGGCCGTCCACGCGCCCATCGGCACGCTTGCTGTCCAGGGCGCGCTTGATGGCGCTCGTCCTGGGCCGCAGAACAGCGCCTTGCAGGTTCGTCTTCACGCCGCTGCTGGCCGCGGTATGGCTCAGTGCTGGGGCTGGCCCAGAACATCCCCGCCATGATGATGCGTGGGCCGCCGGCATGTGCGGCCGCCGCCGTCCGGCAATCCTGGCCGATATACCCGCGAACGGTGCTGCTGGCGGAGGTTGTTCTCGGAGCCACGGGATGCGCGGCATCCTGGTGGGAGCGTGCCCTACGTGTCCTACTCCGCGTCGGCATACTCTACGTGGTTCTGCAAGCGGCTGGAGTGGATGTCGTGGCAGTTCGTATGCGCCCTTGTCCGCCGGTGCCCGCCGTCGCGGCATTCGTCTGGCTGCGCTGCTCTGCCCCGACAGAGCATCCTCGTGTGGCTGGTGCGCCAGGCTCCACTTGATAGAAGGCCCAGGCGAGACCCTGGACTGGCTGCGTGGCGGCGCGGGCGAGCGTGCTGGTCAGTCGCCTTCTCAGAGAGTCTTTACCTGGGAGTCTTATTTCAATTTTAGACGTGTTTGGGACTGCTGAGTGGCGCGTGCCTCGCCCCGTTCGGCGCGCGTAAACAATAAGCCTGGTTGTTGCAGAGCAAGGGCTTGGATAGGATGGACACAGCTTGGACTCGCGCGCCGATCGGCGGAGAAGGGCGGACAACGCCGGCGAAGGACACCAGCATGTTGGGCAGTGTTCCCTGGCAGCCGCACGTCCTTCAAGCCCATCGGTCATCAAGAACGTGTACAACTTGCTCCAAGTGAGTGTGTCGCCTCATCGAGCCCCATCCGCACAGTGGGTCAGAATGAAGGCCGTTGAGGCCCACTATGCGACCCGCCGCTCATCGTTGTGTCCGTGACTGCTTCGGCGGTGGTCGTCCTTTGGCTTTTGGCCGCCTCACCGGTCTTCTGACCCACTGTGCATCACTCACCCCATTTTTGCACATGTCGTAAATGAAGCGTCGTTTCCTTTGAACTCCGCCAGAGCTTTTGTCGGGCACGTTCCTCCCCCCCCCCCCCCCCCCCCCCCCCCACACCCCCCCCCCCCCCCCCCCACCCCCCCCACCCCCCCCCCCCCCACCCCCCTCCACCCAATTTCTTCTAAGCCACGGTCCTGCTTTGGAGGCCGTGATGCCGACCAGCGATCAGCGCCACGCTTCGTGGACCTTATTCTCGGCATCGTGGTGCGCCTCGTCATGAGCGCCGCTGGCAGCGCCGTGCTGCAGCGCGTCGGCCGCCGCCCCCGGGGCCTTCGTTCTCCACTGGCCGCGGGCTCCGCCGTATTCACCGCCATACTGGTGTGTGAGGGAAGCGCCCGTGTGGGCCAGTCAAGCCCGGCGAAGAAGCCACTCGCATTAGTGGGCCAGAAGGCCGGGCACAAGCGGCCAAAAACTTCCAGACGCGTTTTGAGCGTCCAGAGTTACTAAACAGGACTCCGAACCCGAACGCGTGACCCCCCACGATGAGACGTTCCTCGTTCGGAGATGCTATCCAATTAGTGTGGGCATCATCGCGTTCGGGATTCGAGTCCTCATTTAGCAGGACTCTGACAGCTCAAAACGGCGTCAACCCGCCCTGCGCGGTCGTCTTGTACCTACTGTGACGCGGGCAGGTCACGCATGGCGCCTGAGCGGCAGGCATCCAGCACGCAGGCGTGTGGGGAGCTAGCTCCAGACCAGTGGCCTAGCCTCCAGGCGCTTCGCGCAGATCTTTCGCCAAACTGGTAGGCCTCTCCTCCCGGTTACTTACGCTGCATGGCTATGTGTTTCGGCTTGCTGAGCCTAGGCTGGTCGGCAGACTGGTTCGGGCACTATGTGGACGGGCTAAGACAGCTACGTTGGGTTGCCCATCCTCCGCGCTGCTCTACGTGGCCAAGTCGTCCTTCGCGGCAGGTTCATCAGGCCCGGGCTCATGATGTGCGAGCTGCTCCCGACCAGCGTTCAGCTCGGCGTCGCCAGCGCCCGCACCACCAGCGATCTTCAATGTCTTCACTATTTCGGCTTCTCCTAGGTGGGTCAGTTTTGATTTCACGTCGTGAGGACGTCCTGCACTTTTCGGCCTGGTTTCTATCCTTCCTGGAGGTACTCCACAACCACGTTTAGTTACTTCTATCCTTTTTCGGTTCGTCCTTGTATTATCCTTCCTCTCTTTTTTTTATATAAAAAGTTATTTTCTCCTTTGGGTTTCTTATCTGCACGTTGCTGAGCAGCCATGCGCAACAGGCGCGATTCCCGTTGCTAATTCATCTCCTCCTAGTTCCGCACGTGCCTTCCCCGTTGCGTGGAGCGGCTCTGCTGTGGGCCCAGCGCGGGGTTCTTCTGGCTCTGTATGTGTGTCGTAGCGTGTCTCACGGTGCCTCAACCCTGCTGTGGTGGACCTTCCTGTTCCTGATCCGACGAGACCAACGGCCGCTCCTTCCTGAGACGATCGAGGACTACTTCCTGGTCGGAGTGTGGCTGTTGGCAACAGGCGTCCGAGACGGAGGCCGACTACTGTTCACGGGTGCGTGGTCGGTTAGCGAGCCGGGACGAACTTCCAAACACCGGACAGCGAATTGCCGCGCAGATGGGCCTGACGACCGGCGCAGACTGCCACAAGAGTCGACCAAACGAGGAATCCATCATGGGTGCTGGTCCACACGTTCGGGCTCGGAGTCCATTATTTTTTAGCGTAACTTTGGAGCTCAAAACGCGTTTTTGGGCCGTGCTTGCGCCGGACATCTGGGCTGTCTGCTGCTTCGCGACAGACCGCTCGTCCCGCAGTGACAGATGACTGCTGCGGCTGTGGTTTTGGCCTTTTGGGCATTCCCGGCAGAGTGGTTGCGTCCAGTGTGGATGTGGTGTTCGAGGGGAGGTCTACTGGGTGGAGCAGCCCGCTGGCTGTCGGCCATTCAGAGCTCGGGGGCGCCGACGCTCATCACAACCTTCCGGACCCTCCCAACTCGCACCGCTCAGACACCCCATCTAACTGGACGCAGCCTGCTCGGTGCAAGGCTTTGGGGTGCTGCCGCCTCGTGCGGCTCGCGGGCCGCCAAAGTGGGAGCCTGTCTTGAGCCCCCCTTCGGCCCCACGTTGTTGGCCTTCCACAGTAAAGAGATACTAGTCTCATGTCAGCCTGCAGGGCGACTCCTCCAGGCGCTCGCGCGTGCTTTGTCCCTTGTAAAGCTCCTGTCCGGAACCTCGAACCTGTGACCGGGCGGGGATACACTTTTATTGTGATAAAATCGCGGGGGGGGAGGCAACTCGCTCAGTGCGATCTCAGCACGGCAACCACTGGCCGCAGAACCGAGTCCGACATCCAACTGATCTCGGGATATTGTGTTCTCCGCTATTCGTATCAGACGAGGCTGTGAATAACTTGTAGTATATTATTTTTGTTGTTGTGTGTTCCTTTCGCCGCAACTCAAATTGCAGGCTGTTTCGGTAGGCTTCGGCTGGGGTAACCCTTCCTTGCCCTCTTGTCGAATTGATGCGGAGATCTAGCGATCCTGGAGCCCCGTTCCTCTTCACAGTTGCTTCCCCGGTCACGGCGATCGACAGCCGCAGGCCTGTTTGGAAAAGAACGCGGTTCGCGAGCCGTCCCAAGCTGTATCGCTCAATGTGAATGTCCAATGAATTTGATCTTCTTGTCCTTGAGTTAGAAATGTGTAAGAATATGTTTTATGTTAAACTTAAAAATAATTGCAATAAATAAGAAGGGGTACGAATGATTTTGTATTGTGGTAATTTTTGACCTCATGAGTAACCAACACAATCTTATTCCTTGTAAACATTCGTACTCACATTCTCACAATTCCTTTGACAATGGGCTCTAGGGTCAAATCTTTCAAGGACTCGACCACCAGTATTGGCTTCATCCGCATTCATGTAGCTTATCTGCATCTGAGAATAAATTTATATTACCATAACATCAGACTTGAAATGTTTGCATTCTAAAGAGAGAGTCTTCATTCGTACCTTTGTACACAAGAAAATATCCAAAAAGTTTCTAACGCAGCTGGGTGTGAATCCATGTGGTGTCTCTTTCAGCACCTATAATAAAATTTGATAAATACACAGTATTTACTCTGTTTCAAAAATTAAATAGAAAAAATAACACCTTAAATTGTACTATACTTACGCCGCAACTGTTGGATTTTTCCTCACCCAAACATTTTGTTAAACCCGCAAACATATGACATTTCTTCTGATCACTTTCTTGTTACCCCTTGTACTACGAGTCAGTCTCATGACATTATGAGCCTCTTTCTGGCTTGAGAGGATCGGTGGAAGTTTGTGAGCTTCTAAATACATTCCTTAAACAAAATTCAACGAATATTGGAACAACTAACAAGAAGAAAAGACCCCCATCTAGACCAAGAAATTAGACTTGTACATGATAAAAGCCAATTACCTAGATACAGTTTTAACATCATTTTCACTCTCCTGCAGAGGCATTGAAAGACCAAATGCCATGAGGATGGGTTATTTTTCACTTGGAAACTAGGGACCGTTCAAAGGGCAGAGAAGAAAATACCTAAAAATGAAAATTGAAGCCGTGTACATTGATCCTCCACAACCCAAATATACATGCTCATAAGAAATTTACAACAAATACTTACAATGCTTACGCGGCACATTGGGCTCAATCCACATACAAAACAAATGGATGGTGCAAGTGGTTAACTTGATGCAAAAGCACGACAAAACTAGTTAAACGCCACCACACGGATAAGATCTCTAGAAATTTTATAATGTAAATTTGAAGCTTGGAGAAAGAAAGTTTCAGAAAATAGCTATTAATTTGAGTATACTTACGGACTAGAGCTCATTCAGGAGCATCTGCAGACCCATTGGATTGCTGTGAAGGGTTAAGGACTTGTGGGGTTCCATTTTATTTCGGCGGGGCAGATATAAGGGTATGGACCCTCCATTTATGGGGACTGGACATTAATTCGGCTTATAAATGTCTTCTATTATCTAGTTTTTGCTCCTTTGTCAGTTTGAATCAAGTGTGAACAGGATTTTCGCTCGTTTCTTGATACGTCGTGAAAACATTGAACAACGCCGGATCATATTTGGGGGTTCATTCACTGCATGTAAATTCTTGCGGCTTCCTACGATTTTCTCACGCTCAGGATTCAGCTGCGTCAGAAGTTAATTCAATTAACATATGTTACCCAATCATTTCGTGTTATTTTCTAGAACAGATACATTCAGTTCAATTTTACCATTAGGCAAAAAACGTCTCGCCATTTGCCGGGAATAATTGAGACGATCTTGAACATTAATTATTATACCGAAAATAGCCTCTTCTCATGGCATCATTTCCACGCTGACCAACAGTTTATTGTCAAAGGAAGAGTAGGTTGGATGGGTTGGCTCCTGGTCTTATTCCCATGATGAAAATCACTTGGCACTGTCATTTTTAAAATTGATTTTCATAAATTCGTTGAACTCATGACCAAGTGCTCAAATAAGCGGGAAGGTCCAACAGGCCGGAAATGCTACTAATCAACGAGGGAAGGAACCAACTTTCATGCCAAAAGGTCCTAGTGGGAGAACGGTCTAAAACGTAATATCATCTGCTAAAGAAAATTTCAAGTGCCTGTAGTACTTTGTCTGTACTAATGCTCAGCCCTAGTCAGTTCAGGGGGGCGGGGATCTTTCCCTGCGTTGCCGGCTTGAGGAGCGGTGTCGGGTCATCGTGATGAGGGTGGTAGGGGGACGTCCCACATAGGACACACGGCAGATGTCCAGGGTTGGTCTGGCAAGCAAGGAGGGGCGTAACCGGAAACTCGTTACCGTCGGACACAGCGACTAGCGGTCGGGGCTTCGCGCAAGACTCGGGACTCCAAGTCTTGCGAGTCGAGTCGATCGGCGCCGTGGCCGGCGCGTCGGTCGGGAAACGTCCACCGCCGCGTAGTTACGTCTGTGTCCAGCCAGGCGACTAGACTCCCGGAGGCTTGCGCGCAGCCCTCCGTTGGCGTTACCGCGTCTCAATCACGTGACGGGTTTGCAAGTGCTCGCTTGCCGCGGCCTTTCGGTGACACTGCGCACGCTGCTGGGCATTACCAGTGCCTGAGACATGTTGCCGGTCCCCCCCGGCTGGCCATTTTCAGAGTAGGTGGCTTCGCCTCCTGTGGTTTCCTCCTGCGGATTTGCCCGGTTTCCCCGCTTGTGAGTTAGGCCCGCATCCCGTCGCGGCCCTGGAACTGGGATCAGGTTGACGACGTAGCGCAATGCTTACCGGCTGCCTCGCGGCGCTGTTTGCGTCTGGCCTCTGTCGGTGGGCCCAAAGTTTGTGTGTGGTGTCGGCTGCCCGTCCCCTCCTGCTCCCAACCTGTCATTTATGCTTTTGTTTAGGTAAGCTTCGCCCGTGCTTTTCGATCGCTTGCACCACAAATTGCCGTTTCGGGCCATTTTTCTAGGTGACGGATATGATATCATTTTATTTGGGGTCAAGTTCGCCACCTAGCAGATGAGTCAAAGGGTTTTGATCAGTGATATAGGATTACGTCCCAGACCCACCAGGCGCTCGCGTATGTTTCCACACAAGCAGAACCCACCACAGTTCCTCCAAACAAAGCTGATAGCTGAGTGTCGTCGGGCCTGGAATCGTTTATTTTCGCCATGATACGAGTGGCACTCTCCCTATGGACGTCCCCCGCTGCTCGATTAATTCGTGAATACGTGCCCGAAATTTGGTCTAGGGTCGTTAGCGCTCAATCTCTTGCAACTCTTTGTTTCGTTTGTATTTCTTTTGTTGCTACTCTTTATTGTGCACTTGAAAAATGGACACCAGATTTCTGCACACATGATTCATGCAGTACAGCTTGAAACTTGCTTGTCCCTTTTCTGTACCTGAAACTCGAAAAACATTTTCTAGTTCTAATCGTTCTTCTGTGTGTGTTCTTTTTTTATTGCATATTTTTAGACAGGTGGTTTATTGTACTTAATTAATGATGGCTTGTGGTGGTGAATTGGGTCAGCACTTGCAAATACTGTAAGTTCTCTGGCTGAATGATTCTCTAATTCATTTGTCACTTCCTATTTGTGTAGATCAAGTTCATGCGTTGATAAGAAGTTTTTTAATAATGAGCAGTTGATGGCGCTTCAAAGCTTACAAAGTACAAGAATGCAGCACCAGATTTGTGCCCAAACACGGAGGACATCGCATTCGTGAGCATATCTGTGGGATACATACCAAATCTTTAATGGGAACATCCTATTGATGCAATTCTTGCAGACCGTTTATGGCAGTTCAATCGTGGACCACAATGGTATTAAACATTCTTATTTCCTGCAATGAAAAGTTTAGAGAATGGATTCTCATTTTATAATGAACTTTTTCAACCCCTGTTACTATTTTTTGTAGGCTCAAGTCTGGCTGTTCTTCCTATTGTATGACTGTGGAAGGAAAACGGCAACAAAACCAATGGCCACTCCTCCATGCCCATACGGATACTGAGTCGGACTTGGACTTCTCTCCCTTTCTCATGATGGACTTCTAGCTACTGGTTCCCAGTGATTGTTTGGGTTAGCTCTCCTTTTCGTAATTTTAATTTAGACTTATTTGACTCTTAATATTTTCATTTTATTAAGGTTCCTATTATATTTGTAAGCCTTAAGTCCTTGTTGAAGTTATTTTCAGGGTGAACATGAGGCATATTCCAGAGGGTGGTTTACAGGAGGAGTTTACGCAACCCTCAGTGTCGTTTTCTCTCACAAGCAGCGTGCGAGTGGATGCTGTCCGCCTTTCATCCCACAGTCGACTTTCTTCTGAGCTCCACATCTCTACACTACTATCACATTGTGGGGATGTGTGAGCTGCTCAGAAGGAAATATTTTGACTGTTCTTCGGGCATTACTGCAATAATTTAGTTCACATAGTCCAGTAGGTTTGTCGATATTCTTTTATTTTATTTTATTTTGTTCAGCTAATTCGCCAGCACTCTGAAGTGATCCAGTCACTTAGCTGGTAAGACTGATGGTCGGTCTTTTGGTTACTTAATGCAAAGACAAGAAACTTCGTGATTATGATCCTCGTGCCACATCGAGTATTACTCATACTGCTGACAGCGACTTCCAAAGCCATCAAAGAGACTCCCGTTGATGGTTTGGCTTGGCGATTTTCACACAGAATCCTAACTCAACTGGCTGTTGAAGCTGGACGCTTGCGGCAGGTGTACATTCGTGACCTCCGAAAGTTTTCAGAACCTGACAAAATCCCTTTGAAGCTTGACAGCTCAACTGGGTGGTATGCTTCTTTTATCTAGTTAGTTATACTTACTTTAATGAACATTTCCTCGTAGCTGTATCAATAACACCCTTTATTTTTTTGTACAGGAATCCTTCCTCATGCGTCTTGTTGTTCCTGATACTAAAATGCTCTTCCCTTGCTGGGAAAAAGGGAGTACATCCATACAATTATGTTGCATGGAAGTTCTTAACGATCTGGGAACTCGATTTCCATTGATAGAGGGTATTCGTCACTCGGGTGGTGAGCAGACAAAAGGTGCCTGCCTAGTTCCTAAGCTACGATTAGCGCCTGGCCAGTTCATGAGGGCTGGATCGTAAACCGTTTGCTCCAGCTAACTTCCAGTTCTCAGTAATTTACCATATCATGTATTCAAGTTCCTCGCCTCAAGTAAGTCCAATATATCTTTGGGTCTTTCAATGTCTCTGTTTTTTCTTTTGTTTGTGTATTTGCCTGACTGTAATGTGAATTTCGTTTCAGTCCTACGTGAGACTTCATAGTGATACTTGTTCCCTGATAAGCTGGATCGTACATCCCTCTTATCAGCAAGTCGCAGTGGAGTGGCAGGCCAGTGATAACGCTGTTCCCTAGATACCGCCTGGACTTAACAACGAAACCGCTTTCCATGGTAACTCCAAAATCCACTCAATTTTCATCTTACTATTTGAAGCAGTTCATCTAGTGAATACATCTGAACCCAAGTCAAAGCTGTGATATTGCGTGTCTGTGGGCTTGTCTTTCCAGAACAAAAAAGAAACAAAGCTTGGATATGTGTCAATGTTACTGTCCTTACAGATGCTTACATTCAGATTTTGAAAACCTGAAGGAAAGAACTAACCATCTCTCTTTCTGCCCTCTCCCTCTCTCCTGCGTCACATCACCCATTTTCCTTACAGGATTCCACGTTGGTTTCCTTGTTCAAATTGTCCAAGAGCTTGAAGGACAATATGAGCCAGTCATGTGGGAAAACCCTCTAGGCCACAGCCCCTTGTGACAATCATCAATCAGTCTTGGTTGAAGGAGCGGGAGAAATGGGCGGGACGAAGAATGGTCAGAGAGAGAATGGTCAATGACGATTGTTTGTGGAGGGTGCAAGCACTCAAAACTGAAGTTGGAGCACAAAAGCAATGAATTTGTTAGGATGATGCTGTGGTTGCCAAAACTGGTCAGAATGGAAGCGGGACTCTCATTGTGTACCACCCCAAACCTATGCCTCGTGCTTCTCGCAATGGTTCTTCCGGTCTGAGCTCCATGAGGAACTTCCTCCTGATAAGCAATTCTCTCTCCGTCATATTATCTCAACCACCATAGCTGGTTGCCAGTCCTCAGCTCCACTACCACACGGGGTTGTGACAGGTGGTGGCAAACAAGAAGTAAGCGTTTATTTTCTTCTCAATGAAGATGAGTGTGTCTTTCTCTTTCTGATTTCTGCATAGCCTTGCTCCTGTCCTATACAGCTTTCATTATATTTGTTTACGTCGAAATTTTTCCATGTACCTCATCTTCATGTCTCTTTTGTGCGTTTCAGCGCCAAGACTATGGTCCGAAGCCATTCACACCTCCAAAACTTAACTTTGTGTGCCCGACTCTCGGTGCCTTTGATATCGGCATATGTGGAAGATCCTCAGCGCTGATGATGCCTTTGCCACAACGCAAACTCTCCAGTGGGGAGGCTCTCCAGACTCCGCACTCAGCTGGTCCAGCAAATGGCGGAAAGCGCGAACATGCCAATGGCTTGGAGAAGAATGGCGCGCAAAGCAGATTTACACAGTCTTAATGATGAATTGTATGATTCCTCTCCACTTTCTGGTTCATCATCACCTGAGAAAACACAAACTGCCAAGCACATCAGACAGAGAAGAACAAGTGATTTGAAAGTTCGAGTCTCTTCTACAGAGAGTCACAGCCAAAATGTTGAGGTCATTACATCTGCAGTTAATGGTTGTTCTCTTGGATGACGGGAAAGTTGACTTTGATTCTCGCAACTCAGCCCCCGAGGATAGCTCTATTGCTCTGAAAGAAGGGGCATTTATGAAAGTCGCTCTTTGTCCATTCAGGTTCTGGAGCAAATAACAGCCAAACATCCCACCCTCCATACTCCTGTGAGAACGCAAAGATTCTTCTTTGGTAGATAAGTCATATGTTCGTCAGGTCGGGAGTCTTGGTAATTTAAGAACCCTTTCTTTTTTTCGGTCAAATGAGTGCTTTCTTAATTTCTTTTCCTTTTGTATCACTGGCAGAAGAAGCTGAGGGAAGCCTGGCTCCTGATGGTGCAACGTCTCAAAGGTCACATGAGCCCACGAAAGTCTGCAAAGGCTGGAAACCGCTGTCTCACTCCGACCCCTAAGTGAACCTCCACTGTGTTTGGTAAGGCTTCCTGAATTTTTTTCTTAAATTATTAAAAAACAAGAACGAAAAAAAAGGAACTTTTTACATTCAAGTTTTTTGCATTTACGTTATGTATTCTTCAATTATTATGTCTTACCGGGAGAGTTTCTAAGTTCGCCTTCACTTGATAGGGGACATCCTGGGTCTGAGTCCAAAGTCACCACACATTGAAACCATTCGGAACATAAGCAGACAGATTTATGGAGAGTGTGACTGGGGTTCCATTGCCACACAGTGAACGAGTAGCGGTGCTCAGTGAGTGGACCAGGTGGACAGAATTGCAGTTTTGGGAACTGTGCTGTGCTGGATTAACTGCCTGATGGAGTGATTCCTGCCCATGTCTTGGTGCCCTATTGTCATGGCATTTTGTTTGGGATCCCTTTCAACTGTAGCCGTCTTGCAGTTGGTACGCAAAATACTGTCTTACTTAAACGATACCTACCATGCGACTATTCAAGAATTGCTACATTGCATATATATGTTTGTTCTGTTGAAGCTTGTGAATGATGGGCCACTCTGAAGTTATGGCTTTTATTAAGCCTGGTAGGCCTTTCGGAAGCAACAAACACCCCTGCAGCCCAGTGGACAAGCTCCACTCTGAACAAGAATACTATTTCATCAAGTTTCAAATTCCCACAGCCAAATGATACTGTTACTTTTGCCATACTTCAATGTCGAATGACATGATCGATTCGTATTTGGGATCTCCAAACATCAAGAACTGAAAAGGATAATCTCTCTTGGGGCAGCACTGGACACAGTATTGTAATTTGGTTTCCTAATTCTATTACTGTGACTTTTTCCTTTCGCTACATCATTGAGAGAGCCCTCTCATTGGACAATGTTGTCGTTGCACGAATTTTCTGTATGGCGATGGACTCTCATGTGGAGCATACTGTGCCACAGTGATGCAAAGATTTCAAGGCTTCGGAGTTGTACGAGCCCATGGGCCAGTGCCCAGCCCTGTCCGAGAGGGGAAGGGTCGCGGCAGGCTCCAGAGGTTGCACGTCACGATAGTCTGGGGCATTGGACCGGGAAAACCTATTATTGTTCGTGATGGGCTTTGGGACAAGTATGTCTGTCCTTTCTTCTTCTTTTTTTTTTTTTTTTTTAAGGTTTTAAACAGTTATAAATCTCCTTATTTTTTGCTCTTTTCAATTACCATGTCTCGTTTTCGTACCCAGGGTAATTCACGAGAGACAGATTAGTGTCTACAAGAGCCATGATTTGAATGTTCCAATTGAACACGATTTGGGCTAGAATGTGTCCCCATCTACTTCTCATTCCGATTTAATGATGTAGGACAGTTCAACTCTCCTTTCGTTGACTGGCAGAGTATTGTAAGAAATATGTGTTGGATTTTTGGTTACCTCATGAATGTTGCTGCCTATCATTGTCCATTTTTCTCATTCTTTTATCATGCCTTCAGGGGGATTCCCACCAATGTATGCATTTGAAGTTGTGTCAGACGGGAAGCACCCAATTTTTGTGTCCTTTGAGCCTACCTACCGGGCAGCTTCCCTACACCAAGGCTTGTCTTTCCTTCCCCAAAACATTGCTGATCGTGATGTGAGCCAGTGTTGGGAGTCTCGCCAAAGCACTTCGTCTTACAAACAATTCTATCGAGGCCCACCCTAAGCTTCACTGTTCCACTGCATCAAGGTATGTGTTTTGGTTACCCCATTTTGTGTAATTGTTAGGAAATCAAATAGTAACAAGGAAAAACACTCATTTATATCACTTGTATTGCTTTTATTTCCACAGTTGGACCTCTTCCAAGACGGATCTTTTCCCTGCCCACAATCTGGTCACCTGGCGAGGCCCCTCTGATTACACGCAAATGAATGGTTTTTTTCTGGAGCTCAGTATTCTGCTGCAAAAGGACTCCAGTCTGCGCCTCCACCCTGGATATGGATTCTTTGTATGTTAAATCAGGATTCAATGAAATTTGATTTGTGTTTAAAACATCTATATTCTACACAGTCTCTTCTTCCATTTAACAGTGTTCTGATTCCCACGGGGTCAGCTGAAGTCATAATCGACTAATTTTCATCAACTCCTTCATCCAATGTGGGTAATTGCCAAACAATGCCACATAATATTGCCAATAATGCCAACACTCTAAGGTGGGTTTGAGCGGATGATTTGTCAGGATCTAAAACAACTCGAAGGACAGAACAGGTTCAGTGCTCTTGATAAGTGTAGTTTTGTCGGTAATCTCATGGCAAGATTTGGTAAACCTTCTAAAATAATTAATTGAACTCAATTGTTATAGATTCAACAAGCCATGAGCAACCGTCTGTTTGAGATGAACATGAAACTAGAGCAAGATTGACAATGGAAGGAGTGGGAATGATGAAAGCAATGGGTAAGAATTTTGTTTCACATCATATTTGATTTTACATTAAATCAATATCCCCCTAACAAAACTATTGTAAATGAACGTATAATATTTTTTATTTTTTTTCAGGAATGAAATGAGGTGCCCTTGCTCATCCAGCAATAATGCACAAAGTACTGGTACGTACATATTCTGTGTATAGTATAAGGTAAAAGTTATGTGGTTTTTCACACATAGTATTTCTTATAGGAGTTGTGTATTAATCAAGAAACAGCAAACACGTCTACCTTGCTCGCATTTTCATAATCATGCCTATCTTGTATACTAACTCCCCAAGATTCTATTCTAATAATAACTTTTATTTAAGAAGGGATCAATTTGGTTTCGTAGCAATGGCGGACATCTTTAAGTGCTTGTCTTCTTTGATCATGAGAATATCTAAAACTCAGTGGTCGCCTTCTCCTTTTAGTTTGTGTTTGTTAGTTCATAGTTATCTAAGACACGAGTACCAACTCTGTACTTGTACAAATTGAAGAACATGTGAACAAACCAGTATTGATCTTAATCATGAAAGTACAATTGTTAAAGTTCATTTTTACTCAGACCATAACAACTAATTTTAACTCATAGCCATAGCCACCCTTTTATTTTGTGGTTCTGTGACATTTTTTGTCTCATAGTTTTGGAATTATTTGGTTGTTGTTATGTGAATATTTTGTCAGTCTTACTACATGTAAGTTCTTTAGAGAAACTTAGGGATGTTTCTTCATTAACTTTGTTCTCAATGATACATCAGAAACCTAAGAGATTTCCAAACCAACCAATGTGCAGGCAGAAGGAATAAAAATGGAGCCCAAATTCTTCCATTGTTAGCATAGCTATAGTGTTTGAGTGGTATTTTTTAGTTCTCTTTCTTTTGCGCTTTTTCGCATATTTATCCTTGTTGAGATACAATGTCTTTAAATTCCATACATTCAGGTACTTACCTGCTTGATATAATGTCATGGTGTCAAACCTAACTATTGACTGTGGAACTCCAATCTATTTAGTGATGTTCTACAATCATAACATTTTGTTGCTAGGGAGATACTTGGAAAATACTTTGTGTGGTGGTTGAAGACTGAAAATATTTCATTTTTGTGGTAGTGTTCCTTATAAAGACATTTTCATATCAATTTTAGTTTTTTCTCGTATATGACTGCCACATTTCACTCTCAGAAGATAGGAAAATTAAGTCTTGTGATTCTATGGAGACAAGATTAGTGCAGACTCTCAGGTGAGCCTTGGTTGCAGAAAGTTTTTGTAGATCCAATCAAACCTTTTACGACATGTACTACAATCTCCCAAGAAATGAGCCCAATCTGGAGTTTTATAATTGCTTTGGTCTGTGGCTTAAATTGCTAAGGTATAAAAAGAACTTTTATGCAGGTCATATGCACTACACCTAGTTGAGAGATTAGGTGGAAACACCTCTTAGGCACCTATTTTGGGTTAGATCTTTACACTTAAGTGAAATGATGAACACTCATCTGATTGGAATCTGTCTTGAGTCCCTGATTTATGGGACCATAAAAATCTATTTGGATTGTTCAAATACTATTACCATATGTGCATTAATGAAATCACTGTGGTTGAGATGCTCTGATATTAACTTTACCATGTGATTCGCTGACACCCTCCTGTACATATTTAAGCAGCAGATAGCTGGTTTTTCTTTTTTAAGTTGTTTATTTTCATAATGTGCTAGTTCCCCTACTATAATTCTAGTCCCCTATTCTGTAAGTACTCATTGTTGTAAATGTTACTCAGGGGGAGTTAGCGTCAAAATGCGAAGGCCAGGGAGAGTGCTCAAAAACTGCTTTCTTATCTTTGCTTCTTTTTGTGGAGCTAGATCTGAAAATATTTGTATCTTTAGGAGACTCAGTAACATTCGGATTTTGTTCTTTTTGACATCCAAACCAGTGTGGTTGGTTTGCTTTGGCACATACATGTTGCACCGGAGTTTAATGAACTTCTAGCTTCCATCAAGGTGGGAAGGGAGGGTATGTTGTGTATTGTAGAAAACATTTTAGGTATTTATATTCTTGTGTCAATTTTATTATTGTTTTTGTCTTGTTTTAGACTGCTTTTTTCCAGATGATTATACTGATTTTTAGTATTTTTCCCTTCTCATTTAGTATAAAGTTAACTAAGAATACAACTTTATTCCTGAACCGAAACTTAACTTATGATACTTTGGTAACTACTATGATTGAATTCCTTATTGTTTGGGTTTAAAGGTCTTGCTTGTTGGTGCAATGTTTGAATTGGGGCTTTGCTCTCTATGTATGTGGACGTTGGGTTTTTATTTATCGTTTTCATCGAAAGTTCGCGACAGTGCTGTTAGTACGAATATGAATTGACATATTATTGTAATCAAACTGACACAAAATAATTTGCTTGAGAATTCCTGTTGGATATGCCCTGTGTGTGGAGATTTTAGACTATGATCTTAGTAGTGGTATTTCCTTGTGATTTTTATGTTTTCGCTTTTAGCATTTGCCATTGGAGTTTGGAATGATTCCTATGCACCAGTTGTTGTATTACAAATTGGTTATTACAATATAGTGTTTGTGGTTTGCTTTAATATATGTATTTGGTTGCATCGCTAAAATCTGACCTAGTCGATTATATATTGCATGTACTGAGCTGCGTCACTAATTTTAACCACTTCCCTGCATTTCCTCGTGAATGCTTGACCTCTCAAAATGCCTTTATGCCATTCATCAGGACAACGTGTTACATTTTGGCCATTAATAGTATCTGCTGACTATTGTTGTGTTGTTATCCCGAAATTAATAAATTCCATATTTTGTGCAGTGCCTTTCTACTGTGGTTTTCATTCCACTTAGAAACCAATGGTTCTCAAAATATTTCAATATGGTCTGGAATATTCAATTCCAGCTGGAATAAGATAATTTTTCAAAATAGAAACCATAATGTAGGTAAGGGTTATCCCTTTGAGCTTAGACTGCTTTGCTTGACAATCTTGGTACTGTATTCGTTGCCATAGACATTACATTCATATAAGACCCGAAGCGAGATGGTGTGGTGTGGCAGTAAAGCTCTCTATTAATTCTGAGCCAGTCCATATAATTATCATTGATTGATTATTGATTGATTTAGTGTTATACCTGATATGATCAATTGATCTGTTTGTGATTTTACTTATCCAATATGCAGTTTTTGTCTCATTAATTTATGTAATCCATTACAAGATTAATGTACACAAGTAACTAATTGTCGCTTTGTTATAAACCAATGATCTATTATTATTCACTTGTTCTGAGAATAAACTGGATTAAAAACAAAGAAAGAATTTTATTTTTTTTTATTATTTTACTTGTAAACAGTAGAGGTTTTTGACAGACACCCACCGGTGTTATTGCCTGTTGCGTACCACTATGATAATACACTTACATGTCCAGAGCTCAAATGCTCCTGTTAAAACAGTTGACACCTTCAATTCCCATCGTGTTGTCAGTTCTTAATGTGCCTGTTGAGCTATCTTCCAGGACAAAAAAACATTCCCAGGCAATCTTCTTCCCCTTTCCTCAAACTTATTGAGCGATTTCAGGTGCTGGTTTGAACCATGAGTAGGCAGTTTACCACTCTTTAGGGTGCAGAGACGTCAAACCCCAGAAAATAAAAAGAAAATGTTACTTGAAAGGATTTGATTTGAATGGATAAGACAGTTCCACATGCTAATGGCCTTTCAATGTCAGATTACCATTGATTTTTGAGTGCTACTTCAACTTGATGTGTTGGGTGCTTTACCATGCAATGTACACTACAATGTGGGTGACTCCGAGGAAGGCCAAATGGTAACATCCCATAGGATAAACACGTCTCCCGAAGACACAATACATTCAATTATACATGCCGGGCATGAAACATAGTTCCAGTCTCCTTCTTCCAATGCTCTCTACGCCCACATGTAACCCATAGGATTCATCTTTTTCTGAAATGAAAATTATATCGGGCCCGCAGATAACAAACAAGGGACACTGAGATAAAAAAATTAAATTGACAGAAAATTGGTTTAAACATTGTTGAGGAAAAAGATTTTGCCCAACCTACGTTGCCCTCCGGGCAGGAACCCCACGCGCGGGGTCAATGACCGCCTGAGCTGGGCCCTCTGTGTCATTGGACGTTGCCATCTGAGGATTCCAAAATGACTGCCACCGCCTCGTGCACCCTGATGTGGACGTTGGGGATAAAGAAGATGACATTGGCAAGGCTTAAGAGGTCCAGGCTCTGATCATGTGTCTCTCTGGACAGTGGGGTGCTTTGTTGATAATAGATAAGGAGAAAAGTTTATCAGCAATTCTCTCACACTTGAATGTCAAACTGTGACAAAAAGCTAAGAACAAAATGACAGTATGTTGATTCGTGAAAGCAAAGACCTTTGACCCGGAATGACAAAACGGGAAACAGGGAATGGGTGGTAACTGTAAATCGGTCCAAGATCGTCCCATGGTGGGGTGACCGAAATTGCGCTGTTTTACCTTCCAACTATGACGGGACCAATCGCGAGACCCCTTCGCGCAGGACACTTTTGCTCGTCCGAGGGGTTTATCGGTTGCCCCTGCTGACTGTGGCACTGACTAGTCTTGAGATGCTGAAGACGTGGTTGGCCAAGCTCGCAGACGACATGCGCTGAGTTCTCGCTTCGTAGACAAGTGGTCGAGGATGCAAGAGAAAAAGCCAACCAGTTTTGGGGTTGTGCCCTTCCGCAAGGCCGACGACAACGTTTTTTCACTGCTGAGGGGTGATGCGGCGCCACCATTGGTGGTAAACCTGACGCGACTGCCCTTCCCCCCCCCCCCCACTCGAGTTGGGAGATTCGGGCGGTGTACCGACAGACAGCGGCACACAGCTGCGACTAACGTTGCATTTTGAAGGGACGAGGTGAATTTGTGAAGGAAATGCCTTCACGAGATGAATCCGTGGGCTTTGCCTAAGCCTGCTGTGTACAACGGTGATGGATGATCGCTGTGTCTGGACATTGTATGAGCTTGAAGGTGGTCTGGTTTTGTGTTTTTTTTGTTTTGTGTGTACCATAAATATTAATAATTGTTTTTGTATTTTCGTTCAGCCACAATCGGTTTTTAGGAGAGATTAAAGAAAGCGGAGAATCAGGTATGTTGTTGATATTTAGGTGACTTCTATGATTGTCACCCAGCTGGAGCTGAAGAGTATGCGAGCGAGAGGGAGAGTTTTCATCCAGCAGGATGCCTTGAATTTCAGTATAGTATTGCAGGCCCCAAATCCAGGCCGTTCTTTGGCGGGAATTAAAAATGGTGAACTGGATAAAACATTAAGCACAAAGTAAAGTAGCTTAGAAATATATGTTGACTACACTATTATTTCTTTTTGAAATTATGTGAATTTTAAACTCCTGAAGCACTATTTTAGGTAGCTCGTATTGTAAGCGGGTGAACCAAACTTGCGTTGGTGAAGATCCCGAGATAGGTCGTCCTGCAGGTAATTAGTAGAAGATGTGAAAGCAATTAGTGAAATAACAGCCTAATGCTTTTATTTTAGTTCAGGTATGGTTCTTGACGTCACATAATTTTGTATCAGTATTTTATTTGCTTCTCATCTCAAGTTTTTTAGCTTCTAGGAAATTTTACCTCGTGGTCTAAATCCAATTCCTCTCCGCGACTCACATTGAAAAGTATAATGTGTCTTTTTGAGACAAGCACTTCGAAGATTTCTCTAGCTGTATAGGTTGTGCCTGTAGGAGGATGTTTAATTGTCAATTCATGACGGAAAACCTATTCAGCCATGCAGATCTTTTATGATTGGTACTACCCCCCACAATGATGGTTCCTTGAAAGCATTGGGTACAATACTAACTGACGGTATAAAATCTATCCTTCAAGGGCATAGTTAAGACTGACTCTTCATCATATTGTGATGGTGAAAAGTTCTCTGATAACTGGAGTAAAAAGGGCCCCAATTTTGCATTTTCTACTTGCCTGAGGTAGTAATTTTTGATTCAGAGTATATTCTTACATTATATTTCTGACCATTCAAATTGTAAATGTACTGGGCTTTATATATATTTTTCCTTAAAGAGACGATACAAAACAATGCAAATTATTTAAAATATAATAAAATATAACCGCCATTTAACAATTATATTAGTTAACTGGTAAGCATGGACTTGCAAACAAACGGATATTTTATTCCGATGCCTTGTTCCCATGAAACTTACATTCTCAGTTCCAAACATCAAATAGATCGAAGAAATAAATCCAAGAGGCGCTTCACTTTTGATGTTTGTACCATGTGGCATGATATAATCTCCTTGTATGTACAGTGTATCAATACCCTTCCATCATAAAATAATCACTCTCTCTGACTGATTGTATTTCTGTTTGAAAGTACCTGCATAGCTTTCTGTGCGTTATGTTCCCATGTCACAATCGTTTTCTTTCATTCATTGAATGGCTTGACGTGTTTTGGCATCACGGGTGTTGTTGATTAATGGTGACAGTCATGTCAGTATCCACAGGACCTGGTGAATAACTCAAACGTCCAATGATGGGTTCTCTTCTGCAAGGACCTGCGTATAACAGTAACTTTAATGAATTTATCACAGGTTATGGATTTAGAATTTTGAGTAATGAGAAACTTACCTTGAAAAACATTTCTCGTGCAGCTTTGCCAACACTACTGTCCCATAGAAACAAATGGCTGAACAGCACACAAAGAAGTAACATTCACCACACTCCTGTTCGGAACAGAGTCTTCGGGGAAAACCTACGAGAAAGGTAAGAAAAAATAAGCACATATAGTGTGTCACTCTTGCTAAGAACGGAACGGAGATTGATAACAGTAAGGTGCTTGACAAACCTTCAAACTCCGAGTTGAGGACAGCGTGGAAAGTAATGTTGAGGGTAAGGTACTCGCTCCATTCCTCACTGTCATTCAATTCTGCTACGCCAGGCCAACTTCCCCTTGACCCGGCATTATGGACAATGAAGGCCAGTTGGAAATCTCCCGGTGATGCCTTGGCTTCACCCAAACCATTAATAATGACACTTCTAAACAGCTCAGCACCCGCTTTAGCCAGGTCAGTTGGAATGCAGACTACAGTGATGTCTGGATTGGCTTCTAGCACCTTTGCTCTTGTCTCCTGAAGACCTTGGGCGTTGCGGGCAAGGAGCAGGATCACTGACTCTTTCCCGAATTTGCGTCCAAACTCGATGGCAAACCGCCTCCCGATGCCCTGGCTGCCCCCAGTCAGCACGCAGAAGGTCTTCTGTCCCCAGAAGGGCTGCAAAGTTCCGCCGGGCATGTTCGTACCGATGGGCGCGTGGCGGCTGACTGAGCTGGAACTGAACAATGACTAGAGGGGACCCTGCTGGCCACGCGGCTGCTCTCGTAATAGAGCCGGCTGGCCGAAGGCCACACCGCTGTGGCTTGATAGAGCCGGAGCCGAGCTGGAATGCTGGACCGCCGGCACCGCCGGCCGGTGCAGCTTACATAACACCCCTTCCCCTCCCCCGGTACTCCGTAAAAAAAACAAGTTGTTTTTCTTAACGAGAGCCACCTCTGGCTTTAAGAAGCTTCAGATCAGATAATTTCGCAGATTATCTGTTGGTTAAAACCTGATTTTTAAGTGAGAATTAAACAGAAGTTTTGATGACACCTGTTACTGTCACAGTACAGAAGATGACAACGAACGCGACTGATGGATGCGGCTCGTCAGTCGTCAGTAAAGTGAAAACTGACAACCTGAGGGCCTTTCTGCGAATGGAGTCAAACTTAGCGCCAAGCCGCTGAAAACTAGCACTGAAATCTTTTTATGTGAAAATGTGACATGTCGTTAACCTCACAGCAAAGCTTACAAGACAGCGAGTACAATTTTTCGTGAATTCGTCCTCCCTAGACAATAGAAAATCGAACTAAACGTAAGACACACACAGCAAGTAAAGAAACCAATAAAATTAGAGTCCCGTGTTTAGAAACACTCACAGTTTCAGCGGCGAGCGGTGGAAACCTGTGGAACTAGCAGACGACACTGTACTTGTATGTACTTGTTCTTCAAGTCAATGTATGAAAAATTCAACAGAATGGTACCCTCGCGCCAGGCCTCTCTTATGTAGTAGTTAGTAGTAGATAAAGAGTAAAATTTATTGTTGTGAAACTCACATTAAGGTTAGGATTTCGTGTTGTTTACTTCTGTCAGTCTAACTGTGATTCCAAGACTTTCCCACGCTTCAGCCGGTGTCTAATTGTCATTTCAAACATGAGCATTACTCCAACTCCATCTGATAATGACGAAGACTTCGATATTTACGGTGATTTGGTGGATCCAAATGTTATCGAAAACACCGCGGAAGATGTGAGTTTGGTTATCTTTATCATGTCACTTGGTTTTCAAACTTGTTTTGAAGAATAGTGTATATTTGCGCCCTTACAACCTTTCAATCTATCATTACAGAAAAGTGATGTTGTGAAATCTCTCGAACAGCAAGTTTCATCACTAAAATCTGAGAATGGAACTTTACGCCATAGCAATAAATGCCTATCGGACTGTAATAAAACTTTAAGCAGCAACATATCGATTCTGTATAAGACTGCAGCAGAAGAAATCAAGCGTAAAGATAAGGCCATAGAGGATTTGAGAAGAGAGTAGGTAGTTTTGCTTTATTTGTTAGTTTTTTGCCCCTG
>CM060090.1:9233362-9356506 GCA_030522485.1 Stenchaetothrips biformis | reverse complement strand
GCAGACGCTCAGAGTCGCCAAACGAGGAATCCATCGGTGTGGTCACACGTTCGGCTCGAGTCCCATTTTAGCGACTTTGGAGCTCAAAACGCGTTTTGGCCGCTTGCGCCGGCCATCTGGCCCACTGTGCGACGCCGCTCGTCGAAGTGACAGTGACTGCTGCGGCAGTGGTTTTGGCCTTTGGGCATCCCGCAGTGTGGTTGCGTCCAGTTTGGATGGGTGTCTGAGGGGGTCTACTGGGTGGAGCAGCGCTGGCGTCGGCCAATCAGAGCTCGGGGCGCCGACTTCATCACCTTCTCGGACCTCCAACGCACCCGCAGACACCCATCTAACTGGACGCAGCCTGCGGTGCAAGCTTTGGGTGCTGCCGCCCGTGCGGCTCGCGGCGCCAGTGGGAGCCCTCGGCCCCCCTCGGCCCCACCGTGGCCTTCCCCAAAGAGACTAGTCTCACGTCGCCGCGGCGCGACTCCTCCAGGAGCTCGGCGTGCTTTGTCTTGTCAACTCCTGTCCGGAACCTCGAACCTGTGACAGGGCGGTCCTTTTATTGTGATAATAACGCGGGCGGAGGCAACTCGCTCAGTGCGATCTCAGCCAGGCAACCACTGGCCGCCAGACCGAGTCCGTCATCCAACTGATCGGGGATATTGTGTTTCTCCGCTTATTCGTATCTACGAGGACTCGTGAAAACTTGTTGTATATTATTTATGTTGTATGTGTTCCCTTTGCGCCATTCTAATTGCAGGCTGTTTCGGTAGGCTTCGCTGGGCTTCACCCTCCCTGCCCCCTTGTCGGAATGTAGATGAGTGATCTAGCGATACAGGAGCCCCGTTCCTCTTCCAGTTGCCTTCCCGGTCACGGCGATCGACAGCCGCTGGCCTGTTTGGAAAAAGACGCGGTTCGCGAGCCGCCAACCTGTATCTCTATGTGAATGTACAAAGAATTTGTTTCTCTTGTCTTGAGTTATATGTGTAAGGATATTTTTAAGTTAAACTTATACTAAATTGCAAATAAATGAAGGGGGATGGATGATTTTTGTATTGTGGTATTTTTGAACACTCAGAGTAACACAACACACTTAATTCCTTAAACCAATTGTCTCACATTCTCACAGTTTCTTTGAAATGGCTATAGGGTCAAATCTTCAAGGACTCGACACAGTTTGGCTTCATCCGCATTGTGTAGTTATCTGCATGGAGGAATAATATTATACTATAACATCAGACTTGTAAGTATGCTACATTTAAAGAGGAGTCTTCATTCATACCTTTGTACACAAAATATCCAAGAAAGTTCTAACGCAGCTGGGTTGAATCCTGTGGTGTCTTTAGCCCCTATAAAAAAATTTGATAAATTACACAGTATTACTCTGTTTCAAAAATTCAAAAAAAAAAACACCTTAAATTGTACTAAACTCACCCATGTTGGATTTTCTCACCCAAACATAAAACGCCGAACATATGACAAATCTTGATCACTTTACTGTTACCTTACTACGAGTCATCATGACATTATGAGCCTCATTCTGGCTTGAGCGGAAGCTTGTGAGCTTTAATACATTCCTAAACAAATCAACATATATGAACAACAACAAAAGAAACCATTACAAGAAAATTCGACTTGTAATTGATTAAAGCCAATTACCTAGGATAAAGTTTTAACATATTTTTCACTCTCTGCAGGGCATTGAATAAACAAAGCCATGAGATGGAAGTAATTTTTCACTTGGAAACAGGGACCTTCAAAGGGCAGAAGATCTTCTAAAATGAAAATTGGTGTCAGGTGATTCCACACCCGAAAATACATGCCATAAAAATTTTATCAAATACTGTACAATGACTTTCGAGGCACATTGGGTTATCTACATTTACAAACAATGGAGGTTGCAAGTGGTTAACTGATGCCAAAAGCACACTAAACTATTGAACGCCACACGGAAAGATCTAGAAAATTAAAATGTAAATTTGAAGCTTGGAGAAAGAAAGTTTCAGATGATAGCTATTAAATTTGAAATACTTACGGACTAGAGCTCTTCAAGAGAATCTGCAGACCCAACTGGGCTGTTACTGTGAAGGTTTAAGAATTGGGGGTTCATTTTATTTCGAGCAGGGCAGAATCAGGGTATGACCCTCATTTATGGGACTGACATTAATTGCTAATAAATGTCTTCATTATCTAGTTTTTGCTCTTCGTCAGTTGATTCAGTTGTGAACAGGAATTCCTCGTTCTTGATACGTGTGACATTGAACAACGCCGGATCAAATGGGTCATTCACTGCATTAAATTCTTGCGGCTTCCTACGATTTTCTCCACGCTCAGGATTTAGCTGCGACAGAAGTTAATTCAATTTACATGTTAACCATCATTTCGTGTTATTTACCCCGCCCCCCCACCCCCCCCCCCCCCCCCCCCCCCCCCCCCCCCCCCCCCCCCCCCCCCGTTTTTCCACCCCCCCCCCCCCCCCCCCCCCCCCCCCCCCCCCCCCCCCCCCCCCCCCCCCCCCCCCCCCCCCCCCCCCTGAACAGATACATTCAGTTAATTTACCCATGGCAAAAAAGTTCAATTTGCCGTGAATAAATAGGACGATCCTTGAACATTAACTTTATACCGAAAATAGCACTTCTCATGGCATCATTCCACGCTGACAACAGTTTATTGTCAAAGGAAGATAGGTTGGATGGGGTGGCTCCTGTCTTATTCCATGAAAAACTTGGCACAGCATTTTTAAAATTGATTTTCAAAATTCTTGAACTCATGAGATGTGCTCAAAAGCGGAGTCAAACAGCGGAAATGTTACATCAACGAGGGAAGGACCAACTTCAGCAAAAGGTGAGAACGGGTAAAAAGTAAAAAAAATATCAAGTGCTGTGTACTTTGTGTACTAATGCTCAGCCCTAGTCAGTTCAGGGGGCGGCTTTCCCTGCGTGCCGGCGGTGGCGGGTCATGGAGAGGGAGGGGGCGTCCACAGGCACACGGCAGATGTCCGGTGGTCTGGTCTGGCAGCAAGGAGGGCGTAACGGAACTCGTACCGTCCGAACAGCGACTAGCGCGTGGCTCGCGCAAGCTTGGCACCAAGTCTTGCGAGTCGAGTCGATCGGCGCCGTGGCGGCGCGTGGCGGAATAGTCCCCCGCCGCGTAGTTACGTCTGCCAGCGACTCGGCTCCCGGAGGCGGCGCCACTCCGTGGCGTTCCGCGCTCAATCACTGAGGTTGTTTGCAAGTGCGCTGCCGGGCCTTCCGGTGACACTGCGCCGCTCTGCGCATCCAGTGCTGCGCATGTTGCCGGTCCCCCCGGCTGTCATTTTCAGAGTAGGTTTCGCTCATGTGTTTCCCTGCGGATTTGCCCGGTTTCCCCGCAGTTAGGCCCGCATCCGTCGCGGCCCTGGAATGGGATCAGGTTGACGCTTGAGGATCTTACCGGCTGCCTCGCGCCTGATTGCGTCTGCCTCTTGTCGTGGCCAAGTTTGTGTTGGTGTCGGTGCCGCCCTCCTAGCTCCCAACCTGTCATTTTTGTTTTGTTTGGTAAGCTTCGCTGCTTTTCGATCGCCTGCACCACTAATGCCGTTTCGGGCCATTTTCTTTGACGGATTTGATAATTATTTGGGTCAAGTTCGCCACCTAGCAGGTAGTCAAAGGTTTTGATGAGTGAAGGATACGTCCCCAGACCCCAGGCCGCTATGTTTCCACACAAGCAGAACACACAGTCCCCAAACAAAGCTGATAGCTGAGGTCGTCGGGCTGGAATCGTTTATTTTCGCCATACTACGAGTGGACTCCCCATGGACTCCGCGCTGCGATAATTCGTGAAACGTGCCAAATTTGGTCTAGGAGCGCTCAATCTCTTGCAATCTTTTTCGTTGTATTCTTTTGTTGTATTTTATTGTGCACTTGAAATTGACACCAGATTTTTGCACACTGTTCATGCAGTCAGCTTGAAACTTGCTTGTCCCTTTTTGTACCTGAAACTCGAAAAACATTTTCTAGTTCTAATCGTTCTTCTGGGTGTTCTTTTTTTATTGCATATTTTTAGACAGGTGGTTATTGTACTTAATTAATGATGGTTGGGTGGTGAATGTGTCAGCATTGAAATCTGTAGTTCTGTGCTGATTGATTCTAATTCATTTGTCACATCCTATTTTGTAGATCAAGTTCATGCTTGAATAAGTTTTTTAAAATGGCGTGGCGCTTCAAAGCTTCAAAGTACAAGAATGCAGCACCGATTGTGCCCAAACCGGAGGCATGCATTCGAGACATATCTGTGGGCTCATACCAAACTTATGGGAACAACATTGCTGCATCTGCAGCGTTTATGGCATTCAATGTGGACCACAATGGTATTAAACATTCATTTTCTGCAATAAAAGTTTAGAAATGGATTCTCATTTTATAATGCTTTTTCACCCCTGTTACTATTTTTTGTAGGCTCAAGTCTGGCTGTTCTTCCTATTGATGACTGTGGAAGGAAAAGCAAAACCATGCCACTCCTCCATGCCCATACGGATACTGTGACGGACATGGACTTCTCCCCTTTCCTTGATGGACTTCTAGCTACTGCTCCCAGGATTGTTTGGTTAGCTCTCCCTTTCGTAATTTTAATTTAGACTTATTTGACTCTTAAATTTTCATTTTATTAAGGTTCTATTATATTTGGTAAGCCTAAGTCTTGTTGAATTTATTTTCAGGTGAAACTGTGGCACATTCCAGAGGGTGGTTTACAGGAGAGTTTAAGCAACCCTCAGTGTGTTTTCTTCTCACAAGCAGCGGCGAGTGGAAGCTGTCCGCTTTCATCCCACAGCCCGACTGTCTTCTGAGCTCCACATCTTACACTACTCTCACATTGTGGGATGTAGCTGCTCAGAAGGAAATATTTTGTTATGTTCTCGGCAAACTGCAAATTTAGTTCACATAGTCCATAGGTTTGGTATTCTTTTATTTTATTTTATTTTCAGCTAATTGCCAGCACTCTGAAGTGATCCAGTCACTTAGCTGGAAGACTGATGGTCGTCTTTTGGTTACTTCATGCAAAGACAAGAAACTTCGTGTTTATTATCCTCGTGCCACAACGAGTATTACTCATACTGCTGACAGCCATCAAAGCATCAAAGACTCCCGTGTGGTTTGGCTTGGCGATTCAAACAGAATCCTAACTACTGGCTTTGATGCTGGACGCTTGAGGCAGGTGTACATTCGTGACCTCCGAAAGTTTTCAGAACCTGAAAAATCACTTGAACTTGACAGCTCAACTGGGTATGTTCTTTCTTCTGGTTTATTTGTTATTACTTTAATGAACATTTCTTTAGCTGTATCAATACTCACCCTTTATTTTTTTGTACAGAATCCTCATGCCTCTTTTTGATCCTGATACAAACATGCTCTTCCTTGCTGGAAAGGGAGACATCACAATTATGTACATGGAAGTTTTAGATCGGGAACCATTCCTTGTAGAAGGTATTCGTCACTCGGGTGAGCAGACAAAAGGTGCCTGCCTAGTTCCATAAGCGAGCGCTGGCTGTCATGCAGGCTGAAGTGAACCGTTTGCTCCAGCTAACTTCCAGTTCAGTAAATTCCAATCATGTATCAAGTTCCTCGCAAAGTAAGTCAAATATCTTTGGGCTTTCAATGTCTCTGTTTTTTCTTTTGTTTGTGTATTTGCTGACTGTAATGTGAATTTGTTTCAGTCCTACCGAGACTTTCATAGTGATCTGTTCCTGATACTGCTGGATGTACCTCCCTCTTATCAGCAAGTCAGTGGAGTGGAGCAGTGATACAGCTGTTCCTAGAATCAGCCTGGACCCCAACAAGAAACAGGCTTCAATGGTAACAAAATCCACATTTTATCTTACTATTTGAACAGTTCATCTGTGAATACATCTGAACCAGTCAAGCATGATAATGCGTCTGTGGGCTTGCTTGCCAGAACAAAAAAACAAAGCTTGGAAATGTCAATGTTACTGTCCTTCAATGCTTACTATCTCATTTTGTAACCTGACTGGAAAGCTAACATCTCTCTTTCTCCCTCTCCCTCTCTCTGCGTCACTCCATTTCTTACAGATTAACCGTGGTACCCTTGTTCAAATTGCACAAGAGCTGAAGGACAATGAGCAGTCATGTGTGAAACCCTCTCAGCCACAGCCCATTGTGAAAAACATCAATCAGTCTTGGTTGAAGGAGCGGGAGAATGGGCGGGAGAATGGTCAAGAGAATGGTCAAGAGATTGTTTGTGGAGTCAAAGCACTCAAAACTAAGTTGGAGACCAAAAGCAATGAATTGTTGGATGATGCTGTGGATGCCAAAAATGTCCAGAATGGAAGCGACTCTCATTGTGTACCACCCAAACCTTTGCCTCGTGCTTCTCGCAATGGTTCTTTGTCTGAGCTCAGATGAGGAACTTCCTCCTGTAAGCAATTCTCCTCCTCCTATTATCTCAACTCCAAAGCCTGTTGCACGTCCTCGCTCCACTACCACAGGGGTTGTGACTGGTGGTGGATACAAAGTAAGCGTTTATTTTCTCTCAATGAAGATGTTTTCTCTTTCTATTTCTGCATAGCCTGCTCCTGTCCTAGACGTTTCTTATATTTGTTTATGTCGAAATCTTTCCATGTACCTCATCTTCATGTCTTTGTGGTTACAGCCAAGACTAGGTCCGAAGCCATTCACACCTCCAAAACTTAACTTTGGTGCCAACTCTGGTGCCTTTGAATCGGATAGTGGGATCCTCAGCTCTGATGAAGCCTTAGCACAACGCAACTCTCCAGAGGGGGCTCCAGACTCCGCACTCAGCTGGTACAGCAATGGCGGAACCGAACATGCCAATGGCTCTGAGAAGAATGGCAAAGCTGACTTACACAGTCTTAATGATGAATTGAATGATTCTCCTCCACTTTCTGGTTCATCATCACTGAGAAACCAAAAACGCCAAGCACATCAGAAAGAAGAAAAGTATTTGAATGTCGAGTCTCTTCTACAGAGAGTCAGCAAAATGTTGAGGTCATTACATCTGCAGTTGATGGTGTTCTATTGGATGAAGGGAAAGTTGACTTTGATCGCAACTCAGCACAGAGGAGCTCTATTGCTGAAAGAAGGCGCCTTTATGAAAGTCGCTCTTTGTCCATTCAGGGACTCTGGAGCAAATAAAGCCAAAACTCCATCCCCTACTCCTTTGAGACGCAAAGATTCTCTGAAGAAAGTCAATGTTGAAGGTTTGAGTTTGAAATTTAAGAACCCTTTCTTTTATTAGGTCAATGAATGCTTTCTTAATTTCTTTCCTTTTGTATACTTGCAGAAGAAGTGAGGAAGCCAGCTCCTGCTGTGCAACGTCAAATGTCACATGAGCCCACTAAGTCTGCAAAGCTGGAACCCGCTGTCACTCCGACCCCTAAAGAGAACATCCACTGTGTTTGGTAAGGCTTCTGAATTTTTTTCATAATTATTAAAAAACAAGAAGAAAAAAGGGAACTTTTTAACTTAAAGTTTTTGCATTTACGTTTGTATTCTTAAATATTATCTTACAGGGAGAGTTTCTAAGTTCCGTCACTTGAAGGGGAATCCTGGTCACAAGTCCACACAACATTGAAAACATTCGGAACATAAGCAGACAGATTTCTGGAGAGTGTGATGGGTTCCATGCCAACCGTGAACGAGTAGCGGTGCCATTGAGTGGACCAGGTGGAAGAATTGCTGTTTTGGAACTGAGCCGTGCTGGAAAACTGCCTGATGGAGTGATTCCTGCCCTTGTCCATTGGTGCCAATGTCATGGATTTTGTTTGGGATCCTTTCAACTGTAGCCGTCTTGCAGTTGGTACGCAATACTGTCTTACTTAAATGATACCTACCAAGTACATCCCAGAACTGCTAATTGCATAATATGTTTGTTCTGTTGTAGCTTGTGATGATGGCACTCTGAAGTTATGGCTTATTAAGCCTGGTGGCCCTTACGGAGCCAACAAACACACCTGCAGCCCAGTGGACAGCTCACTCTGAAAAGATATATTTCATCAAGTTTCATCCCACAGCCAAAGATGTTCTTGCATCTTCAAGCTATGACATGACGATTCGTATTTGGGATCTCCAAACTCAAACTGAAAAGATAACTCTCTTGGGGCACACTGACACAGTAATGTATTTGTTTCTAATTCTTTACTGTGAATTTTCTTTCTACCATCATTGAGAGAGGCTCTCATTGGACAATGTTGCATTGCAGATTTCCTGTATGGCATGGTCTCCTTGTGGAGCATACTGTGCCACAGTGTGCAAAGATTTCAAGATTCGAGTTTACGAGCCCAGGGCCAGTGCCCAGCCTGTCCGAGAGGGGAAGGGTCCGGCAGGCTCCAGAGGTGCACGTATAGTCTGGGCATTGGACGGAAACTATATTGTTGTGATGGGCTTTGACAAGTATGCTGTCTTTCTTCTTCTTTTTTTTTTTTTTTTTTTAAGGTTTTAAACAGTTATTACTCCTTATTTTTGCTTTTCTTACCTGTCTCTTTTGTTCCCAGGGTATCAGAGAGACAGATTAGTGTCTACAAGAGCCATGCTTTGAATGTTCCAATGAACACGATTGGGCTAGATGTGTCCCCATCTATTCTCATTCCGTTTTATGATGAGGACAGTTCAACTCTCTTTGTGACTGGCAGAGTATGTAAAATATGTGTTGGATTTTTGGTTTCCTCATGATGTTGCTGCCTATCATTGTCCATTTTCTCATTCTTTTATCTGCCTTCAGGGGGATTCCACATTGTATGCATTTGAAGTGTCAGAGGAAGCACCATTTTTGTGTCCTTTGAGCCACCACCGGGCAGCTTCCCTACACCAAGGCTTGTCTTTCCTTCCCAAAAATTGCTGTGATGTGGCCAGTGTGGAGTTCGCCAAAGCACTTCGTCTTACAAACAATTCTATTGAGCCACTAAGCTTCACTGTTCCTCGCATCAAGGTATGTGTTTGGTTACCCATTTGTGTATTGTTAGGATCAAATAGTAACAAGGAAAAACACTCATTTTACATTTTTGTTTTATTTCCACAGTTGGACCTTTTCCAAGACGATCTTTTCCCTGCCACAAAGGTCACCTGGGAGCCCTCTGTTACCGCAAATGAATGGTTTTCTGGAGCTCAGTATTCTGCCAAAAGGATCAGTCTGCGCCCACCTGGAATGGATTCTTGTATGTTAAATAGATTCAATGAATTTGATTTGTTTAAACATCATATTCTACAAGTCTCTTCTTCCATTTTACAGTGTCTGATTCCCAAGGGGCAGCTGAAGTCATATCGACTATTTCATCAACTCCTTCATCTAAAGTGGGTAATGCCAACAATGCCAATAATAATGCCAATAATGCCAACTCTAAGGTAGGTTGGAGCGATGATTTGTCAGGATCTAAACGAAGGACAGAACAGGTTAGTGCTCTTAATAAGGTTGTTTTGTGGTAATCTCATGGCAGATTGGTACCTTCTAAAATATTAATTGATCAATTGTTATAGATTCAACAAGCCATGAGCAACCGTGTTGAGATGAACATGAAACTAGAGCAAGATGACATGGAAGGAGTGGATGAGAAAGAATGGGTAAGAATTTTGTTTCATCATTTTGTTTATATAAATCAAATCCCCCTAAAAACATTGTTTAATGAATATAATATTTTTATTTTTTTTCAGGATGAATGAGGTGCCCTTGCTCATAGCAATATGCACAAGTACTGTACGTAATTTCTGTGTATAGTAAAGGTAAAGTTATGTGGTTTTCACACATAGTATTTCTATAGGAGTTGTGTATTAATCAGAAACAGCAAAGTCTACTTCATTTTCATAATCATCTATCTTTTAACTAACCCAAGATCTATTCTAAAACTTTTATTTAAGAAGGGATTCATTTGGTTCGTAGCATGGCGGACATCTTTAAGTCTTGTCTTCTTTGATATGAATTCTAAAACTAGTGGGCCTTCTCCTTTTAGTTTTGTTTGTTAGTTCAAGTTTCTAAGACACAGTACCAACTCTGTACTGAAAAATTGAAGAACATGTGAACAAACTAGTATTATCTTAATCATGAAGTTCAATTTTAAGTTCATTTTTACTCAGCCATAACAACATTTATCATAGCCATAGCCACCTTTTATTTGTGTTTGTGACATTTTTTGTCTCATAGTTTTGGAATTATTTGTTTTGTTATGTGATATTTGTCAGTCTTACTACATGTAAGTTCTTTAGAGAAACTTAGTGATGTTTTAACTTTGTTTTCCAATGATCATTAGCAACCTATGAGATTTCCAAACCAACAATGTGCAGGCAAAGGGATAAAAATGGAGCCAAATTATTCCATTGTAGCATAGCTTAGTGTTGAGTGGTATTTTTTAGCTTTTGCGCTTTCATATATCATGTTGAGATTATGTCTAAATTCATACATTCAGTATTACCAGCTTGATAATTCATGTGTCAAACCTACTTTGACTGAGGATCCAATCTATTTAGTGTGTTCTACAATCTAAAATTTGTTGCTAGGAGATACTGAAAATACTTTGTGGTGGTTGAAGACTGAAAATATTTCATTTTTGTGGTATGTCCTTATAAAGACATTTTCATTCCATTTTAGTTTTTGACTGCCAAATTTCACTCTCAAAGATAGGAAAATTAAGTTGTGTTCTAGGAGACAAGTTGTGCTGACCTCAGTGCCATGGTTGCAGAAAGTTTTGTAGCCAATCAAACTTTTTCACATGTACTTCCAAGAAAAGAGCCCAATCTGAGTTTTAATTGCTTTGTCTGTGGCTTAAATTGCTAAGGTAAAAAGAACTTTTTGCAGTCATTGCACTACACATTAGTGTTAGGTGAAACCTTAGCACCTATTTTGGTTGATCTTTACACTTAAGTGAAATGTGAACACTCATCATTGAATCTGTCTTGAGTCCTGATTTATGGGACCATAAAATCTATTTGGATGTTCAATACTATTCCTATGTGCATTTATGAAATCATGTGGTTGAGATGCTCTGATATTAACTTTACCATGTGATTCGCTGACACCCTCCTGTACATATTTAACAGCAGATAGCTGTTTCTTTTTTAAGTGTATATTTTCATAATGTGCTAGTCCCTACTAGATTCTAGTCCCTTGCTAAGTAATCATTGTGTAAGTACTCGGGGGAGTTAGCTCAAAATGCGAAGGCAGGGAGAGTGCTCAAAACTGCTTTCTTATCTTGCTTCTTTTTGTGAGCATCAATATTTGTATCTTTAGGACTCAGTAAATTCGGTTTGTCTTTTGACATCCAAACCAGTGTGTTGGTTGCTTGCACACATGTTGCACAGAAGTTTAATGACTTGCTTTCTCAAGGTGGAAGGGTGGGTATGTTGTGTATTGTGAAAACATTTTAGGTATTTATTTCATGGTCAATTTTATTATGTTTTTGTCTTGTTTTAGACTACTTTTCCAGATGATTATACTTTTTAGTATTTTCCTCTCATTTGTATAAAGTTAACTAAGAATAACTTTTCCTGACAGAAACTTAACTAGATTTCTTTGTAACTACTATGATTGATTCCTTATTGTTTGGTAAAGTCTTGCTTGTGGTGCATGTTGAATTGGGGTTTGCTTCTATGTATTGGAGTTGGTTTTATTTATCGTTTTCATGAAAGTTCCGAAGTGCTGTACGAATATGAATTGATATTATTGTATCAAACTGACACAAAATAATTTGCTTGAGAATTCCTGTGATGTGTGGAGATTTACATAGATCTTAGTAGTGGTTTTCCTTGTGATTTATGTTTAGCTTTTTGCATTTGCCATTGAGTTTGGAAGATTCCTATGCACCAGTTTTACAAATGGTTATTACAATATAGTGATGGGTGCTTAAATGATTTGGTGCATGCTAAAATCTGACCTAGTCATAATATATTGCATGTACTGAGCTGCCTAATTTTACACTTCCTGCATTTCCTGTGAATGCTACCAAAATGCTATGCCATTCATAGGTAGTGTTAATTTTGCCATTAATAGTATTTGCTGACTTTGTGTTGTTATCCCAATTCCATATTTTGGGCAGCCTCTACTGTGTTTTCATTCCACTTAGAAACCAATGGTCTCAAAATATTTCAATATGTTCTGGAATATTCATTCCAGCTATAATATAATTTTTCAAAATTTGAAACCTAATGTAGGGGAAGGGTATCCCTTTGTGCTTAGACTGCTTTGCTTGACAATCTTGTACTGTATTGTGCCAAGACATTACATTCATATAAGACGTGTGTGTGAGTAAGCTCTCTATACTTCTGAGCAGTCCATTTCTTATTATTGATTGATTATTGATTGTGTATCCTGATAGATCTTTTGATCTGTTTTGATTTTACTTTCCAATAGCAGTTTGTCTATAATTTAGTAATCCATTACAAGATAATGTACCAAGTACTAATTGCGCTTGTACCAATGATCTATTTATTCACTGTTCTGAGAATAAACTGGATAAAACAAAGAAGAATTTTATTTTTTTTATATTTTACTTGTAACAGTAGAGGTTTTTGACAGACACCACCGTGTTAATGCCTGTTGCGTACCACTATATAATTCACTACATGTCCAGAGCAATGCTCCTTTAAACATTGAACTTAATTCCATTGTTTCAGTTCTTAATGTGCCTGTTGAGCTATCTTCCAGGACAAAAACATCCAGGCAATCTTCTTCCCCTTTCCTCAACTTATTGATGATTTCAGGTGTGAACCATGAGTAGGCCATTACCTCTTCTGGGTCCAACTAAAACCAGAAAAAAAAAGAAAATGTTACTGAAAGGATTTGAAGTGAAAGGATAAGACAGTTCCACATGCTAATGGCTTTCAATGACAGATCACCTTGATTTTTGAGGCTAATTCAATTGATGTGTAGGGTGCTTTACCATGCAAGTACACTACAATGTGGTGACTCCGAGGAAGTCCAAATGGTAACATCATAGGATAAACAGACTCCCAAAGACACAATACATTCAAATCTACATGCCCTGGCTGAAAACTAATTCCAGTCTCCTCTTCCAATTCTCTTAGCCCACATGTAACCAAGGATTCATCTTTTTCTGAAATGAAAATATATGGAAGTAACAAACAAGACACTGAGATAAAAATTATTGACAGAAAATTGGTAAAACATTGTTGTGGAAAAATTTTGCCAACCTAAGTGCCCTCCGGGCGGGACCCACGCGCGGGGGAATGACCGCATGTGCTGGGCCCTCTGTGTCATCAGGACTTTGCCATCTGAGGATTCCAAAATGACAGCCACAGCCACAGCAACATGTTGATGAGTTGGAAAAGAAGATGAATTGGCAAGGCTTAAGTGGTCCTGCTCTGTCATGTGTCTCACTGGACAGTGCGGTGCATGCTGAAAACAGGAAAAATTAAACACATTCTCCACACTTGAATGTCAAACTGTGAAAAATGAAAGAAAAATGAAGTTGTTGATCTAGAAAGCAAAGCCTTGACCTGGAAGACAAAACAGGGAAACAGGAATGCGTGGAAACTGTAAATAGGTCAAGATCGTCCAAGGTGAACGAAATTGCGCTGTTTACCTCCAATATGACGGGACCAATCGCGTGACCATCGCCGAGGACACTTTTGATCGCCGAGGGGTTATGGTGCCCTGGATGACTGTCACTGACAGCTGAGATGCTGAAGACGTTGTTGGCCAACTCGCAGACGACATGAGCTGAGTTCTCCTTCGTAGACAAGTGGTCGAGGATGCAAGAGAAAAAGCCAACCAGTTTGGGGTTGCCGCCCTTCCCAAGGCCGACGACAACGTTTTTCCACTGATGAGTTGATGCGGCCGCCATTGTTGGTAAAACTGGACCGACTGCCCTTCCCCCCCCCCCCCCCCCGAGTTGGGAAGTCGGGGGTGTAGACAGCGGCCAGCGGCACACAGCTGCGACTAAAGTTGCATTTTGAGGGAACGAGGTGAATTTGTAAGGGACATTCTACGAGATGAATCCGTGCGCTTTGCCTAAGCCTGCTGTGTACTACGGTGATGGAGATCGCTGGATGGACATTGTATGAGCTTGAAGGTGGTATTGTTTGTTTTTTTGTTTTGTTTTCAAATATTAATAATTGTTTTTGTATTTTCGTTCAGCACAATCGGTTTTTAGGAGAGATTAAAGAGCGAGAACCAGATGTTGTGATATTAGGTGACTCTATGATGTCCCAGCTGGAGCAACGAAGAGTATGGCGAGAAGTTTTCATTCCGATGCATGCCTTGAATTTCAGTATTATTGCAGACCAAATCCAGCACGTTCTCTGGAGAATTCAAAATGGTGAACTGGATAACATAAGCCCAAAGTAAGTACTTAATTATGTGACTACACTATTATTCTTTTTGAAATTATGTGAATTTTTAACCTCTGATGCAATATTTTAGGTAGTCGTATTGTATGCGGGTGAACCAAACTTGCGTTGTGAAGATCCCCAGAAGGTGTCTGCAGGATTAGTAGAAGCTGTGAAAGCAATTAGAGAAAAACAGCCTAATGCTTTTATTTTAGTTCAGGTATGGTTCTTGAAGTCACATAATTTTGTCAGTATTTTATTTGCTTCTCATCTCAAGTTTTTTGCTTCTAGGAAATTTTACCTCGTGGTCTAAATCCAAATCCTCTGCGCGACTCAATTGAAAAGTATAATGTCTTATTGAGACAAGCACTTCAAGATTTCTCTAGCTGTAAGGTTGTGCCTGTAGGAGATGATATTGTCAAGCCTGACGGAACTATTAGCCATGCAGATCTTTATGATTGGTACTACCCCACAAATGATGGTTACTTGAAAGCATTGGGTCCATTAATAACTGAAGTAAAATCTATCCTTCAAGGGCATATGTAAGACTGACTCTTCATCATATTGTGATGGTGAAAAGTCTCTGATTACTGCTGTTAAAGCAATTGCATTTTATTGCCTGATGGATAATTTTTGATACAAGTATATTCTTACATTTATTTCTGAAAATTAAAATTGAAATGTTATGGGCTTTATATATTTTTCCTTAAAGAGAGTTACAAAACAATGCAAATATTTAAAATAAATAAAATATAAAACATAAAATTATATTAGCTTAAGGAAGAATGGAATGCAACAAACGGATATTTTATCCCCTTGCCTTGTTCCCATGAAACTTACATCACCTGTTCCACAAATCAAATAGATCAAGAACTAAATCCAAGAGAGCTTCACTTTTGATTTTGTACCATGTGGCATGACTAATCTCCTTGTATGACAGTAGTATCAATACCCTTCATCAAAATAATCAACTCTCTGACCTGACTTGTATTTCTTGTTTGAAAGTACCTGCATAGCTCTCTCTGTGGTTTGTTCACATGTCACAATCGTTTTCTTTTCTTTCATATCAATGAAGGCTTGACGTGTTTTGGCATCACGGGTGTTGTTGATAATGGTGACAGTCATGTCAGTATCCACAGGACCTGGTGAATAACTCAAAACGTCCAATGATGGGTTCTCTTCTGCAAGGACCTGCGTATAACAGTAACATTAATGAATTTATCACAGGAATTTATAGAATTTAAATGAGTAAACAATTACCTTGAAAAACATTTCTCGTGCAGCTTTGCCAACACAATACTGTCCCATAGAAACAAATGGCTGAACAGCACACAAAGAAGTAACATTCACCACACTCCTGTTCGGAACAGAGCCTTCGGGGAAAACCTACGAGAAAGGTAAGAAAAAATAAGCACATATAGTTGTGTCACTCTTGCATAAGAACGGAACGGAGATTGATAACAGTAAGGTGCTTGACAAACCTTCAGAAACTCCGAGTTGAGGACAGCCGTGGAAGTAATGTTGAGGGTAAGGTACTCGCTCCATTCCTCACTGTCATTCAATTCTGCTACGCCAGGACCACTTTCCCCAAAGACCCGGCAATATGGACAATGAAGGCCAGTTGGAAATCTCCCGGTGATGCCTTGGCTTCACCCAAACCATTAATAATGACACTTCTAAACAGCTCAGCACCCGCTTTAGCCAGGTCAGTTGGAATGCAGACTACAGTGATGTCTGGATTGGCTTCTAGCACCTTCGCTCTTGTCTCCTGAAGACCTTGGGCGTTGCGGGCAAGGAGCAGGATCACTGACTCTTTCCCGAATTTGCGTCCAAACTCGATGGCAAACCGCCTCCCGATGCCCTGGCTGCCCCAGTCAGCACGCAGAAGGTCTTCTGTCCCCAGAAGGGCTGCAAAGTTCCGCCGGGCATGTTCGTACCGATGGGCGCGTGGCGGCTGACTGAGCTGGAACTGACAAGAACAATGACTAGAGGGGACCCTGCTGGCCACGAGGCTGCTCTCGTAACAGAGCCGGCTGGCCGAAGGCCACACCGCTGTGGCTTGATAGAGCCGGAGCCGAGCTGGAATGCTGGACCGCCGGCCGGTGCAGCTTACATAACACCCCTTCCCCTCCCCCGGTACTCCGTAAAAAAAACAAGTTGTTTTTCTTAACGAGAGCCACCTCTGGCTTTAAGAAGCTTCAGATCAGATAATTTCGCAGATTATCTGTTGGTTAAAACCTGATTTTTAAGTGAGAATTAAACAGAAGTTTTGATGACACCTGTTACTGTCACAGTACAGAGAGATGACAACGAACGCGACTGATGGATGCGGCTCGTCAGTCGTCAGTACAAGTGAAAACTGACAAACTGAGGGCCTTTCTGCGAATGGAGTCAAACTTAGCGCCAAGCCGCTGAAAACTAGCACTGAAATCTTTTTATGTGAAAATGTGACATGTCGTTTAACCTCACAGCAAAGCTTACAAGACAGCGAGTACAATTTTTCTTGAATTCGTCCTCCCCAGACAATAGAAAATCGAAACTAAACGTAAGACACACACAACAAGTAAAGAAACCAATAAAATTAGAGTCCCGAGTTTAGAAACACTCACAGTTTCAGCGGCGAGCGGTGGAAACCTGTGGAACTAGCAGACGACACTGTACTTGTATGTACTTGTTTCTTCAAGTCAATGTATGAAAAATTCAACAGAATGGTACCCTCGCGCCAGGCCTCTCTTATGTAGTAGTTAGTAGTAGATAAAGAGTAAAATTTATTGTTGTGAAACTCACATTAAGGTTAGGATTTCGTGTTGTTTACTTCTGTCAGTCTAACTGTGATTCCAAGACTTTCCCACGCTTCAGCCGGTGTCTAATTGTCATTTTAAACATGAGCATTACTCCAACTCCATCTGATAATGACGAAGACTTCGATATTTACGGTGATTTGGTGGATCCAAATGTTATCGAAAAACACCGCGGAAGATGTGAGTTTGGTTATCTTTATCATGTCACTTGGTTTTTCAAACTTGTTTTGAAAATAGTGTATATTTGCGCCCTAACAACCTTTCAATCTATCATTACAGAAAAGTGATGTTGTGAAATCTCTCGAACAGCAAGTTTCATCACTAAAATCTGAGAATGGAACTTTACGCCATAGCAATAAATGCCTATCGGACTGTAATAAAACTTTAAGCAGCAACATATCGATTCTGTATAAGACTGCAGCAGAAGAAATCAAGCGTAAAGATAAGGCCATAGAGGATTTGAGAAGAGAGTAGGTAGATTTTGCTTTATTTGTTAGTTTTTTGCCCCTGTGACTGCAAACATGACATATTTTAATTGTTCCAGGTTAGATTGCTACTTATTTCGACGGAATGGCAGGAAACCACTGGACCATGGATTCAAGAATGTTATACCTTCAACATCGACAGAAAACGTCAAACAGCAGCCATATGGCATCCCACCTATTCATTCTTCAATTGTCAGTTCTGAGAGAAATTTAAAACCAGACAATACAATTTGTACAGAATCTTCTTCAAGTTCTAGAGAGTGCACTCCGTGTGTCACCACGAAAAAAGAACATGCTGTCCAGGAATGAAAGCTGGGCAAATCATCAAAGAAGTCCCTAAGAAGAGAAAAGTCATTGAATATAAAGATGTTGAGAAAAGACCTGTGATGATGACAGAAAAGTGATTCAGTCAAAGTTGAGTGTGTGGGATAGGCTAGGGTATCCGCGAAACAACCCTTTACCTTCAAAGGAAGCTGACAAGGCATCAACCAGTGTATCTGTCAATTGTGAAGGAAGCAATACAGACAAAGATGAAAAGAAGTAATCCTAAACCAAATGAGAAAAAAGAAGAAAGTCACAGACCTCTTGTGCAGACACCTCAAAATTATCAGAAACAAAGCCATTAATAGGAGAAATAGCTTCCGAACAAGTGGAACCGCTGAAGCCAAGTGAAGTAGAAGCGCCTTTGTTGTGTCTCATGAAAGCAGAAACAAACTTCAGTCGAAAAAGGTACTGAATCACTGCGAGGTCCTCCGAAGAAAGAAAGAACCTCCTCAGCCTTCGTTGGTCTCAAATGAAGACAAGATACTCCCAGAAAGTTTTGTACCTTTACAGGCCCCCTTTACCTCTAGGAGATCCCCTACCCCCACCTCCTCTGCCTATAAGTACACCCCCACCTACTCCAGTTAAAAGCCTCCAGCATGAAGAAAACAAAATTTCAAGTGAAATTGCTGATCTCAAAGACACAGTATCGACAGGTTCAATCTCATTGCAAGATGATTTATGTGTCAATAACGATCCTAATGTAGCCATTACATCTGAAAATCAGGAATGTGTAAAAAAATAGTAGACCTGCTGGTCAGATGAAAACCTTTACACACAGTGTCCTTTCAAACCCCGTCGACGAGCAAAGTCTGTCGTTGTAATTGAGGATGCTGATGATGGGGATAACAAACTCAATTTGAAAAGCACTGAATCCTTAAAGGTTGAAACCAGCTCAAGGCCAAGTAAAACCTCTGACAAGTTCAAAAGAACCCCCCTAAAAAAGTCTGATAATCAAGAAAATAGACTATCTTCTGATTTCCGTCCGCACCAGACTCAGCGGTCTGTGCATAGCAACAGACATTTGTCATTGAAGTCTTATGTTCATTTACCTGAACGGCGCAGCCCCTCTGAACTTCTCAATGGTAGGAGTGGTAGAATAGCAAGAATTTCTCATCAGGATAAGGTTCGTGCACGTTTTCGAGATCGCAGATCTCGAAGTTTAAGTCCCCAGAAAAAAGACTTCAAGAAGATGGTCATAGAAATAAAATTGATCAACGAGCTACTAGGTCAAGAGATGGCAGCCGAAGAATTTTAACTGAAGATTATGGTGGAAAAATTGACAAAATCCAAGATGGATTGAAGTCCAAGTCTTTTAAGAAAAAGCCTACTATCCAAAAAGAGGAGGGACATAAATCCAAGAGGATTGCTGCATTGTTTGGGGAGTCTTCTCAGAACCAGAAGAAAAAATTTCCAAAAAAATGAATGGAGATATGAAAAATGCCCTCTCAATGGCAACCAGCACATTGAAAATCAGTCCCCAAAAGGAAGGAGCATTGTTGCCAGTAGCCCCTCTGAAATCATCCACTAACGATCTTGAGGGCGATGTTATTGTTATCAAACGGCGACCGAGATCAAGTATAAAACTTGGTAATAGTGAGGATGCTGCTCACAATTCACGAATATTTACTGTCAAGACATCGAGCAAGAGGCCCCTAGCTGCTCAACACCACTTTCCAAAGATGGTAATGGTGCATCTGATGCAGGCAAGAAGAGTGTGAAGCCTTCCAAGGCAGTAGAACAAGGCTCAAAACAAATCGTGAATACAGTCACAACATCTTTGTATTTCAGAGAAAGAGGTGTGAAACGAAGTACCAGTGATGACGGTGCTCTAGATGAAGACTTGATTGGTGAATCAGAAGAAAGTGTGACAAATGCTGATTCAGATGATACCTACAATCCTAAAGTGTCTCTTAGTAAAATCCAGTAAGCGAAAACCTTCTAAAAGGAAAAGGTAAAATGGACCTCTTTTTAACCATTTTGTTCTCTATGCTGTGATGTATTTTCCTAGAGACTTATAGATACTTAGTGATTCAGTATAACACATAGTTTCTAGCGTCTATAAGCAGGCCTCATGTACTCACACTCACGGTCATTGCTCTGGGATTGATAAGGTTCCCTATAATTTGACTTCACTTATGTCTATTCTGCCCAGTACATTTTTTGTCTTTTTCAGTGTTTTCCAAATGCATGGCAATGTTGTTACATCACAATAAATTTGTTACTAGTCAGACTTCAATTATTTTTTTTTTTAAATTATGCAGTTAGAGATGGGGTTTATGAATGTTATCACTTATTTAAATTATTTATTTCCTTTTCAGTCGTAGAATCAACAAAATACACAATACAAAATACAAAGATTGTACAAGCATCAGAACACCTGTTTCTGAGCCAGACTTAAGTCAAATCGAATGATTTGGGTAAGCTAAAGAAGGGATCACAAGCACATCATAATGTTTCTGGCCCACACATTCCTACCAAAAGATTCTAGGTATTGAAGCCTGGTAACACTGTAAAGAACAACAATCTAAGTAGAGGTGTAGGGAGAATTGACGAGGCATTTCAACGCAGGACAGAGAAAAATGAAAGATAGCACAACTAGCATGGTCTTTCGGAGAAGTAGGGAATAAAGAAATGGATGTGACTAGATCTACATATATACACTGTAAAATTAACTCACAGTTTCAATTAACTTCAAAATAAAAGGCAGCTAACTTGTTAAGTGTTTCAGCTAGTTTTGATCCATCCTGATCTTATTTTATTCAAATCTGGGACATTTGTTTGGGATAGTTTAATATCAAAATTCTAGAGGATCAGAAATATACATTCATGAAGAAAACAAAAGGTCCATTGAGCTATGGTTATTGGAATCCGACACAGAAAAGATAACTGTTGGTACCATTTAAGATAAAAACATCACTATGTTTACACACTCAACTAGCTGACAAAAGAAGAAATTTAACATCTGCAAAGTAACTTGAACTAACTAAGTCATGAATTAATCATTGGTAATAAATCCCTGATAACATACATACAAAAGATCAGCAGAGGCCTCCCCCTCGCCCTCTAAAATAAATGCATTTCTTTTGATGAAAGCCTTTCCAATGTGACCCAATGAAGCTACACCATATCCAAGGCATTTGTATTTGCAAATCCAATTTTCATATCACTTTCCCACAAAAATGCCTTTGATTATAAAAATTATAATATATTCTGAAACCATACTGATCAAAATTAAACTTAAGGCATAAATTTAGTCGCAATATTGAGTACATGACAATTCTAAAACAGGTAACAAAAGTTACAACATTCAAACATTCATATCTTATCCTTATATGTATCTACATATTGGTTTGGTATAATATTAATGAAGGCTGTTGGGCAAAGCATATTGCTTGAATGACTGGTGTTATCTGCTCAGCATCTATAAAAGGAACCGCATGAAAAATGCGTACAACAAAGGTGTTGAACTTATGTGGCATCCATTGAATTTTCTTAAGACTGTTTAATCAGAATTTGATTAGTTCGGCTACCTGGGCAAACCAAACATAACTAATAAAATATTTTTGTTAACAAGAAGTACAAGATGAGTCCTAGGTTTAATTGAAGAATGTACTATGTTAGCAGGTATAATTCTAACATCTCTGACAATATCTAATTTATCTTATACATTATTTGAAGGATCCAACCCAAGCCTTAAAACTAGTTCTGTTACTAAACAAAATGGTTAAATTTTTTTAAAAAAAAAGAAGAAGAAAGAAAGGCGAACTTGCAACAGTTTAAAATGAGTTTCGCACTCCCTTGTAGAAAGTAAGCGATCCAACAATGAGAGAGACAAAGCATGGCTGCAATAAATTGAATATGAGCGAGTGAAAAGTACAGGAATTGTCTATTTGCAGGTACATAGTATGACACGAGACTAGAATAAGAACTTTCTATGACCCCTAACATACTTCATCTACATTCAATGAAAAGCGACATAATTTAAAAGCATAGATTTATAATTCAAAAATTTAAATCTTATCAGACATAAGCAAAACGGTGGGAATTCTTTGAAAACTAATCAATTTAATTATGTGAGGAAGGTAGGATAATATAATTTTCTAAATTGACCATGACATATCACTTCCTTAGAAGATGATTGACAAACAACTTAGTTACCATTTTGTTCAACAACTTGAAAGGCAATGAAAAACTCATAAATTTTTAAGTGTTCTAAATTTGAATCAGACATTGAATGAAATAAGTAAATGTAATGAGTGAATAACAGCTTTTGAACCCGTAAGAAAAACAGCATCATTAGAAATACAAAAATTTTAAAAATACTGATTTTGAAGACTCCACAATTCAATTTTAATTCCAACCGACGCTTGTCTCTCCAAAATATTGGATTGCAACTGCAAATTCCAAAATGAACATAATCCTGAGAGTTTGCTGAAGATAAAAACCACATAAATATTGAAAGGTGCTCACAAAATTGTCTGAAACTTCTTGCAATTGACAAAATCTTGAATCAAACATGATCATTTAAAGACAGACCGTAATGCTGGGCGAGGTTTGGTCACTGTACCATGGGATATCCTTTGCCACACTTGCAGCAGTGGGTCTCATGAAACGTAAACCGCTGGTCGATACAGGTTTTAAAGTCACTTTGTTGAGTGTTGCCACTCTCTTGGGGGACGTTCCCACACTACTGCCACTGCTACTGCTACGGCTGGCAGGTACAATGGAGCGAGAGTTCTCCTTGAAACTAGTACTGAGACCTGATGTAACTCTTGGACGTTGAATAGTTGCACCAATACTACTACCACTGCTACTGCTCCTACTTGCAGGAAACAGCAGTTTTAGGATCTTTTAGCTGAACAGGAGCAAACGGTCTTTTGGTAGTCGATGAGGAGCGATTGAGGCCAACTTTGTTTAGATCTTTACTCGTGGAATTATTAGAATCTGGATTAGATCTACGCAAATTTGAAGTAAGAGACTTAATTGCTGAGGTATATCCAGTGAGTCTACCTCCATTAGAGTGACTTGAAGACTTGGGCACAGGAGATGTAATATTTCAGCACTGTATTTACAGATGTTGCACTAGCAAGTGAACTACGGGAACTACGGAGGCTGGTTTCTTGAGTTTGATCTTTCAACTGTTGGTTTCTTCAATGGTGATCCACAGTGATTGTCAGCAGTGAGAGATGTGCGTGAGCCTCTCAAACTAGATCTTGAATTCGACCGTTCTACACTAGAATTGCCATTATTTTTGCCTGGGCGAGATAACTTGAGAAGTCTGTTGAGACCCCTGTCTTAAACTAGGAGAACGTCTTGGCACAACTGTGCTACCGCTACGCCCTGTCTCTGCTCGTGATCCGAATGCAGCTTTCACAGAGTTGCTTCTCTCAAGTTTCTGTCGAACAGTGCCTATATCACTGCTCTCAGGCAGTTTTACAGGCATGGATGACAAACCATTCGTTGAAGCCTGAGTAGCCAAATTGATACTGCTGCTTGTTTCTCCACTTCCACTGCTGTCAGCTCTGGTTAAAGGAGCAGTTTTCTTCCGAGCTGGTGAATCAACAACATCAGAGGATGTTCCCTGACTGGGAGTTTCTGAAACAAGACTTTGTGTTTCCTCAAAGCCCTCATCTAACAAATCATGTTCAGATCTTAACTTGCCTTGCCCAGCGGGAGTTGAAGCTTGGACACGAATTTCAGGAATTAATTCATTACTTTGACGCGTTTTTGCACTGTGGACAGCAGGTGAGTCCGTGAAGTAAGTACTGGGCTGCAAGCTGATGGGCCTTTCGGAACTCGAGGAACAGTGGGAGTAAACTCACCCCCACAACGAGACTGTTTCAAGGCTTCATGAACTTGACTAGGTTCAATCATACTGCGAACCCTTTCACGTGATGTGACTTTTGATTCATTAGGTCGATTTCGAAGTGCTATTAAGACATCGTTGCGATCTATACCAGTAAGAAATCGAGAACTGGACGACCTTCCAGCTCTAGATGTTACATCTAAATTCTGTAGTTCCTTACTAGATTTGGAAATGTCAGCTAGTGCCTCCTGGGTGACACCATCAGAATCATCAGCTACTTTATCTCTTGCGGCCTCTTTGTCAGGGCTAGGTCTGTGATTAAGACGGTCTTGCCATTTCTTCAGACGCTTTTGAGATTCCTCTGTAAGGGGATGAGTGAGTTCCTGTGGTGCACTTATCGCAGATGAGTGGGCCTGCTGTGTATTGGGCCGCAAGATCTGTTTCTCAGGATGAGCTGTGATGAAGATGTCTCTAATTTTGACTGTGCTTCATCACAACTATCCTCTTTCCGTAACGGCGGTTGATCCTCTTTGTCTGAGTCCTGACTCTTCTTGTAGCGTCGTGTGCGGCGGGCGGATGAGAATCGTTCAAACTGTCCATCTCCCATCTCCTCTTCATCTTGACCTTTCATTTGTCCGTCAGAGCCAATAATTTTGGTGAAAGAGTCTGCACTCAAAACACGCTCTCTACTTGCACTGCGACGAGGTGTCTGACGCCTGTTATGCTGCTGCAAGCCGTAAAACACTTTACGAGTAGCTGGTGGTGTCTCAATGTTGTCAGAGTCAATTTCAATGCGGTCACTGACAATGTCATTTTCGCCAGATGGTGGCTTCCGTAAACGTCTGGGCACAGACGGTGGTAGCTGGTCATCATCCTTCTCTTTTTCTTTATCATCATTCCTACCAACTAATGACTTGAAAAAGTCCTCAGTAACATCAACAGTGTTTCCGATACTTGTTGAGTATTTGAGACCTTGAAAGAAGAGGGCTGCCTGGAGCACTTGCTACACCGCTATCTACTCTAAGTTTTGGCTTCTCCAATAATGTAGGTTCTGGCTCAGTTACAGTGGGTATATTCTTACGTTTCACCTCTTCTTTAATAGCCTGAGAAAAAAAAACATCAGTAGAATCAAACACATGCTGGTAAAAATTATTTAAGTACAGTAATTCTTACTTGTAAGGTATTTGCTGTTGATGAAGAATCCATATTTCCCCTTGACCTCATCCTTCGTAGTCTTCTAACTTCTAACTCAGTTTCCTCAGATGTGTTTTGGAACATTGAGATTTGATTTCCGCCATGAGGATTTATCTTTTAGTGGAGGTTGCGCTTCTGAAATAATCAAGAAAGACGGTTTAAGGATACTAAAGTAACATACTGTTGTTTGTCAAGCACAGTAGCAAGATTTTAAAGCAATTTTAAACTAGAAATTTGAAAATTTCTATCTAAAAATCTATTAAAGAGAAGACCAAGATCACATATTTCCATAAAAAAAGCATTTTGTGTTAATATCACCACTGAAGCAATTAAAAAGCAGAGCTTAACACAACACAAAATCAAAAGAATCGCACCAGCAATGGCTTCCATGGTTCCTACAACATCAGTTCTGTCAATGGTTGGCTTCCAATCAGGATAAACACGTTTGTATTGAGGATTTGATAGAGACTCTTGAACACCAGGACCAAACTGGGATGTAGAACTGGGAGCTGTTTGAGGTGACGGGGATTGACTGTCGGCAAGCTTTCCCTCAGGGAGCGTGTCTAATCCACCACTACGGCCATCACTCTCTGCATGCAATGAACCACATTCAAAATATAAAGGCAAGCACTCGTACATAAAACAATTACTTGTCCATAACACAAAAAAGATTCAGAAAAATAAGTTCCAAACACAAAACATGCTTTGCCACAAAAATCTAAAGGCAAATTCCACACAATTTTAAAAACTTATTTCATGAACTCTAAAATGCGCAAATGATACCATACCAGAATCTGCTTCCAAGGAACGACGATTATTCTGCAAACGTCTGGACCGTCGGCGTAAGTCCTCTGAATCCCTCTCTTCCTTCTCATTTTCTTGAAGCCAAGCTTCTATTTTTTGTCGCCAAGCCCTGAAATAGTAGAAAATTGAGTATCAGCAAACTTCAAGTAAATAGCATATGTATAACTATTAAACTGGAGGGTCAAATTTACCTTGGTTTCTCTTCCTGCTCAAGGGGAGGTAATTGAGGAGTTGGAGTTGGAATCGGAGATGTCGGTCTTTCACGATCACCACCGAAGTCTGCACTCAAAAGCTCTGGTCGACGACGACCACTACCGCCACGTGCTCTTCGTGCCCATGAACGATCTGCAAAACATGTCAAAACTCAGGAGAAGGTCATGAAAAGGAATAAAGGGATGGATCAGAAAGTTTTACACATACCTAAACTACCCCATGATTTTCTTTCCCTTGAAGCATCTTGCCCCGATGCTCGCAAGAAATCCATCAAGTTTGAGTCGTCTTCTTCAGAGGGAACACGACTCCTCCTCCTTCTGAGACTTCCAGTAGGAGTCACATCTACAATAAATTATTGAAAATGTGCAAAAAGGGTAAGCTCTCTGAAATCAGTAAGTACTAAAACCAGTTATTTCAAATATACCTGGAGAATATGTATCATCTTTGCCACTTCCTGGTGGCTGGTCTGGTGATTGACCAGAGAACGATCCTAGTCGTCGCCGTTGCATCATTGGAGAGCCAGGAATAGATACTTCCTCTTCAGAGGCCATGCTACGAACTTTCAAATCCCTTTCCAGTCCCTTCTTCTGTTGAAAGCCTGATCTGATATCATATAGAAGGTTGTCTACAAGCTGGCTTTCAGATTCTGTTGATCCTGAACCTAGATGACCACTCACTTCAAGAAAACATAAAAATATTAATGGTTGCTCTTTGTAAAAAGAAAGAGGGGACCATTACAGTCATGAAGACATAATAATCTACTCACAGTGTCTTCTTTTTGCTGCTAATTGTTCCTCTCTCTGTCTACGTCTTGCAGTAGCTTGCTCCTCCTGAATTCTGCGCCGTTCATTTTCAACAACAGCTTGGCGGAATTTCACACAGAAACCTTGGAAAATTCTGAGGCACTCCTCCAACTTAAAGGATGCAACATCTTCACAAAAGAAATCAGCAAGACTACATCTTAAGGACTCGAGTTCTTCCATATCCTTCTGAAGGCCAAGAACTTCACGCTCAGCCATCTAGACAAACAGCATATATTAAACTCACTTCATCAGTTAAAGGCAAGAGAGTCAAAGAATAAAGTAATTACCTGAAGGAATTCAGCCATCTGACTTTTAATGTCGTTATCTGTGCTTTGCAGGTCAACCTGTTTTTTAATTTTCTTGATCCGCACATCAAGAGCATTAATATCATTTTGTATCTGTTCCACTGTAGTCCTGTTAGATAATTTGTGAGGGAGGGAAAAAATGGGAGTTAGGGCAGTACATTTTGCAGACCACAACTTAGATTAATTAAAAAGAACACGCTTACTTTGTGGCATCTTCTAGAGCTGTTTAAGTCATCTGTGAATCGTAAAAGATCTTTTCTTTTTTTTTCGGCTTGCTGGTAAAGAAAGAAAAAAGGTAAAGCAAATGTACAAGATTGAAATGGAAACTATGCTTTATTTATTAACCTTATGAATAATAGGGATTACAAACCATAGCAACATAATGAATCAGATGCATTCCTGGTTTGTTGGCACGGATATCTGTAAGCTTCTGTAATGAGCTAAGTTTGACACCAGCAGCATTACCTGCATATCCACCCTGTGAAATGAATTCCATAATAGTCACAAACAACTCATTAAAAAAAAAAAAAAAAATTATTTAAAAATCCAACGGTTTTAATGATACTTACAGAATTTAGGAAATTCCCAACACGAACCACCATGTACAAAACTTCTTGCAGTGGCTTATTAGTCATTAGATCTATTTTTAATGTTTATTTATTTGTTGTTTTGAAAAGAAAAAATTAATGCATTGTTTTTTAAATATTCTTTTTAAGAGTAAAACAACAATAACAAAAGCAGAATATCAAATTTACCTTCTCCAGCGACAATCATTGAATTGATGCTTGGCTCTAAATAACTCATGTTAGAGGCAAATTCTTCTTTTAACAGCATGCTTTCAATTCTTAGCTTGTAACTGAACAAACACAATTTAAGAATTTGGCACCCCTGGCTGCATAGCAACAATTTGTGACAAGACAATCAGAACAGAACTTACTTGGGTACTTTAATAAGTTGAAGCAAGAATTTTTCTGCATTTCCTAGCTTGCTTGCATCTCCATCAAATGCTCTTAACATTTCTAACTCATCTACCTCAGGTAAAATTTTCAATAATCCTCGAAGCTTTTCTGCACCAATGTCATCATGAGCACCATCACGTATGAGCTGAATAATATCTTCATTGGAACTATGAGAGAAAAATTTGAAAGAGCACTATAAAACTCAAATATCAAAGAAATGTACCAATGGGAATCATAATACTTCTTTGCTCTTACCTGCGAAATTGTTTGAGAAAAATATTGACATTTAAACTACGCTTCCCATCCAGTAATACAATCTAAAAAAAAAAAAAAGAGGAAATTCTTAGAGAGAAAAAAGGGCACAGAAAACAAAATTTAGATGTAAAGGTTTGGAAATGTACCTCAGACGACTCTTTCCTTCTCCTATCAGAATCTGGAATTTCTCGTGCTGCTCTGTAAGGTGCAGTAGCTGTGGGGACTGGCGGTACTTGTTGACAGAACAAGCCCTCCATTTCTGCCCAATCAAGTTCTGCCATCGGCGAACCCTGATGAGATCGTGCCACCAAAGCCCACACATTGTGTTTACCGACAACCTAACAACAAAAACACATTGTTAAGGAATCTGAAATATATTATTTTAAAATTGAAACAAACGGCATGAGCATTACCTTGTTATTCGGAATTTTATTCCAGTTAATAGTTTTCATTTTAGTCTTAGGTGTTGGAATCTCTTGTTGAGGAAGGAGTCGTTGATTACTAGAGTCAGGTGGTTCAGGGCTGGAACCACTCGGTGTGGACCTTGACATTTCCTGAGCGACTGGAGGTGGAGGGCATGGGGGTGGTGGAACCCCATTCCTACTTGGCTGAGGAGGAGCTGTTGGAGGGGGTGCAGGGACAGCTGGAGGAAAAGGAGGTGGTGGGGGTGTAGCCACCCCATTTGTAGGAGGTGGTGGAGGTGGAGGTATTCCAACTCCTGACGCAGAGATAAGTGACTGTTTGCGACTACCACATGTTGAGTCCTTTTCCTTGTCAGGTGTTCGATGTGGATGGCAATTGCAATGTGAGCATAGTTTTGACTGAGATGAATTGGAAGAAGATAAGACAAATAATTGTACAAATTAAAAATGTAACAAGAAAAACATAATGAAAAAATAAGTAAAAGTCAGCAGTCATTACCTGTAAAGAGGGTGATCTGAGAAGTTTAGATGCATCCTGTCGGTTGTCCAGTAGGGTAGCTCGATGTACTAGGGTTTCAGCTGTGTCCCAGATGATGTCACACACTGCCTCCTTCGGATCAACACTCAAAAGGTGTTGAAGAATGCTTAAAAATGGAATTTCTTGAGGAGTATCTGCTACCTGCAGGTGTCAAGAAAAAAATATTAAAATAGTATAGGGAGCAGTAGGGGGTGCAGGAAGTCGATAAATCGTGGTTCTAATAATTGAGGCAAACGAAAAAAAAAATGTTGAAATTCAATTTTTTTAATTCAATAGAGTAAACCACCGACCTGTCTGAGAATGGGCGTAGAAAACGTCGAGGTGCGAGTTGAGGTCGACGCCGACGCCGTGCGGCGCGTGCAGGAGGCTGGCCTCGTCGCTCTCGCGCTGCTCATCGAAGACGTCAAGCTGGACCCCGAGGTCCGGCGCTGACGGGGCGGTCTTTCTGCAACCAAAAGAAATAGACGAGTTAAATAACAAAATTTTTTGATTGAATTTTGCAAGCAAACAGCGCTGCCCTTCCCCTGTGAGTGTAGGCAACACGCACGTCCAGACACAAACGGGTGGTTCTAGGGAAAAAATCCCATTTCGCCTCGTTTTTTTTAAAAAATTATTATTATTTTATTTTAGGATTCCGTTTGGAAGCGAGGGTCGTTACCGTGAGACACGCGTGCACCGCCATCGCGTGCATGGCGCGTGCGGCACCGCGGCTGCACACGCACGGCGCGCGTCGTGATACGACGCGTGCTCGGCGAGGGCGGAAACGACGAGGGCGAGGCGTCGGGTCCCAACTTGTGCTTGGGCCTTGTTGTCTTGCCTTGCCTGCCAGTGATTGGCTGAGTGATGGTATGGCACTGAGGGGCTGAGGACCGCCGCGACGCCCGCCGCCTTGGCCCGCCTTGGCCCGGCCCGGCTAGGCCCGGCCCGTCGTGCTGGGCCCCGGGCCCACTGTGTCCCGGCCGCGTCGCCGTGCTTCGTCGCCGAAAGCGGCTAAAGGCCTGTGCCCTGCCCTGGGTCCCAGCGCAGGCCACGGCTTCAACGCCTGCAACGCCGTGGGGCACTCGAGGCGCATGGAGTGCAAGGAGCAAGGTGGGAGGCAGCCCCGGCCACCATTACGATTGCCTTCGTTTCGGGTTGATTTGGGAAAGGAGGAGGGGCGACTCGATCCCATTCAGCAACACGCCCGTCTGGTTCAAGGCGAACACTTGCGGACCCATCAACGCGCAACGCGCTGCAGTCTGCAGTTCATCGAGGGGGCCAAGTTTTTCCCACTGCACCGAGCCCTGCAAGCCAGCCAGCCAGCCAGCCAGCCAGCCAGCCATCCTGCAAGCCCTGCCGGCGAAAACGAAACACTCGAAGCCCGCGGAAAGGAAAAGGGCTGACAGTAAACAAACAGTGGTGGGCACTGGGGCGTATTGGCGCCCGCGATGCGCGAAGCCAGCGAAGCGCAAACCAGAGATGCATATTTACACCGTCATCGTCTCCCTCCTCAAGGAAAACACCATTAAACAGAGGGCGGGGAGGGGCGGGGGCGGGGGGTTGTCTTAGACGGTCTTGCGCTGACCCACATTCCCACCGCGACCCAATCCAAAACGGGGTGTTCACTTACTCGCCACGGCTCTGGCAGCGACAGCCCTGAACCCCGTCGCCGTCAGCGGCCACCCCCGGAGCCCCCGCCGCCAAGACCGACCCCCGCGGCCTGGACGGCGCCGAGGGCGCGGAGCCCGGCCAGCCGGACCAAGCAGGGCAGGAGCAAGTCGTTTCTGGGCCGGGAGTCTGCCCAGGCTCCGGGGGCCGACGGCCGTCTTCACCAGGGCCGTCGACGGCGTGCTTCGGTACGTCGCAGAGGCTCGCACTTCGCGCCGGCGCCGTGGTGGCCGCGAGCAGGAGCACGGCCTCGGCCACCAGCCCCACGCGCGTGGCTCCACGCTCCTTCAGACTCGACGCGTGAATCGGAGGCACGCACGCACTCGCGGGGCACGCGTCGGGGTGGCTGCGGACCGGGGGCCCAACTGAATTTGAGCAGCAGCGGCTAACGATGGGCGATGGGGCCTTCGCCCCTCGCCCCCCTCTTCCCCTTACTTCCTGCGGCTTATGGAACCCCTCTCCCCTCCCCCTCCTCCGTCTTCAGCGGCAGGGCACTGCAGGCTGCAGGGGGCGGCGGTTGTGGTGCCCATAGTTGTGCCCCACCCCGGCCCCACCGCGATGTGTGTCTTTGGTGTTTACTTCAGGAAGACACGCGTCGGTTGGTCGGCGGTGCATCCCATTCCGGCGCATAGAGGGCCAGAAGACCGGTGGAGGCGGTAAAAATCCCGGACGCGTTTTGAGCTCCAAAGTTGCTAGATGGGGCTCGAACCGAACGTGTGACCCCACGAATGGATTGCTCTATGAACGAGGAATCCAATGCTGGGGTCACGCGTTCGGTTCGAGCCCCATGTACTGACTGTGGACTGTGGAGCTCTACACGCGTCTTGAGTTTTGGTCGCCTGCGCCGGCCTTCTGACCCACTGTGCGCCGTGGTGCTCTGAGCGCGGTCGGTACAGCAAAAGGATCGCCCATCGTCAATTCACGAACGCAAAACTTTTCATGGTAATCTTATGGACAAACTTGGCGACCCGGGTCATTTCTTTCCCTTCCTTGGTAGTGCCAGGCCAGTATGCCGGATGCGGGTAACCAGTACTCACTCGGTGTGCATGCACTTCCCCAAGGCGGCAGTCGTGACTTCTCCGCCGCCGAGACCCATGGCAAGGGGCCTCCTTGTGCAGCAACAGGGCGAGCCGAACAACAACAACAAAAACAACGCAGTCGCCGCGACGAACCACACACTACTTGCGCTGTGCACTGCCGATCATCCACTGGCTGACTGACCTGCCCCAGCCCCCCCAAGTAGAGCCAGAGCCCCCGGCGGGGCTGGGGGGCGTGAGGGAGGGCGAGCTAGGCGAGCCCCCGGCGAGCCCCGAGGAGAGGGGCGAGGGATGGACGCTGGATGGACGCACCACTACTACCGCCACCGCCTCCCCCGCCGGCATCCGCGTCGTTCGTCGTCCGGCGCGGCCTCGAGCTGTCCGTGGTGGCTGACCGAAGCTGTCCGCCGCCGTAGCTGTCCGACCGGCCGCCGCACTGGGACTGGGGGTCCTGGGCCATAAACCCCCCCGCCGCCCCGCCGCCCTCCCCTCCGCGCGGATGTCAATGCTGCCTCATCGGCGACCAGATGGCCCGTGCGGCCCAGACCCGGCTCCCGGCCCATGCATGCCGGTGACTTGAAAGGCATGCCGATCCGCAAAATATTTCAGCGAGGTGCACGACTGGTGCAAAGTGCACGGGGCGGGTGCAATGTGCAATCGCAACCTGCCTGCTTGAGGGGGAGGGGGGAGGGGCGCTCCGTCGTCGCGGTCCTGGCCTCCACGCCGCGCACGTGACGACCTGCTGGAAGCGCAGGGGGAGTCGCGGCGCCACCGCCAGGGCACCGCCAGGGCAGCAGACCGACCCCACCTGAGACGCGCCGTGTCGGTGCGAGAGAGACAGAGCGACCAAGACGACTCTCGAAATGCGTCTGCAGGTGCGGCGGCGCGCAGGACGCGGTGCCAATCGGATGTCTGGGCGTCTCTCCTCGATGGGCGTCGCAGATAGGCTGGCCGTCGCGGCACCACCCAGGTAACGCCGCGCCATCGCACGCCGAATTACCATCTGTCCTCCGTGCACCAAAACAAACTTTAGAATCCGCACTGATCTTTGCAACGTCATGCGAAATGTCATTGTCCTAACCAACATTGGTGCACAGACGGACAGACGGACGGACGGACGGACGGACAACTCACTTGCTTCCCGCCCGCCCCTCGTTTTGCCTGGCGGCAGTATGGCCACCATAGGCGACTCTGAATCGGACGCCTTTGTGCGCAAATTGCGGCCCCCAGAGGAGCGGGCCGGGGGCGGGGGGCACATGTGGTGGAGTGTGCTCATTTGAAAAGGACGGCGGGGAAAGGGGGGGGGGTTGGCAAAGCAGAGCCACACAGTACCGGAGTCGCGTTTCAATTGGCAAATTGCGAAAATTATGATTCGTGCGGACCCCGTTTCACAACCCGCATCCCGCGTGGCGCGGACCGGCGCAGCGGGGCGCAGCGGGGCACACGCACACAATGGCGACGGCGTTGCGCGCCGAGACTCGCGGGTCGCGGTCGCGGGCAAGAGTGGCCGCCGCAAGTGCGAGGCGGGCCTGCGGCACAATGGTTCGTCGAACGCCCGCAAACCAGCGCACTCCCTCTAACCATAGAGCCGACCTCACGCGAGACGTCGTTTAGATTTCGACGCTCGTTTTGGCGACCCAAGCGCGAGCGGTGAGCGCCGCGCCGGTCGTCGCACTCGGCGCCGCCGGGACGGCAGCGCGCCGCGGGTCTGCGCCCGTTGGGCTGCCTACCCCGCCGGCGGTACTGGCCCACCGCACTTGCCAATAATTAGAACTCGCTCGCGCGCCCCGTTCCCCGTTCCATTCTCTATTCCTATTCTCGACTCGTCGACTCACCGCAGCTCAGTCAGCAGGGACAGCAGCTTGAGGCCGATGAACTCGTTGCGCATGCGGATCCGGTCCTGCAGCTGGGGCGTGGAGATGATGAGGCAGTTGATGAAGGCGAGCAGGGCCGTCTGGTAGTCCACGGCGCCCGAGGCGCACGCCGCCTGCAGCTCGGCGACGATGCCCTGCAGGCGGTACCGCTGGCCCTTGTGCGTCTGGAACGGAACGGCAGAGAAACGGATCAGCGCGCCGGGAAATGACAAAACAGAGCCGTCGTGCGCCCCACGGCGGCCACGGCGGCCACGGCGAGGCGATGCTGCGGGGACGCCGGGGACGCGGCGGAAAATGGGTGTGACCAGGTCGGCTGGCCGCGGCTCCGTCGAGTGGGTGGCGCGGAGCGGCGCGGCGGGATATTCATGCCGCTTTTCGACATGGCCGCCCCGCCCCGCCGTTTCCCTTACATGACACCGTCGCCACTTTGCCTCATTGGCTTTCTCTCGTATTCCGTCGGAACTGGGCGACGACGCGACGACCGACACAATAGCGCTAGGCCAAGTTTGGGGCGCTTTTTCCAGCCTCTTCAAAATTGTCGCGAGGGCGCCATAACGAGTCTACTAGTCATTCCAGCAAACAATGCCCCGGTACTCTGTGCGGAGCGCGACACGCGCCAACCCGCTCACGTACCTACACCGTGCACCCACAGACCGGAAGTACGGAAGTAGCGCAGTCCGGCAGCCAATCACCATAAAGCTGCCGCGGCGCCGCGTCCCTTCGGGGATGCATCAGCGCGACAAGCACGACAGGGCACCCAACTGCCGAACAATTTGTCTCGACGGCCTTGCGCTTGAACGCTCAAACGGCGCGACAGCCGCGCCTCGGCCGACCGGCCTTGCCAACGGGAAGGAAAACCGAGCGCTTGCGGCCCGGGTTCAAATACTGGCGACGACCATTTTCCATTTTCGTGCTGCTGCTGATGCTGACCGGAGTGCCACTCTTTTCGGTGTCGCGATGTGGGAGAGGGGGAGGGGGAACATTCAGTTAGGGACGCACTGTTGCCGCAGAGAGCTGCTTTGGGCTTTTGATCGAGTGGGCGCCAACGTAATATGACTCACGCACCTTGCCGGCAGTGGGCTGGGCACCGCGCCCCGCCCCGCCCCGCCCCGCCCCGCCCCGCCGTCCTTGCCGCGGCGCAGCGCCTTGTGTTGCCTCGCGCCTTTCGGCGGATACGTACGGGATGCCAAGCCATTCCAGACAACGGAAATTTTGATGGAATAAAACAAAAAGAAGTGCAAAGCTGAGGTGTTGGTCGAACCCACCTTGTAGTGCTCCAGGGCGTCGAGCGCCCGCGCGTAGCCGTCGCCATTGTAGACGCACAGCGCAGACAGGAGCTCGAACACCTGCTTCTTGACGAGCGCGTTGGGTGTGTCGAGGGCTGCAAAAGAAACAAAAAACACGCACGTAAGACAAAGATCCAAAATGTAACGGCAGGTCCTCGGACTCGGGCGACGGTCCCCGCGTCTCCATCACGGTGCCAGGCCGATGCACAGTGGGCAAGAGGACCGGCAGGAGCCGCTAAATACTAGAACCGCTAAACTAGAACGGAACGTGTGACCCCATCAATGGATTCCTCGTGTGAAGGCAAATCCATTGGTGGGGTCACACGAACGGTTCAGGTCCCATTCAGCGACTCGAGAGCTCAAAACGCGTCTAAAATTTTGGCTGCCTGCGCCGGTCTTCTAGCCCACTGTGCGGTGTGGGAATCCGAATCCGAATCCTCCGAGGACCAACGAGTATCGCGTTGCGCGGAAAGTCAAAGTCGGGCTGGGAAACGAAACGAGTTGTAGAACTCAATCCGCGTATGAAAACTGAAACGCTGCCCGCCGGGCTGCAAAACGCTACGCCTGTCTCTGCAACGGCCTGCGAGCGAGCGGCTCTCGGATGCTGGTTCCAAAGAGTGGTTCCATCGCCCCCTCTCTGTCGCCCCTACAGAAGCAGAACACCCTTTGCGTGCGAGAGAGAACCCTCGCAACTGGTCGGCTGGCCGGCGCGGCGCAGGCATTTCGCGAAAAAGAAAACAGACGAGCGGACGGCGCGAAGCGGCGCCTAGAGCTGTAGTTCCAAACCGGGCCAGGAGGAGACACAGTGCTGCTGCATGCAGCGCCGGGACAAGGACGCCCATGCAGCAGAGTGATTCATGTACGTGGGAGTGAAAGAGAGACAGAGCGACGCAGCTCATGTAGGAGGCACGCGTGCATGTGGCGGGTGGTCTACCAGCAGGAGCAACCAGGCGCTTGAGGCTTTAGAGAAGAAGAAGTCATCGTCATGACCGCCCCGCCCCCCCCCCGTCACACAAACACGCACGCACACACACACACGCACACACACAAACACGCACGCAAACACTAACAGACACAACGCGCACGCATACACGACGTAGTGATCAGGGGCGGCCTTGGCGGCGCCTCAAAACACGCATCTCCCGTTTTCCACTCGTTTTCTTCCTGACTCGCCTTCATAACGCCGTGCGTGGATGGCGTGGCGTGTGCCCGACCACGCGTTCGTTGACACCGTTCAAGAAAAACCCGACGCGCGGCGGCGCCGCATTCGACGCCGTTCGGCGCTCTCCTAAAGTTTCACGCCATTTTCGCGTGCTTTTCGCGGGTCCTTCATTTCCCGCTCTCCGATAGCAAGAGCCAATCAGTCGGCGGCCGCGGCGGAGGGAACGAGGCAGCGAACGCCCCCGTGGAAATGAGCTTTATCGCCGCGCCAGGGCCCAGCTCGCGTTTTCTTCGGGGAACCAACCGGGGCAGGCCGGCAGCCGGGCCGCGCTGGCTGACTCAATGTATTGTAGTCGCGGAGAGGGGCGCAGCGCCGTGTTCGGCCGGCCGGCCGGCGTGTCTGCACGGCGACACTGAGGACCAGGGCACTCTGAGGACTCAAAGGCCAGAACCAGCACTCTGAGGACCGATGGCCGGACAAAGAGCACTTTAGTATCTGCACACGTCGCCACCTCGCCTCAGCCAGTCGCCGCTGGGAGTGTGTTCAGGTACCGCGCCACGCCACGCCCTGCCGACTGTCGCGCTTGCAAGGACCAAGGACCTCCAGCATATCCTTGGAACAAATAGCTTCTTGGCGTCGCGCGCAGAGCAAAAGCGGCTCGGCGCAGAGGCAGAAGGGAGGGGAAGTTCCAACGCGGCCAAGAAAGGGACGCGCGAGGCGGAAAGCGTGCGGCGGGGAAGTCCCATAGCGCTTAAGCGCGAACCCTTTTCCGCGCGCAGTTTATTATCGATCAGACCCGTGGCGAGACCTATTTGCCTGGGGCGCCGCGGCCCTCAACATGTCAACAACAAAAACAACAACAATCGAGGCGGGTCAGCGGTGCGGGCAGGCGCGCCATCGTAAAAGTCATCTCGCTGTCGGCCAGTGTCGGCCACCAGGGCAGGGCAGGCGGACAGGCACGCGGCATTGTAATAATAAGCGGGGCTTGCGTGAGGTCTGCGAGGTCTGAGGTCGTCACACGCGGCGCGATTGGCCGCCGTCATTGTGCGCGACGGCGATGGCCGTGCGATGGCACGCAGATTCAGATTCAGATTCGAATCGTCGCAACGCGGCCTTTGGCTCCGCCTTTGGCTCCGGCTGCTTTGGCTCCGCCTTTGGCTCTGGCTGCTTTGGCTTAGCCGCCGCGTCGTGACGCGCGATTAGTCGGGGATCACCGCGGATCGGACGGCGTCGACCTGCCTGAAGGACCCGCGGGGAGGCGCAGGGCGTGGCACCGGAAACGCCACCTTGGCCGCGTCGCGTCGCCGTGCTACGCCGTGCTACGCTGAGCCCCCTCCAGGACGGCCGCAAGCTCGACGCACTGCCGCGGGCCGAGCCCCCCGACACCTTCTAGCCCCTGAGCGTGGTGCCGCGCCTCGCACTCTGCGCGGCGGCCGGCGGCGGCCGGCGGCGCGGCCCTGCCTGGAACCAAGTCCCCCTCCTCCGGGGGGAAGCAGCAGTGGCCATGTGCGGAAATTATACATGTAAAACGAGTAGCGGATGCACTGCGGAGAAAACACGCTCATGATCGCCATGAAGGCGGCCAGCAAGGGCGTGCTGCCGCCCCGCCCCGCCCCACCCCGCCTCGGGGAAACGGGCGAGATGGCTAGTCATTATCGCGGCCCTCCGCCGCCGGCGACCCCTCGTTACGGCCACTTCGCACTCGCCGCCCTCGACAACGTCGTCGCCGACGTCATGGTCGGTGTGTCCGAGGCAGGCACACGGCCCACTTGGAGGAGTCCGCGGGGACTCATCTGGCAACACTGACGCCGCGCCCCGCGCTGCGCCCCGCCAGTGCACGCCCACGTGGACACCGCGGCGCGGAGGCCCCCCCCCTTCCTCTTTCATCTGTCCGAAAGGCTTTTAGGCTTTGCCTCCGTTCTACATCCCGCGCGCCTTCGCCTTCTCTACGCTGCGACCGAATTCGACGCGGGGATCGCAGTGCAGTGCGCCCAGCATGTGGGCAAAGGGAGGAGGGCGCAGCGGTGCGCCTTGACTCGGCTGTAGAGCGCGGCGCAGGGACCGGGGAGGGGTGGGGGGGGGGATCCTCGACTTCATCCAGAGCTAGCGATCGATCTAAGAATACAAATTAGCCGTCGAGCCCAACCCAGTCTGGGGTATCAGCCAATCAGAGTGGCTCCCCGGCCCGGCCGTGCAAACAATCCCAAATCAAAACACAAACACAACAACATTTTTAATTATTTAAAAAAAAAAAAAAACAGAATAAAAAGCGACCGCCAAGAATTAAAAAAAGAATAAAAATGAGGAAAAATGATGAAAACATGTTGGGTGCCTTACCTGCGGCAAGCTTCTGCGTGTACTCCGGGTTCTCGACGATGTAGTCCAGGCCATAGCGTGACTCCGAAGCCATCCTGGGACGGCGACCTCACCCCGACCCGGCGTCGATCTGCGGCAGAGGCGTCACTTTGCAGGAGGAGGATCCGAGGGTCGCATCACACACGGCAGCCGACACACGTCTCATATTAAAACAGGCTACCCGGGAGGGGCCTTCAGTGGGCCAGAAGACCGGTGGAGGCGGTCAAATCCCGGACGGGTTTTTAGCTCCAGAGTCGCTAAATGGGACTCCTCGTTCGGAGAGCAATCCATTGGTGGGGTCACACGTTCAATTCGAGTCCCACTCTGGAGCTTACCACGCGTCTAGAGTTTCGGCCGCCTGCGTCGGTCTTCTGGCCCACTGTGCGCCGGGTCTCCTTCAGCTTCCTTCACGGGGACCACGTCGGTGGACGTCGGCAGGCCACACACAGTGGGCCGGTGAGGACACCGATCGGCCGCAAATAAACCGAGACGATAATTGTTGTTTTGGAACGCGGAGAATGAGGCTGTCACTTTTTTCCGCGGCCGCCACACGAAGTGCGTGCGACTGTGCGCGACTGCAGCGCGGCGGCCGCGGCCAGCCCACACTGTCTCTCTCGCACTCTTGGCGCGTTGCGTCGGGGTGCGAGAGAGACAGAGCAGGCCGCACGGCGGTAGAGCGGCAGAGCGGCGCAGCGGCGCAGCGGCGGGCAGGGCGTCCGCATCCCTACATGGGGATGCGGCCCTGGCCTCATCGGCGGCCCGACTTACACTCCGAGAGGAAACGGAGCCAGCCGCGCTGCGCGCTGCGCCAGGTGCAAGTCGAACGCCCGCCGGACTGGCCCATCGGCCGGACCCCGAAAGTATCGGCGCCGACCGCGGACCGCGGCACGTGCTCGCAGTGGCGCCGCCGCACAGTGGGCCAGAAGACCGGCGCAGGCGGACAAAACTCAAGATGCGTTTTGAGCTCCAGAGTTGCTAAAGGGGACTCGAACCGAACGTGTGACCCCACCAATGGATTGTTCTCCGAGCGAGGAATCCATTGGTAGGGGTCACACGTTCGATTGAGTCCTATTTAGCGACTCAGGAGTCCAGAGTTCAAAACGCGTCTGGAGTTTTGGCCGCCTCCACCGGTCTTCTGGCCCACTGTGCGCCGCCGTCCGCCGCCGGTCTGAGACACGCGTACCGCGGCGCCATGTACAGCAGCCCATCTGGAACTGAAGGTCCGCGTCGAACCGCTGCGGGGCGTGCCCCTCTCAATCACTCCGCAGCGCAATCACAACTTGCGCAACTCTATTTTTCGTGAAGATTTCTAACATTGTTACACCTGTTTGTCGTCCACGGCCACGCGATTAACCAGCACCGCAGTGGCACCCCGCCCCGCCCCACCCCGCCCCGCCCCGCCCTGCCCTGCCGCGCCCCGCCACGCGCTGCACTGTGCACACAGTCTTAACGATTCAATTATCGCCAGCCAGGTGGGGAGTTGACTACGCCAGGCCGCCAAGCAGAAGTCCATAAAAAGCTCATAATCGCAGTTATTACAAACACACACTAACGCGGCGGCTGGTCCCGCGGCTTGTCAGAGGATGAGCGTCGTTCCGCCGGACAGCGCGGCGTGACGGCGTGCCCAGGGGGATTGGGGACCCAAGCTTGGAGCTTCTCGCGCGGACAATAACCGAGCGCCCACGCGCGCACCTGTGAGCCTGTGACACGCACAGCGCGCGCCGCCCAAGTTTGCACACGTGACGTCACGGTGACGTCACGGAACGGTTCGCTCGCGGAGCCCACCTCCCCCTTCCCCCGACCGAATAGTGTGGGAGCGCGGCTGGCGCCGCCGTCACATCCCGTCGTGCGTCCCCGCGGGCCGCCGCGGCACAGTGGGCCAGAAGACCGGTGAGGCGGCCAAATCTCTAGACGCGTTTTGAGCTGCAGAGTCGCTAAATGGGCTTCAAGTGACACGTGTGACCCCACCAATGAATTCCTCGTTGGGAGAGGAATCCAATGGCGGGGTAACACGTTCGATTCCAGGCTCATTTAGCGACTCTGCAGCTCAAAACGCGTCTCGAGTTTTAGCCGCCTCACTGTTCTTCTGACCCACTGTGCGCGGCCACACAGCCTCGGACGCAGCGGCCGCCACTCGGCCCGCCTTTGCAGCGCCTGGCCTTGTGTTGTGTCGCTCGACGCGCTCGCCGAGTCAGCCACCAGGTCCATCCTCGCCAGAGAAAGGACCAGCAGCATCGTCGCGCCGTCTCCCTCGCACTCACGGGGCGCCCCCGTAGGGCTTGCGTAGGGGTGTCGGAGGGACCGAGCGACTCTTGGGAATGGCTCGGCCCGGTGCGGGTAGGTGCGGGCCCCGCGGGCCCCAGAGCATGCTCCTTTGTACAGTCCAGTCCTCGCGGCAGAGGCCGTGCGGTAAAGGGCGTCACAATGGCAGGGGACTGGCAACCCCTGCGAGCCGCTGCCGGGGGCCCCGCCCCTTGGCCCCCGCGGCCCCCGCGGCCCCGTGGGCCCCTCGGGTCGCGACGGTCAGCTTCGTGACTGCAGCGCCGCGTTGCGCCACGTCGCCAGCCGTTGCGTATTGTTTATACGGCCACTATAGACGACACTCGTGGCGAGTCTTATACCCCTCACCCCTCGCGATGAGGTCCTTCCCCCCTCCTCGTGTGTGTGTGTGTGTGTGTGTGTGTGTGTGTGTGTGTGAGTGAGTGCGCGCGCGCGTGTGTCCCTGTGCGGTCCGTGCTGCCAAAACTTGTTACGCATGCCGTGGGCGGAGCGCGCCGCGCGGAGTCGTGTGTGTGTGTGTGTGCTTCCAGTGGCGTAGTCACTTCCAGGGCGGCGCCGCTGCGCTGGCCGTCCCCTTCCCTGCTGCCTGCCATCCGGCGGACCACGGGGACCCCCGCTGCTCCGCCGCTGATCCCCGCGCCGCCTCCTCCTTGCAGTGCTGCGGCGAGCCTCGGCGGTATGAGTGGGCTCGCAGCAAATTGATACACTTTGCTGTTTCCCCGCGTGCATCCCCCTCCTCCCCGCGGACGGCGGACGGCGGACGGCGCGGCGCTCTCGGCCCGCCCCGCGCCCAAGTCTCCGCGCGGCTCCGCGACGCCATGGCGACGCGGCCGTCGTCGGGCCCTCGCGTCGCACTCCTTGTCGAAGCCCCGAACATCGACGCCGTCGCAAACAGAGGTCGGCGTCATGCGCGGCGCTGGCTGGCCGCAACTTGATTTCGGACCGATGCTTCGCCGCTCCGTCTCCCTCGCACCCCGACGGAGCGCTCTTCCACGAGTGCGCGAGAGACAGAGCGAGCCTTGCTGGCGACGCCCGCTGGCCGGCAGCTAGCAGCTGGACACCGGAAGGGGTTCCTGGCGATGACTATCGGATCGGATCATTCACTCGGCGAGCATGTCGTGCCGCCGGACGGCGAGAGTGCTGCCGACACCCTGCCGTCGCACCGCGCAATTAGCCAAACGTTTTTCTCGTCACTCCGGCGGTGCAAGCAGGCTCGTCGCTCCGCACAGTGGGCCAGAAGACCGTTGAGGCGGTCAAAATCCCGGACAGATTTGAGCTTCAGAGTCGCTTGATAGGACTCGAATCGAACGCGTGACCGCTCGTGGCTCGTTCGGAGAGCAATCCATCGGTGGGGTCACGTGTTCGATTCGAGTCCCATTTAGTGACTCTGGAGCTCAAAACGCGCCCGGGATTTTGGCCGCCTTAACGGTCTTCTGGCCCACTGTGCGACGACAGCTCGGGAATTAAGCATTTCATCGGCTGCATACAGAGAGCTGAACAGGGGCGAAGATGAGGGAGATAAAAGCAAGAAAAGCGCGGCCACGTGCTGGAAGGCGGCATGACAACCTGTCTCGCGCTGCTTAGCCTCTGCTGCCTGCGGTGCGGCGCGGTGCGGCGCGGTGCGGCGCGGTGCGGCCCACTGTGCGGCGCGCCCCGGAAGGCGAGCATTACGCCAAAGGCAGCCCAAAGGCGTGGGCGGCAAGGCAGTCAGGCCTACCAACACGTCGCATCGCAGCGACAAAAAACAGCGGTACCAACCGCAGAGTTGGCGTGAAAGGACGCAGGACGCGCGCGTGGAGGTCCTCGCTTCCTGCCCGTCCACAGAGGCGGCAGTGGCGTAGCTTTTCACTCTGTTATTTTTTTAAAATTTATTTTACGCTTTTCTTGCTGCCGCTTTAATACTGGCCGCCTGAACGGCAGGCAAAAGGTCACACTCGTAAGAAGTAGGCAAGAAGTGGCACTCGGCCCCTCCCTCCGGCCGGCTCTGGATCCGCCACTGGCCCAGGGCGAGGCTGCATGACCCAGGCAACGGCCGGGCGATGCCGGCCAATGGGCAGTCGCCTTAGCGGGCGACACCGCGACAACGCGGCCACGGACGGTGTTCCGATAGGAGAAACAACGAGGACACCCTCCCCTTCCTGGTTACCCGCCAAAAACGCTCCCAGAGTCGCGCCTACGCCGCACTGTTAAGGCGGTAAAAATTCCTGACGCGTTTTGAGCTCCAGAGTCGCTAAATGGGACTCGAACCGTACGTGTGACCCCACCAATGGATTAATCTCTAAACGAGGAATCTATTGATGGGGTCACACGTTCGATTTGAGTCCTATACAGCTTCTCTGGAACTCAAAAGGCCGTCTTCTGGCCTATGTGCTTCGCCGCGCACCGTAAGCACGGCGGAAACGGTCGTCTTCCCACGGCCGCCGAACAAGCAGCGTCCGGACCGCGAAGGGCTCCGCGAAGGGCTCCGCGTGGCTCCGCGACGACGACATCGATACCTCGATCCACCACCACGACGGGGCCTTCCTTGACGGCGACACGGCGCGCGGCGTCGCGCAGGCCGACCTTGTCATATGAGCGATCCCCTCCCCCCTCCCCCTGCCTGCAGCCTGTAGCCCTGAGTCAGGCCGAGCAGCCTAATGCCAGAGCGGCCACCTTCCATATAGGGCCAAAGCTAACAGGCTGCCCGCCCTGCCTGCCTGCTAGTACTGCCCCGGACAACACACACACACGCACACACAGCAGCCCAGATTTTTTTTTGTGTTGGCAGTTTTTCTCGAGTGTATGGGATTGCACCACCAGGGTGGTCTTGGACACGCAGTTCGGTTCACGTGGCCAACGCGACGCCTCCCGGTTTGTTTCCGCGTGGCCGCCAGTGTCTTCTCCCTCGCACTCTCACGGGCCGCGGCTGCGACAGAGACAGTGGAAACAGAGCCGCACACGCCGGGGGGCCTAAACCCATCCGGCTGCCGAGTTGCCCAGCATGCCGGCCGGTGCAAGCGGCGCCCACTGCGCCAAAACGCAGAGCACGCCGTGAAGGCCTTGCTCCAGCACCTTGGCGAGGACCCCTTATTCCGCGCGGAATATATATGCAGCCTGCTGGGTCTGCGTTACAATGCGAGTGTATGGGGACGTCAGCACACCAACACCAACAGCAGTGCCCCACGCCCGCCCCGCCCCGCCCCGCCGCAGCTCCTTGCGGCCTTAGCGTCCCCGCCCCGCCCCGCCCCGCCCGACCATGGGGGCGCACGGTCAACGCCTACAGCACCGGGACGAGACGGACGCGCGGCACGGCGGCACGGCGTGGAGTGGCCCGCTACTCTGCGGCAAAACGGCACCGTCGCCAATTGTCAGTTTACAGAAATAACACTGGGAATGTTGGAAACTTTGTCAGTTACCCGAGGATCTCTCAGGAACTCGCTGCACGCCACCAACCACCCCCACGCTCTTTGAACTTGAACGAGGAATCAATTGGTGGGGTCACACCTTCGTTCCCAGTCCTGTTTATCAACTCTGGAGCTCAAAACCCGTCTAGAGTTTTGGCCGCCTGCACCGGTCTCCTGGCCAACTGTGCGCGCGACCCTAAGACAAGGTGACAAATGCGATGCCCAGAAACTGAGGGAAGGGGGGGGGGAGGAGCTTATGAGCTCTTGTTACGCTTCAAGAAGGGCGTTAGGACCGCACGCTTCACGCAAGGCGCAATGTAACGCTTTAGTTTTACAAAGCGAACGTCGGGGGGTGTTCTATTCGCTTCCATTCGGCCCAGCAGATCGCCGACGCCTTCCTAAGGAGCTTCCTCGGCGGCCGCGGCTTCATCTCAGAATGGCCCTTGCGAGCCGCGGCGGGCCTCACCGGCTCACTGACTGATTCCGAGAGTCGTTATCGTCGCGCTGTCTCTCTCGCACTCACGAGCCGTCCTGTACAGGTGCGAGAGACAGAGCGTCTGCAGCGGGGAATCGGCGGCCCATGTTGCATAATGACCGGCGCGGCTCGTGGAAACTAATTGGTGTACGTATATGTCCGTGGGCAGGTGGCGTGCCGGCGGCCGCGAGTAGGGGGCCGTCGCACGCGCCGCGCCTCGCACCCCGGGCACCGGCCCGGGTCAGGGTGGCCACTCGCGGGGGTCCCACTCGGTCCCACTGACATTGAGGTAAGGCATCAATCAGAAGTGCAGCCCGGCCGGCTGGCTGGCTGGCTGTCCCGCCCCAGGCGGCCCCGCCGTGGCCGCCGCCGCATTGCCTTGGCCATCGCTCGTCGACCAGGCTGGCACTGCCGTGTGCCGTGGCATCGGGCGCTCCGCAGCCCTAATATAGAAATGCTGCACACAGCCTGCCCCCGCCACGCCGCCGGGCCCCTGCCTGCCAGCCTGCCTGACTGCCTGGCCCCGCGGGTACGTGCGGCGGAAGGCCGGACCCAGGGGGAGGCAGACAGGCAGGCAGGCAGACACAGCGTTGTCACAGGAAGGAAGTCATGCACGCCGCCTCGACCTCAGCGCCCATCGATACAAAAGAAAAACACACAGACACAAAAATCTTTTGCAGTGGCGATGTGTTGAGGTAATAAAGGAATCCGGCAGCAGCTTCGCGGCGAACGCCGCCCGATCCTCCGGACCACCATGTGTGTGATGTGTGTCAATGCCGGGCGCAAGTGCAGTGGCGGCGTCCTTCCGATTCCGCGCTGTGCTCTCTCTCTCTCTCTCTCTCTCTCTCTCTCTCTCTCTCTCTCTCTCTCTCTCTCTCTCTCTCTCTCTCTCTCTCTCTCTCTCTCTCTCTCTGTCTCCCCCCCCCCCTGCGGCCCGCCCCAGGAGTGGCGCGACTGCAGCGGTAAGCACGTTATTAAAGAGGCCGCGTCGCGTTTGTCGTCGCGGTCCCGACGCCGCCGGACAAGCCGTATAAAACGGAGAGGCGACGGGCAGTCGGACGGACAGACAGACAGATAGACAGACAGGCGAAAAACAACGGCGGCGACGAAAAAACGAGCGGCCGGCCGAGTGGGCTGTCGTCAAACGGCACGTTTCCCAGGCAATTAAAAGGATGACAGACCGGGCGGCGCGCTGCTGACGCGTGTCACGCGTGTCCGTGCCCGACGCCCTCGACGCTACCTAAGCAGCAGCCCGCCCCACACCGCACAGTGGGGCAGAAGACCGTTATTCGAGACGCGTTTTGATCTCCAGAGTCGCTTAATGGGACTCGAATCGAACGTGTGACCCCACCAATGGATTCCTCGTTCGGAGAGCAATCGATTGGTGGGGTTAGGTCGAGTCCCATTCGGCGAGGCGGACGAGCGCCTGCGAAGTGGCGGGTAGGCAACCCTGCGCGTCGGGGGTCGGCGCGTTCGGCGGGCCTGCCTACCCTCGACTTCGCAGGCGCTCCGGCCGAAACCGAAAACGACCAAACCAAAAAGCAGGAAAAAAAAATCAAAACTAGTGGCACAAAAACGGACGGCATTCCCTGGAGGCAAGGTGGACGGGGAGCAGTCGTTGAGGCGGCTCGCAAGGCTGCCTAAAATAGGGCGAAATAGACGGTGTGGGCTACAGTGTGGGCTACAGTGTGGGCTACAGAGTGGGCGCGCTGCAGGGCGCAGTCCCTTCCCTTCCGCACCGCGAGGACAGACTTCCGCAGCGCGCCTATTTCTGTCGCAGCCACCTCCACGCTGCGCTCCCCGGCCTGCATGCACTTCCTCCCCGCGGGGCAGCGGAGCAGTCACCTCGTTCGTTCTGAACAAGGACCGCTTCGTCGCTCTGTCTCGCTCGCACCCTCACGCCTCGCCCCACGAGCGCGACAGAGACAGAGCGACGAAGCGATCCTTTCGGAATGGGGCTGCAGGGTGCTGTGCACTTGCTGACGCGCGGCCGGAAGCCCTATTTCAGATTCCGAAGTAAAAGCCGTTCGTGTCTTTCATTCTGTCCGTCCCTCTCCGCCGCGCCGAGCCACACGTCAGGGGTTTACGACGCGGGGAATTTCAGCGCGAGCAGTGCGGCGCTTCCCGCGGGGTGAGTGCAGCGCGCTCGCACGCACACCGCACTCACACATGCACGCAGGGCGACCGCCGCGGCGCCGCTTGTTGTTGTCATTAGGCCGATTGGTAATGCCTGTTCGAGAAAGTGCAGGTCTTTGTAGGTTAGGCGGGTCAGGGCGGCGGGCGGTCGGGACACCAGCATGCCGCGGCCCGTCATGGAGCTCGCCGTGTCGTCTGCCGGGGCTCTGCCGGGGCTCTGCCGGTGACGCAACGGACACGCTCGCTTTCCTGTGCTTCCTGATGCCATCGCCGACCTGGCCGCTGCAGTCCGGTGCGCGCCGTGCCGTGTGGTCCGCTGTGAAAAAAAATGGCATACGCATCCATATGCATGTCCGCCGCGCCCAGCCCACCTAGAGCACGGCGGGCACGGCCACGCACAGTGGGCTAGAAGACCGGCGCAGGCGGCCAAAACTCGAGAACCGTTATGAGCTCTAAAGTAAAAATAAACAGGACTCGAACCGAACGTGAGACCCCATCGACGGATTCCTCGCTCGGAGAGCAATCGATTGGTGGGGTCACACGTTCGGTTCGAGTCCCATTTAGCGACTCTATGGAGCTCATCAAAACGCGTCTAAAGTTTCGGCCGGTGGCGCCAGTCTTCTGGCCCACTGCGCCACGGCAGGCATGCCCCGCTGGGGGATGTGTTCTGCAGTCATTAACAGGTCCATCCCATCTCGTGCGGCCGCAGAGCACATCGCTTGCCTCGTAACGATAATTATTATTGCGATGCATCGCGTATGATGATCACGATCGCGGGCCGAATGACGCACGGGGCCGTGAGTCAGTAGTCATTGGGCGGGGCGGCCGGCGGGATTGTCGTCCCGGTCAGACTCAGACGCAGGCGGTCAAAATCCCGGACGGGGAGCTCCAGAGTCACTAAATGGGATTCGAACCAATCGTGTGACCCCACCACTGGATTGCTCTCCGAGTGAGGACCGCCAGCTGGCCGCACCAAATCATTGCACGTTGAATCAGCGGGGGGGATGTTCACAAAAAAAAAACTTTTATGGAGAGCGGGACTTTTGGATATTTAGTACAGTAATTTTTTTTTTTAAAATGTGCGCGGCTCTGCGGCGTGGTTTGCACCCAGGGGGCGTGGCTAGGCGTGGCAAGGCGTGCTGCGGCGTGCGCGGGCACGATGCCCTTTCGGAAACAGCCGATTTGAATGTTAAGGAGACACCGAGATGCCACTATGTTTGTATGCATGAGTAGTGGCGGGGTGAGGTGGGGCGTGGGGAAGGCGTGTCATGTCCAGGCACTAAGCCGTGCCACGTTCTTTACCCCTTTCGCTTCAATTTCATCACATGCAGAGCGCTGCCTGGGCAGCTAGCTGCTGGAGGATATTATGCAGTCCGTGTCGGCGGTAGGGACGTGTCCTGCACGTGTCGGGGAGATGTTAAAAACGCAATCCGTCAGAGAGTAATACCAACATATGCAGCCGGTCGAGCTCATCAACACACACACACACACACGCGCGTTCACGAGCGTGTGTGGATAGAGCGTTTTCGCGCGTGGGATGCAGACAAGCAGCGCAGCAGCGGCAGGCCAAATCGACCAGACGCCGAATCAAATGCGTGATACATATTCCGCGCTGCGCTCTGTGTGTGTGTGAGAGAGAGAGAGAGGGAGAGGGAGGGCCGTATGCATTCTGTAGCCAACGCGACGCGCATCGGATCCTGCTGCATCCTGCGTGTCTCGGCGGCGGCAGGGCGCGGCACGGCAGCGGGGCAAGACACCCTGGTTGCACTTGCCACTCGGTGTGTCTGCGTTTAAAAATAGCGCCTTGCCGCGCTCCGCTGCCCCGCGCCTTCCTGGGCCGCCCCGCCCCGCCCCGCGCCATCCATCGCTGCATCACTGCACCCAGCACACCCGGCGTGCACGCCCGGCGGCGCGGCGCCCCGCTGTCTTTCGGGACCACAAACAATCTCCACCAAGGAATTTTCCGGCCCCGAGAAGTGCCTCACCGTCAACGCGATGTGGGGCAACCGCCGCCAGTCTGGCGCCATTGCCGCCCAATTTCGGCCCCCCAGCTTTGGCGCGAAATTTGAAACGGCGACGCGTAATGGGGCGGGTCGCCATTTTCGGGAGACGGCGGCGCGCGCCAAATGAAAAGCTGCTTCAGCCGGGATCGGATCGCCGGGCCGTGTTCAATTAGCATCGACTTTGGGCCGCGGGCCGGCGGGGGTCACAGCCTGCTGGGCACAGTGGGCTAGAAGACCGGCGCAGGCGGCCAAAACTCTGGACGCATTTAGAGCTCCAGATAGTCTCTGCTCTCCGAACGAGGAATCCATAGGTGCGGGGTCACACGTTCAATTCTAGTCCCATTTCGCGACTCAGGAGCTCAAAACGCGTCTGGAGTTAGGGCCGCCGGCACGGTCTTCTGGCCCACTGTGCACGGGCTTCTGGCTTGCGCGCGCCGCCGTCTCCTCGGAGGTCCTGGACGTCCTCCACCAACAAGGCGCAGACAAGAAGAAGCGGTGTCCGAACACGGTCGGACAGCGACATGGACTGTCTCAGCGGCCGCGGGGCGGCACCGCGGGGCAGCACCGCGGGGCTCATCAATGCTTCACTTTGTAAGCAGCGCGTCCAGCTCGCGCCGCCACACCAGCAGGCCATCCGTCAAGGCGTTAGCGCGCCACGCGAGGCAAAGGCAGCGCAAAGGCAAACCGAGCCGACGAAATTTACCCGCGGGGGCCTCAGACACCCATTCATCTCAGCAATCGGCCGCAAAAAAAAAACAAAAAAAAGATCCTTTTTTTGGGGGCCGAGCGTGCAGCAGCAGCAGAACACCGAGCACACAGTGAGACAGAAAACGCGTATAGAGTTTTGGTAGCCTCAACGGTCTTCCGACCCACTGTGCAGCGGGTGGAGATGTATGGACGTGAGGAATGGGTCCACACCACACAACTAACTCGTGGCGCCGCCACGCTCCGCCACGCTCATCCCACACTCGCCTCGCGCGATGGCCGATGCTTGTTGTTAGTTGTTGCAGATCAAACAACATAATCACCGTGCGGAGGTAGTCGCATAATTGAGCGGGGAATGCAGAGCGAGGGAGACGGAGAGAGAGAGGAGGGACACCGCTGCCGTAACGCGGGTAGTATAAGCCTGAACGACGCGGAGAGGAGGCAGAGGAGGAAGAGGAGAAAGAGGGGACGAGCAAAAACAAAATATAGGAACAGATTAATCGCCGCGCAAAAACGAGGCCGCAAACACGCGGCGCACAGTGGGCCAGAAGAACGGCGCAGGCGGACAAAACTCGCGTTTTGAGCTCCAGAGTCGTTAAATGGGACTTGAACTGAACGTGTGAACCCACCACTGGATTGCTCTCCGAACGAGGAATGCATTGGTGGGGTCACGCGTTCGGTTCGAGACCTGTTCAGCGACTCTGGAGCTCAAAACGCGTCTAGAGTTTTGGCCACCAGCGCCGGTCTTCTGAACCACTGTGCGGCGGCGCGCAGGAAGCGCGAATTTCGCATTTCGCGCGCGCTTAGATAAGGGCAGACTACTTGTTGTTCGGCCGGAGCATGGAAGAAGGCGACGGCGACTCACTACACCGATCGCCTCGTGCGGCGGCGGCACACGGCCGTTTCGGCATTAAGTAAGTACCAGGTAGCATGATGGCGGTGGCACTGATCCCGCGGCGTGATTGGAGGATTAATCAGACAGGCGAGCGGGGGAAGTACCAGCGGGCCGGCCGCACGCGAAGCCGTCAAGCAGACAGCACGCCGACGTGGCGGGCGGGGCGGGCGGGGCGGCCGCGGCCCGGCTGTCGTTTACGGACTCCTAAACAGACCGACCGACGGCGTAAATAACAGCTCCTTTTCAGCGCCAAAGCCGAAATGGAAGCGACAATTCCTTTTTCCGCTGACCCGGCGCAGTCTGCTTGCCGTCTTTAGGGAGGTCGTTGTTGTTGTCGTTCCAGAAGACAGTTTGCGGCCTGATTGTTGCTCGTTCGCGGAGCAGGCCGGGCGAGGCCGGCGTCGACGGCCACCGCGGCGCCCGGCTGGCACCGCTGGCACGGACAGGTGCAGGCATCTGCCCGAGTGATGTGATGTGCCACCCTGTCAGCACGCCGCCAAGGCCTCGGCCCCGCGGCCCCGCGGCCCCAAGCCGTCAGGCCGAGGCCGCCGTCGACGAACCACGCAACTCACGACAAACCCCGCTGAGTTGCCTCGGCCGGCCAGACACCCGAGTCAGGATCAGGATCCATACTTGGTTGCAATCCTTCACGGCCGCGCCGCGCCGCGCCCCGCCGCAGGCCGGAGCCAGCACATGCTGGGCGTTCCCTTTCTATGCCCATTCCATTGGGCTCCCGTTGACGACGCCAGCCGCTTCCTGCGACGCCTTCCCTTTACCCCGCCGCGGTGAAGTCGCCTCCACTCGGCGGGGCGCGCTGGCTGCACGTCGGGCTGCACGGGCGCGGCGAGCACCACTTGGCGTAACTCGAGCCGCCGCCGCCGCGACCAAGTCCGCTTTTTGTCCGGCCAAAGCCTAATTCGCTGTTAAGGAGACGGATTAATTTGCTCGGAGGCTTTTAGAGGGCATCGCCAAGGATTCCTATGGTGTTCCTGCACAGGATGGCGTCGATGTCGTCGACGGCGTCCTTGAGAGTCAGGTCGGTCCACCGCGGCCAACACCGCACAGTGGGTCAGAAGGCCGTTGAGGCGGCCAAAATCCTGGGCACTTTTTGAGCTCCAGAGTCGCTAAATGGGACTCTAATCGAACGTGAGGCCCCACCAATGAATTCCTCGTTTGGAGAGCAATCCATTGGTGGGGGTCACCACACGTTCGGTTCGATTCCCATTTAGCGACGCTTCTAGAATTTTGTCCGGAGCAGATTTTTTTAATAAGGACAGGTCCTTACAGTGACCCCTTTCGATTTCCGCGGTTTATGGCTTGGCGGATTGCTTACCTAAGTAGATGTCCAAAAATAAAATATTTGGTCGATCGAAGCCTTCTTGGCTGAGCTATGGCTAATTTGGTTTTTTTATTAAGAAAAAGCTGGGTATTTTGGGTAATTTTCATATGAGACGTAATTTTTGGACCAGGTGGCTGAAAATTGACTCTCTTGTGTAAAATTGAATAAGGAACAAGTTGGTGTGCTCAGAATTGACCTACGACCAATACTTTTGGAGATATCGGCCTCCAAAGTTGAAAAAAAAGGTAAAAATGTAGGAAAATACCCAAATCTTGGGATTGGGGCCACTATTAGACCTATTGGCATGATTCATGGCTCATCTTGTAGAAAAAATCTCATTCAACGAACGTTAATGAAAGCAGATGATACTCGTTTGGTTTTCTTTCGATGATATTCGTTTGGTATTGTCGTGTGTTTATTATAGCAGTGCCGCGCTGCATCGCTATCGTCCGAACGAGGCCGAGCTGGCGCCGAAGTCGGCACGAGCTGAGCAGAGCCGAGGCCCGCCCGAGTCACCCTTTGTGACGTGGCAGGCGGGGAGGGATTGTCAATTTTCCGCGCAGGCGCGAGGAGGGGGTGCCATTGTTTACGCCCGGCCGCTGCGCGGATGAGCGACAGCCAGGCAGACATGGTCCGCCCCTTACTGCCCGCTCCTACTAATATCTATAGTAAAAGCAAGCTGACACCTTCATGTGTATAGTAGTTTTAAGTATGTTGAAATGAAATGTGAGGTGTGAAGGTATCATCTGCTAAAAAGCCAAGGAATCCAATGAGCACACGCGCAGGTCTGTGGGACCAACCGTTTAGGAGATACACGGCTCCAAACTTAGCCATTTTTCGTAGGGTGGCGAAATTGTAGGTTTTGCACCTTGTCCGACTGTTGAGCCTTAAGTGACACCTATCCTGCCTTCGTGGAGAGCTCGGCTTAGAACAAGGCGATAAAAAAGGCGCAACGCAGACTGATGGTAGATTGGAAAAGACAGCGGGACTGCCTGAGGTGCACAGAAAACACCGTCGAGGGAGGCCGCGGCCGCGCGACGCGATCGAGGTGGAGTGAGGACGAGCACACTGATTGGTTGGGACACTTCATTCCCTCCACTACCTTCCACCAGCGCCAAAACACAGACCGAGAGGCGGGGAGGGGGGGGGGGGTCTGGTCCTTGCCTCTCGAGAGTGTCAGCGAAGATGTTTTGCGATCGGGCAGGGAAGTCCTGCTCTCGCCGCTCTGTCTCTCTCGCACCTAATGGGGGCGCCGGATGAGTGCGAGAGAGACAGGGGGACGGGACCAGTGCCCCGGGTCAGCGTGTTGGGTGGGTTGCCTGCCTGTACGGCGCCCTCGGCGGTGTTTTCTGTGCACCTCAGGCAGTCCCGCTGTCTTTTCCAATCTACCATCAGTCTGCGTTGCGCCTTTTTTATCGCCTTGTTCTAAGCCGAGCTCTCCACGAAGGCAGGATAGGTGTCACTTAAGGCTCAACAGTCGGACAAGGTGCAAAACCTACAATTTCGCCACCCTACGAAAAATGGCTAAGTTTGGAGCCGTGTATCTCCTAAACGGTTGGTCCCACAGACCTGCGCGTGTGCTCATTGGATTCCTTGGCTTTTTTTCTACAAGATGAGCCATGAATCATGCCAATAGGTCTAATAGTGGCCCCAATCCCAAGATTTGGGTATTTTCCTACATTTTTACCTTTTTTTTCAACTTTGGAGGCCGATATCTCCAAAAGTATTGGTCGTAGGTCAATTCTGAGCACACCAACTTGTTCCTTATTCAATTTTACACAAGAGAGTCAATTTTCAGCCACCTGGTCCAAAAATTACGTCTCATATGAAAATTACCCAAAATACCCAGCTTTTTCTTAATAAAAAAACCAAATTAGCCATAGCTCAGCCAAGAAGGCTTCGATCGACCAAATATTTTATTTTTGGACATCTACTTAGGTAAGCAATCCGCCAAGCCATAAACCGCGGAAATCGAAAGGGGTCACTGTAAGGACCTGTCCTTATTAAAAAAATCTGCTCCCGCCTAAAAGGTCTTCTGACCCACTGTGCACCGCCTCTGCAGCAGGTGCAGGCCGGCCGCCCTTGAGCTGCCCTCCAGCCGGACTGGACTCCAGTGACTGGAGGCTCCAGACTGGAGCGCGCACCCCACTTGAACACGACGGCGACACTCGGCGACCCACGAGGTTCCGGTCTTCGGAGCCTTCAGTGCCGTGCTGGCCTGGCCGCCCTGCCCGCCCTGGGGCTCAGCTGGTCGCGCCGGGCGGCGCGTGGCGCGGCGTGGCGTGGCGTGGCTGGGGCACAGCGGCGCACCGGAGGCGGCGAGGCCGTGCCGCGCGGTGCCGCACCTTGCCGCGCCGCGCCGCGCCACGCGCCGCCCGACCATCCGCCGACCCGGCGCGGCGCGCTGCAGCCGCCCCTCCCGCCCCGGAAGGCGTCGCCAGGCGTCGCCAGCCGTCGCCAGGCGTCGCCAGGCCGTCGGCAGGGGGGACCGGGGGTCGTGCTCCACGGGGGCCACCGCCAGCCCCGATGCGAGAGCGCTCACGGCCCAAACGCGGCCGGGGCAGCCCGCGACGTTACCAGATGGCCGTCCCCCCTGCCCCTGCGTACCGTACCGCACCGCGCAGCTCCGCGCGCGCACCTTGAACCAGGCCGTCCCGGCATGTCCTGCCCGTCCTGCGAGCCTTGACCTGTCTCAATGCCTCGGCACACAAACACGCATTCCTCGAGGGCGCGAAGGGCGGAGGGGATGAGCCCATCCGCATCGAACCCTCTGCAAAGTACACTGGAAACCAAGTCCACGTCCGCAGCAGTGTCCAGCGCGTCGCAGCGCCCCAGCGCCCGCGCTGTGCTACTCGCGCTACTCGCCGCTCCAATGGGGCCACCGTTGCGTCACCGCGTCCCGCGGGGCCCGAGGGCGCAGCGCCCCTGGCCTGCCCCTGGCCTGCCCCACGCCACGGTCCGACGCGCGGCCGCCGCGGGTGCATCTCACAATGGGTTTGACCCTCGCCGTTTTTGTTGGAATAAAAAACAAAAACAATGAAGATGGCACGCCTGCCAGCAGAGTGACCGTCTGGACGTGGGCGTGGCGGCGTGGCCGACCGGCCCGAGGAAGAAGGGCCGGCCGCGGTGAAAAACGGCCGTCTTGGCAGCGCACAGTGGGTCGGAAGACCGTTGAGGCGGTCAAAGTCCCAGACGCGTTTTGAGCTCCGGAGTCCCTCATTGGGACTCAAATCGAACGTGTGACTCCACCAATTGATTGCTCTCCAAACGAGGAACCCATTTGTAGGGTGACACGCTCGATTCGAGTCCCATTTAGCGACTCTGGAGCTCAAAATGCGGCCGCCTCAACGGTCTTCTGACCCACTGTGCAGCACGCCGCGACTCGCCGCGGACCCGTGTCGTCGCTTCTTTAACGTCTACATTTGACTCGGCGCTCCGCGTTCGTTCGGGTTTCTCGCGGGGTTCCCGATCCACGCTTTCCCGTCCCAATAACGACACGAACACGCGGCGCGACGCGGCGGCTCGAGCCCGCCCTGCAGGCTGTCTCTCTCGCACTCGTGGAGCGTTCCGCGTCGGCGCGAGGGAGACAGAGCGACGAAACGCTGGGCGGAATGAGCGTGCTGGCTGGGCCATCGCCTGCGTGTGCAAGGTGCATCCTTCGAGACTGGCCGGCCGGACCGGCCTCCAACGCCCTTTGCCCGCGCGTTACATGGCGCGCGCCGGGCCTGTCTCTGTCGCACCCGTACGGGCGGCCCCATGAGTGCGACAGAGGCAGAGCGACCAAACGATCCAGGCGGCAGTCGGCCCGCACGCCAAGGAAAGCGCGTCCTCCGACTCAAGTGCAGGCTCACATGTTCACCGCGTCCAACGCGCCGCGGCCGGGGAACTCTGCCGCGGGAAGTGACGGACAGTGAGGACCTCGCAAGGGTTGGCACAGTGGGCCAGAAGACCGGCGGAGGCGACCAAAACTCTAGACGCGTTTTGAGCTGCAGTCGCTAAATGGGACTCGACCCGAACGAGTGACCCCACCAATGGATACCTCGTCCGGAGAGCAATCCATTGGCGGGGTCACACGTTCGGTTCGAGGCCCATTTAGCGACTCTGCAGCTCAAAACGCGTTGCGTCTAGAGTTTGGTCCGCCTGCGCTGGTCTTCTGGCCCATTGTGCGTTTCCGCCTTCGAGGAGCCGAAGATGGGTCAGCAATAAAGAGCAGCTCGCCGTCGACGGGGTTCGAACCCACGTCATCCCTGTCAGTCGTCATGGAGGCAGTGTGCCTCCAGCCCGGCCGCCCACGGCAGCCGCCAGGGTCCGCCTCGCCTGCTCGGCTCGACCGCGGCGGCCACTTGAAAGAGACACGGCTTGCTGCTTCCCGGAAAGTCCGAGTGTGTATGAGATGGAAAGGAATGGACGTGCCAGGCAGCCAGCCTAGCCAGCCGGAGCGCACGGGGCGCGGGCGAACTCCACTCAATCACACACCATCTGCGGCCCGGCTGGCCTGCCTCCTGCCCTGCCCGACTAGAGTCCGCGTTTCAAAAGAGCCAAACGCCTCCACTCCCACGGACGGGCCGCCTGCAGGGTCGCGTTGACCGCGCCGCCGTCTGACGCGGACGGGGGGTGGCGGGTGGCAAGCGTCAACGCGTCCTCCTGACGCGTTAGGGACGAGGCATGAACCCCAGCCAGGACCCGCACAGTGGGCCATAATCCCACCGAACGAGGAATCCATTGGTGGGGTCACACGTTCGGTTTGGGTCCCATTGAGCGACTCTGGAGCTCAAAACGCGTCAAAGGTTTTGGCCGCCTGCGCGGTCTTTATGCCCATTACTGTGACCCGGGAGTGGCCAAGCCCAGGGGCCGAACAGTTGCAAAAGGCCTTCCCTTCTGATCCTCCATCTCGGTGGGCCTGTGATGGCTCAATCTGGGCGGCGCGGCGCGCCACCGCCCCGTCGGCCCACTGTGCACGGCACGCGCCCCAACAAGGCGGCGCGGCGGCACGTCGCGGACATGCCTTTTGTCAAGGACCGCGCCACGTCGGCCACGCCGAGCCTCATTGTCAAGCAGGCTGACTCCGGAGTGTCGCTGTCTGCGTCGCACTCATGGGGCGCACCGTGTGGGTGCGAGAGAGACAGAGCGACGAGGCACCTCTTCGGCGTCGCCGGGCCCGCGACACCTCCACGGTAATCACGTCACTAAGACACCGCGCACCCTTCCAGCAGCGCCACGCATGCAAACAACAGTACTTACATCAGCACATGGTGGTCGCGCGTCGCCGCAGTATCCAAAGAGGGTAACGGCGACCTTGTCCTTGTCGGCGGCGGGGTAGCGGTATCACTCCACCAGCGCGGCGCCGCGGCGCGCGTTCACTGCGGGGTGCGGGGCGACAGCGCGGACACCGTCCGCCTCCACTCCTCGTGCCGCCAGTCCGTCCCGAACCGCACGGCTCGACGCGCTGCTGAGTCGCTGCGAGACTCGACCGCTGGCTGGCTGTGTGCTCCAGCCCGCCTCCACGACGACTGTGCCGCTGCCAGCGCCTGGGCGTCCTCAGGGCCTAACTCCTCCGCGCGGAGCAGCGGGAGGGAGAGAGAAGGGGGGGGGGGGCAGTGTCACACACCGCCACGCCGCGCCTTGATTGGGTGAGGAGGAGGGCGCGAACTGCCAACTCCGCGCGCAGCCAGGGAAGGCCCTTTGACCTGCCGCACTTCCCCGCTGGTTCGCGTAGATAGAAGGTGAGAAGATTCCGGAAGATTCCCCCCCCGCGATGAGCGTCGCCGTCACACCGTGTCACACCGGGGCAAAACATCCGGCCGGAGGCCTCCGCGGCGAGCGAGTTCCACGACTTGTCACACTGTCTCATGTCAGTCTTCGTTGAAGCTGTACTCGTCTTTTGGGGAAGAAAGGGAGTGCTTTAAGTCGGACTCCTCCCGACACGACACTTTGACGGCCCGCACAGGTTCGGCGAGCGAAGGGTGGCCGAAGGAGCGCGGCGTGTTGACGGCCGAACGATTCGGAAGAGTGGTTTGTCGCTCACTCTACCTCCCTTTTGGAGAGCCCCATGAGTGCAACAGAGAAAGAGCGATGACAAGAGTCTTTTGAATCGCTCGGCAGGCACACAGAGGCGCCCGTTGGGTTGCCAGCCTAGCCCGGCGTTCAAGTAGTATTATATTGAAACCCGTAGCTATCAAAGAAGCGCGGCTTTTATTACATAATCATAGTTTGATACATTATTTTATCGTGTCAGTACTTAAAATATACATAAAATAAATCCAAAGTTTTAAAAAGGTTAAGAAAACTTCAGTGAGTTTTAAAACAACACAAAATACTGTGAGGCAATGGCAACAACCATTGGAAAATGACTAAGTCAAACTACTGAAAGTTTCCACATAAAATGATCTCAATATCAAATTAAAAGTAGGCAATTGAGTGATATACATTGCCTTCTCCCCAAAATCCATTGTGAACTAATGCATTTGCACATAAAAATAATAAAAGTTTCAAAAAATTAGTTCAAGATAAAATACTTTAAAAATTCCTTGGATCTAATTTTGTGACCGGTAGGTAATCCAGTTAAAAGTGTACAATAAAAACAAGAAGAAAAAAGAGACAAAATATTTAACAATTTCAATTTTGTCACTTTTCAATTCTTTGGAAGCACCACCCAAAATTATGTTACCCTACACTATTCAAATAACAAGAAAAGGTCCAGCAAATATTGCAACACCATTGATATAGTGAAGCACCAGTACCCTGTATGAGCTCATTCCCCAATTTTCTTCTAACATGGAAGAATAAACAAACCAAATTACTCTTGCAGTTGAACGTAATTTGCAGGAAATAGTCCAAATTTCCCGCGGCAAACTCCACGCCACCAACCCTCATCAATCTGCAATAAATTCAATAAAAAATAAGTAGAAACAAACTACAACAGAGCAGATGAACCTTAAAATCTTAAACTTACCATCTCCACATTTGTTATGATCTCATCAGGATCAAAGGATATCTCATCATCAGCAGCTGCAAAAGATTTTCAACACAAATGTTATAGGCGTAAAAGGATGTAAAAAAATTGGTGTAGAAATATGGAGACTATTGTTTTGACTATGAAACACTTCGCACCTGCTTGGTAGTCATAGATTGCAACAGCTGTTACTCCCGTTTCCTCAGGTCCATCCTGTTCTTCTGCGGCCTCCGACTGAGCAGACAAGTCTGTTGGCTCCTCAGGCTGTATTGTGGTCTGTGATTGGATCTTTGGTTCAGCCTTAGTTTCCACCTTGGCTTCAGCCTTGGGTTCCACTTTGGGCTCAACCTTGGGTTCTGGCTTTTCTTCAGGTTGAGTACTTTGCGGAGCTTGTTGAATTTTAGTTTCGAAAGGAAGGGATTTTTCCACAACAGGAGATGGTGTTTTTACAGCAGCAGCTGCCTCATTGTGTCTCTGAATTGCCTCAGAGACAGGTGACTGCAAGTTTACAAGATAAGATGATTGATAAAAAATGATCTTGTGGTCAAATTTAGCTGATGAAGTACTGCTACTGAAGGCTACCTGGACTTTAGTTGGCTGAGCATCAGTTTTGCCTGGAGTAACATGCTGCTTTGATAGGGCCATCTTTGCAGCGTCCTGGAAGTAAGGAAAACAAAACTGTATTTTTGTTTGGCACAGAAACACAATTAGGAAAGCCTGCCAGTAATACAGCACAAAAACATACCTCATCTTCTTTCTGACGCAACAACTTGAGGCGATCTTCTTCCTGTTTACGGGCAGAATCTTTCTCAGACTGTTCCCTTAATTTTCGCCTTTGCCTCTCCTCTTCAGCCCTCTTCTTGGTCTCCTCTTCCCCTTGTTTTGCAAGGTTTTCAAACTTAGCTCGAAGGCTAGATGGCTTTGAGGAACCTTAAAGAGTAAAACAGAAAAGAATTGTAATTTTCATATTATTCCCTTTTTAAATTTTTGGGGAAGTTGAAATTTCGGAGTTATTACCAATATCTGGTTTGTGTTTCTCATAAGATGTGCCCACTTTTTCTTGTCTTTCTCCAAATCCATGGGCTGATCTATCCACTCGGTCAGTCTGAACACCATACTTCCCACCAAAGCCCTAAAAATAAGATAATAATTAAGATAAAAATTGTTGCTTATCATTTTTGTAAGGTTCAATGCAAATGTGTAACTTAAAGAATTATTTCCATACCTTTTTACCATCTACTTGGCTCTCATGCTGGTTCAGGCCTTCATGATGGTCCCATCCCACAGCAGATTTATCTTGTCTATCGGACTGCACACCAAATTTCCCACCAAATCCAACAGCGTAGTCTAAAAAGCATACAAATCAGAAAGTAAAAAACATCTTAAAAAAAAAACTACTTTTAAAAATATAGATGAAACATACCTTTTTGACTTTCGTGTTTCGTTACTGATTCTACATGATCCCAACCAACGGCCGACTTGTCTTGACGATCTGATTGAACTCCAAACTTCCCTCCAAATCCGGAACTATAATCTTTCTGTGAAGTGTGCTTTTCCAGTTTTTCCTTGTGATCCCAGCCAGCAGCACTCTGAATAATTAATTATTTTTTTTTTAAACTCTAGGTGGCACATATTGTAAAAGGATAATGTATTTAAAAAAAATTAAAATATCTTCACCTTATCCACTCTGTCCGTTTGAACACCAAACTTGCCTCCAAATCCAGTTGCATAGTCCTTTTGAGACTGATGCTTCTCCACTTTAGCTACATAATCATGGCCTACAGCTGACTGATCCATTCTGAACAAAAACAAAGTGATTATGAATGCAAAACTGTCAATGACTTTAGTAACCTCAATGACTTGCTTACCTATCCTTTTGCACACCAAATTTTCCACCGTAGCCATAGGCAGCCTTTGGTCCTTCCTCCTGTTCTTTCTTTTTCCTCATGGCATCAGCTTGAGCCACCTCTTGGCGAAGTTGGCTCATGCTTTGAAAAACAAACACAGAGAACAACAGTTTGAAATTCTGACTAACTCGTAAAGAATGATCTACTTTCTTTCGTCAATTGAACTACGCTTACTCGATGGTTCCTCCAGTCCTACCAGAGCCTTCAACTGTCTTAGCTCCCCATCTTTGTTCCTGTTCTGTCACGTCATTGACAAAATCTGGATCTGTTTCCCAGTCGTCATCTTCTCCTTGAGGCAATGCAGGGGGCTTAACTGCAGCCATAGTTCCTGCTGCAGCTTTCCACATGGCTGAAATAACAGATATCAAATTTTATTAAACTATGAGGTGGAGAGTTTCGGGCCTAAGCAATTAATTCATAGTTATAACTATCTTTAAAATGCAGTAAAAAATATAGCATGCGTTAAAATGACATAAGTGAATCAACTGCAGAAGTTTTAATCATTATTGGCGTATGACATTGATTAAAAGGTGCAACATAACCTCTCCCAGATAAGACCGTTACGTCGGCATCTTGGGTATTTTAAAGCCCGTACCGACAACGGATTTACTGGGAGGTTAGGATCGAAAGCAGGGAACTTTAAGTTACCTCAACCAATCAAAATACTCCGTTTTACCACAGGACAGGGAAGTTTGGTAGATCTGACGTATGAGGTGGTTTTGACAGGATCTCTGCAAGCCGGAAAGATCCACAAGTTGCGCCGCGAAAGGTGGAAGACTGTTACCTGTAGTTTTATTTGACAAGCGCAGATGCTGATAGACCGCTAAGTATTCCGCCGTGCACGCCTTTCCAAATAAAATCTTTGTTATCGAGAACGGAAAGGGTGTGTCTTAAAAGTGTTGTTTTGATTCTGGACATCGTCTGGTACGCCTTGCTTCTCATTGAGATCGACATCCACATTCACGCTGACACACAACAGGGAGCTGAGGCTAGCCGGGACGTATGAGAAATCGAAAATGTCTTTTTTCCCATTTCCCCCCATTTTCCCCACGAACTCTAGTCAAAACTTGAAAGCCAAGGTTCTATAGCTGCTATTATTTCCGTCGCTGATACATAATGACTGATCGGTAACATCTGCGATCTGGGATTTTCAGACGTTCAGACCGTAGAGTGCAAAATGTGCACGGTCAATGAGGCCTTTAGGAAAAAAAACAGTGCTACGGACTTTCCGTTGTTCAGCCTGGGAATGAGGTGATTGAGTCTGAATTCAGCCCCTACCCTCCCCCCATGCACACTTTCAAAAACCAACAGCTAAATGTACAAATACAGAATTAAATTTAATTATTGCGCTGGAAGGTTTGTCGGAGAGACAGCGAGGTCGAAGTGAGAAAGGAGTGGAAACTTGATCGCTAGTGAAATTTTCCCCGATACCCAACTCGCTCACTCAACCGCCTTTCCCTCTCCCTCCCTCTCCGTCCGTCCCACAACCACACCGCACGCGATCGTTCCCGATCGTTCCTCTGTCAAATAGCAAATTCTCTCCTTTCTCTTTGAGCAGTCGCAGGGCGTGGAGCGACCCCCGGCGGCCCCCTCCCCTTCTCCGCCCGCGCAGTCCGCGCCCCTCGGTGAAAGGGAAGTTGGCCGGGCCGCTCAGACAGGGAGGGAAAGTGCGGCGCGCTCCCCGTCGTCAGGCGGCCATGTCCCGTGAGGAGGTGGCCGACGCCGTGCCGACGCCGTGCCGACGCCGTGCCGACGCCCCGCGGCCCGCCGCGCGCCAGGGGCGGCCCGGCCGGGGTGGGGCTGTGGGGTGCACCCCGCGTCAATAAACCACCCTTCGGCTGCTTGACATTTGCAACAACTGGAGCCCCTGCCCGTCCGGGCAGGTGCCGCGGGTGCGGGGCCGGCCTCGGGGGTGGCCTCGGCTCGGGGCTGGCGGACTGACTGCAGGCCGGGCCGCGCTCCCCAAAGGGTTGCAACGAGGGTTGCAGAGCAGCAGCGCACCCTCCCGCCGAGGCACGGCGCCGCGGCCCAGCCAGGCCCAGCCAGGCCCAGCCCCGCTGCCGGGCCAGGGCTGCAGGACCGCCAGCCTCCCTTCGAGACTCACACCAACCCCTGGCGTTTCATCCCCCTCGGCAAGGGTCGGCAAAGCAGGGAAAGTGTAGGGGTGGTTTCGTGTCAGGGCAGCAGCCCGGCGAGGAGGTGGCCAGCTCCCCTCGGCGTCGTGCCGCCGTGCCGCCGCCGTGCCGCCAGGGGGAGCGCCGCGCGCACCTCCGGGTCGATACGCTCGGTCAAGCCAGGCCGAGGGGAGGACTACCCGCCACCCCCTCCCCCCCCCCCCCCCCCCCACCCCATCGCGGCCCGCGACCCTCCCGCCGCGGCCGCGCCGTGCAGCTGTACTCCCTGCGCCGCCGCCCTGCGCTGTCCTGGGGACGAGGGGGAGGGGGGGGAGGGGTACCCACCGTGGAGCAGCTGTCGCTGCCCAGGGCGTGTGTGTGTGTGTGAGTGTGAGTGTGTGAGTGTGTGGGACGGACGGGTAGCCGCGAGCGGGCCTCACCTCCAGGCTCCAGGCCTCCGGGCACCACTTGCACGGGAAACAATGTCAGATCCCACTGGACCAATTTACCGCGTATTTTACTTCACTTAAACTTTTGACGTGTTCTGTCCTGACACCAGCGATAATGCCGTCAAAACGGAAATTCTGGATGACTCCCATCGAGTAATAAAAGATGCGCTGCGCATAATCGTTATTGTCGACAAGAAAGGCCAGCACCAGCCAGCACACAATCGACCTGAAGGCTGCATGACCATACACACGTGCGATGGCGTGCATCGCGTGTCACGTCCAGTGACACGCACAGTGACACGCACTGTGACACACACAGTGACACGCACTGCGTGTCCTCGTGGCACGGCGTGGAGGTGCGCCGCAGCGGCGCGCGTCCTTGCCGCTCCATTGGGCGCCGGGATGAAAGCAAGGAGCACGGCCAGCAGTGACCCTGCTGCATACAGTGGGCCAGAAGACGGGCGCTCGCGGTCAAAGCTCCAGACGCGTTTTGAGCTCTAAAGCGCTTAAAAGGACTCGAACTGAACGTGTGACCCCACCAATGGATTGCTCTCCGAACGAGGAATCCATTGGTGGGGTCACACAATCGGTTCGAGTCCTGTTTAGCGACTCTGGTGCTCAAAACGCGTCTGGAGTTATAACCGCCTGCGCCGGTCATCTGCCCCACTGGGCGGCACATGGCGTGGCGCGGCGTGGCGGTAACGGTATAAAGTCCGGCAGCGGGTACTTCCAGCGGTACACTGGTGGCTATCGGGGAGTGCCAGGGAGCCGCCCGAGTCCTGCCGGCCACCGCGACCGCGCCGCGCCGCACAGTGGGTCAGGAGACAGTCGAGGCGACCAAAATTCTAGACGCGTTTTAAGCTTCAGGGTCGCTAAATGGGACACGAATAGAACGTGTGACACCACCAATGGATTCATCATTTGGAGAGCAATCCATTGGTGGGGTCACACGTTCGATTCGAGTCCTGTTTAGCGACTCTGGAGCTCAAAACGCGTCTAGAGTTTTGGCCGCTTACGGTCTTCTGAACCACTGTGCGCCGCGCGGCTGACCTGTTCGGCGAGCCTCCAAGTAGGTGCCCCGTGCCCTAGGCGTGGGGTTCGTTGCTCCCTGCGCGTCGTTGTCGCCGCCGTAAACGCGCTTTAAACTTTGGGAAAATTTTTTTTTTTTTAAATTGTGCCCTCAGACGGCTTGACGGCCAGGGGGCGGTGATGGGAGGGGAGAGGGAAGCACCAACGCGTTGCTTGTTTTCATTAAGTGCTCTCGGGGCGCGGCGATAAGCAAGCAGCCCGCAGCCACGGTTACTGGCCTGGACTCTGAGTCTGGAGGATGGCACGGGACCTCTCCCCCCCGGGACCCCTTCCCCCGGGACCCCCTCTCAGATGGGATCAGGATGGAAATAGCATGGCGGGCCCCGCGGGGACCGGGACGCACTGGGAGCCCGTCCAGCACCGGGCTAAGGTAGGCCGGGGCAAGACAGGGCTCACACACAAACACATACAGACACACAAACACACACACACACGCACGCCCGGTCACACGCACACGACCCCACTCCGCGAAAGGCGATGAGGACGACGCCGTTAGCGGTTCTTGGCTGCCCAGAGTCCGGCGCGGCGGTTCCAAGTTCCGAGAGCACAACACGGCGGCGCGTCTCCCTGGAGGACGGTCGACGAGGCGCTGCACGAGGAACAGGTAAGGCCTGCGCGTACGGCACCGCCCAGTGGGCCAGAAGACCGGGGCTGCACGCCAAAGACGCGATTTGAGCTCCGGAGTCACTAAATGGGTCTCGAACCGAACGTCCATTGGCGGGGTCACACGTTCGGTTTGAGCCCCATGGAGCGACTGTGGAGCTCAAAACGCGTCCGGGTTTTCGACGGCCCCCGCCGGTCCTCTGGCCCACTGTGCTCCGGCCGCCCCGCCCGTGGCTGCATGTGTGTCTCCACGCAGGACTGACGACGGCGAGGTGACGCCGGTCGACGCCATGGCGATGGCGACGCGGCTCGTGCTGGCGGCGGTGCTGGCGACTGCGGCCACTGCTGCCCAGAAGGTGAGCGCCCCCGCCAAGGCGCTGCCATTCCGCCTGCCGGGAGACGTGATGCCCCGCAACTACACCCTCAGGGTGGTCACGCACTTCCAGGACGACAGCTTCCGATTCTACGGGCAGGTGAGTTCGGCTGCTCTATTTCGTACCGCCAGGACGTCCGTTTTCAATCCTCGCTCTCTCCCTTGCCAAGATGGTGGTCGACGTGGACGTGCTCCGGGACACGACCGAGCTGCGGCTGCACGCCAAGCAGCTCAACGTGGACAGCAAGTCCGTGACGGTGATGAAGCTGAAGAAGAAGAAGCCCGTCGTGGAGAAGCCGCTGCCGGACGACGACGAGGACTCGAACGACATCCCGAACCCCGCGGCGCAAAAGCCGCAGAAGGAGCCGCAGAAGGAGCCGCAGAAGGAGCCGCAGGATGAACCTCAAGACAAGCCGCCAAAAGTGCCGCAGGTTGAGCCAGTTCCGGACAAGCCGCAAAATGTGCCGCAGGTTGAACCAGAGCCGGAGAAGCCGCAAAAAGTGCCCCAAAAAGTGCCGCAAGAGGAGCCTCAGCCGGAGGCGGAGGTCCAGGACAAGCCCGAGAAAGATCCCCAGGAGCCGCAGCAGGACAAGCCTCTGCAGGAGGAGCAGGTGGCACTGGAGCAGGATCAGGACAAGGAACAGCAGCAGCAGGACGAGAAGAAGGACACGCCCCAGCAGGAGGAGGACATCGAACACAAGCAGGACCAGAAACTCGAGCAGCAGCAGCTGCAAGAGGATCAGAAGGCGGAAGAACTGAGGGAAAAACTGAATCTGGATCAAAAAGTGGCGGAGGCGGGCCCGCAGCAAGAGGTGGGGCAGCAGGCCGTGAAGCACGGGCGGGCCAGATCGGGCCACCAGCATCACGGCGCCACTGACGCTAACTACAAAGGTATTTGCAGGAAAGCGTCCAAAAAGATCCAGTGCCGCTGGCAGTATTTGAACCTTCGGCCTGCTTCCTCAGGGCTGCGTCTGACGAACGTCACGATGGACCCCGCGCTGGAGCAACTCGTGGTCTCGCTAAGCAGGCCGTTGAGGGCCGGGTCGCGCTACCGCCTCACTGTCCGCTACTGGAGCACCCTCAACACCGAGGACCGCGGCTACTTCCGCGGCAGCTACCACCACAACAATCAGACCCGGTCAGTGAGCGTTGCAAAAGTTTGACGTTTGTTTGCCGGAGTGCTTGTCTAACCGTTGCTGCGTTGTCCAGCTACGTGTCGTCCACCGTGTTCGAGCCGGCTGAGGCCAGGCGCGCCTTTCCCTGCTTCGACGAGCCCCACATGAAGGCCAACTTTTCGTTGGTGCTCGGCCGCCACTCCAACTACAGCAGCAGCTCCAACATGCCGCTGGACCGCACCGAGCCCATGTGAGTTTACTTACTTTCCCGGGACGCGGCGACACACCGACCCCCCGCAGCACAGTGGACCCGAAGACCAGCGCAGGCCTCCACCGGTCTTCTGGCCCACTGTGCGCGCCGAGCGCCTGCCAAGTCAAGGGTAGGCCAGCCCGCCCGACCCGCGAGTCTTGCAGGGTTGCCTATGCCGCGCTCCGCAGGCGCCCCCGGAACGTCACGTTGACGACGTCAAGTGAGCGAAAATTGATAGTCACGCTCTGCATAAGTGATCCACAAGGGGGAAACAGCTCAAAATTTTTGTGTACATTTTTTAAAAAATTCTTGAAATTTTTTTATTTTTTCAAATTTTTGGTGTTTGGATATGGAAAACGGTTTACCCAGGCGCTGGCGATCGTGTTTAACTAAAAATAAATTTAAAAAAATGGAACTCTACACCCCCTCCCCAGTCTTAATGGGGAGGCCTCCTGCTTTACTTCGGTGTTCGGGATGGGAACCGGTGCTATCAGGTAACTGGGGTTAATCCGATCCAGCGACTTCGATATCGTACGCCGGGGGACCCAGTAGGACCCGAGCCGCCGACACGGCCCAACATGGGCAGAGTAGAGTAAGGCAGAGACGATAGAGAGACAGAGAAAGAAAGAAAGAGAGAGTAGTTTTGGGAGCTTTTGTTTGCGCAGGCTGGTCGGTACCCAAATGGTACACCCGCTGTCCGGCGCTCCCAGACCCGAACATGCAGTCAGTGGGCCAGCTTCAAAGGACTTATCAACTCCATCCGACGAATCGGAATGGACCCACTCGCGACCAATTTCGAGTGGCTGGCTCGATCGGGGATCGAACCAGTGCCGAGGCCAATCCGCCGAAGCGGACTGCTTTTTAGACACCCGGGTGTAATGGCCTGGATTGAGCCTAGACCACTACACCACCCTGACTTGCACGTCTGCCGAGTGTTGGACGACGGGTTTGAGTCGCAGTGGGAGGAAGCCAGTCGAAAAATGAAAGGAAATTAGGGGATTCGATCCCCGGACCTTATGGTCGGGGTTGGACGCCTTAACGCCCACAGCCACCACGGCTCATGTCTGAAGCCGATTGAAGCGGGCTCTTGACGTGACAATGAGCAGCGGTCAGAGAAAAAAGTTGTGAAGTAATACGATTTGAACCACCGATCCTCGTACCGGGCAACCGACAAGTTTCCACCTCCAGCCACCACGGCAGATAATGGTCATTGCGCATTGCTGTGGCTTTGAAGCACACTAGGGAGGGCAGTGAAAAATAATAAATGTTGGAAAATATAAATATAATGTTATTTTGACTAAACATTTTAAAAACATTATTTTAATTATTTTTTTCAGGGCGGAGACGCCGGGCTGGTTCTGGGACTACTACCCTCCGACGCCGAAAATGTCGACGTACTTGGTGGCGTTCATGGTGCACGACCTGGAGGCCAGCAGGGCCAACAACGCTTCCGGTGAGCAGCATTTTCACGGCCCCTCCTGTATCCGCGCCTGGCTGGCGGGATACCAAATGAAACGAAATCGTTCCAACGAGTCCGTTGTTCAGACGCGGCGGCGGTGCGAGCCTGGACCACGCCCGGACGCGCGCAGATGGCCAACTTCTCGCTGTACGTGGCGCCACAGGTGCTGGCGCTGCTGGCCGCCAAGCTGGGCGCGTCCCCGGCGCTGCCCAAGCACGACCTGGTGGCGGTGCCGGGCTTCCGATCCGAGGCACTGGAGAACTGGGGCCTCGTGTCCTTCGAGTAAGTCGGGGGCAACGGGTAAAACAAAGGCACGGGAGCTCCAGCCTCCCCGCCGGGGAATCTCTTGAGTCTGAATTATTTGATTGAACAAATGCCTCCGGCGTCGCCCTGCAGGGAGCGGCACCTGCTGCTGCCCGCTAGCGCGAGCCAGCTGAGCAAGCAGTCCGTGGGCACGGTGGTGGCGCACGAGCTGGCCCACATCTGGTTCGGCAACCTGATCACCCCCGCCTGGTGGTCCGACATTTGGCTCAGCGAGGGCTTCGCCACGTACTACTCCGCGGAGGCCATGGAGAAGGTACGGCGTGCTCGTGCTTCGTTAATGGCGTTAAACCACACAGTGGGCCAGAAAACTCTAGACGTCTTTTGAGCTCCAGAGCCGCCATATGGGACTCGAACCGAGGCTGTGACCCCACCAGTAGATTCCTCGTTCGGAGAGCAATCCATTGGTTGGGGTCACACGTCCGGTTAGCGACTCTGGAGGTCGTCCGAGATTTTGACCGCCTCCACCGGTCTTCGGGCCCACTGTAAACCGTCTCCTGGAAAAAAAGAAAAAAAAAGAGAAAACCTCAACACTTTAATCAATTTATTTTCTTTTGGCAAGATCTTCCCCGCGTGGCGGTTCCACGAGACGGCGGCGGGCAACGCGTATCTGCTCGTGACGTCCACCGACGCGTCGCCCACCGCGCTGCCCATCTTGCACCCCGCCGACAACCCGCACAAGCTGGACGCTGTATTCGGCGCCACGTCCTACTACAAGGGTGCGCACAGTGGGCCAGAAGACCGGCGCAGGCGGCCGAAACTCTTGACGCGTTTGGCGCTCCAGAGTCGCTTAATGGGACTCGAACCGAACGTGCGAACCCACCAATGGATTCCTCGTTCGGAGAGCAATCCATTGGTGGGGTCACACGTTCGGTTCGAGTCCTGTTTAGCTACTCTGGAGCTCAAAACGCGTCCGGAATTTTGACCCGCCTTCATCGGACTTCTGGCCTTTTGCGGTGCGGGCTCTTGTACGTGAAGCCAGTGGCGGGCCTGACACCTCTCCCTCCGCGCTGCAGGCTACTGGCTGCTGCGCATGCTGCACAGCGCGCTGGGCCCGGACATGTTCGACGCGGGCGTGCGCAGCTACGTGCAGCGCAACGTGCACGCCAGCGTCAGCACCCACGACCTGTGGGAGGCGATGCAGGGCTCCGTCGACGAGCGCGCCGTGGAGGACCAGCAGGCCTCGGCCTCGCAGGTGCCGGGCAGCGAGGCCGTGGTGGTGGGCGACGGCAGCGACGACGAGGACGACGACGTGCGCGTGGTGGTGCCCGACAGCGCCACCGAGACCGCCCCGTCGGCCGGCCCGCCGCGGCGCCGCAGGGACGCGGACCAGGTGAACCCGACGGTCGACTGTCAACTAAGTACACACTTACGAATGCATACTTGCAGGTACACTCTTAAAAACATGCATGCTTGGCCCATGCAACGCCAATGCAATGGCGAGTGTGTACTTTGCCAAGTGTGCGTCGGGCCGCGTTCTGAGTGACTGACTTCCCTGCGTGCCTTCGTAGCCCGCACTGGGGTCCCTAGTGCTGGAGATCGTCGACCCGACCTACAAGGACGGCCCCGGCGCCGCGCCCCACCACGACGAGGACGCCGTCCAGAACGAGAAGGGGCCAACAAGGACGAGAAGGCGTCTGGCGTCGACGGGGACGTGCAGTCGCCCCCGCGCCGCAGCCCCGCGCCGTCCGCCGTGTCCGGCAAGGTCGGCTGGCTGCCGCGGCCCCTGGAGGAGGTCATGAAGAACTGGGTGCAGAAGCCGGGCTACCCCATCGTCAACGTGTTCCGCAACCTGGAGACGGGGGTGGTGACGCTAAGCCAGGTGAGGACGACGATCGCGAAAGCTACAATTTTTTCGGCAATTTTTCGTTCTAATTTTTGTCGGTCTACTTTAGGTAGGTCAGATGATATGGACCCATCCATTGGTAGGGTCACACGTTCGGTTTGAGTCCCATTTAGCGACTCTGGAGCTCAAAACGCGTCTACCGTTTTGGCCGTCTGGCCCACTGCGCTGCCTCGCCTAACTGCCTTGTGTTCTCCTAGAACCGGTTCGTGAGCGGCGACGCGGCCAGGGCGTGCGACGCGGCGGCGGCGACGTGGTGGATCCCGGTGCGCTACGCCACCTCCAAGACGGCCGTGGCCAGCAGAGTGTTCTGGATGCCGCCCACGTGCGCCAACGTCACCCTGCCCGTCAAGGTGGCGCGCGACGACTGGGTGCTGCTGAACGCGGGGCTGACGGGGCTGTACCGCGTGCGCTACGACGCGCGCACGCTGCAGCAGCTGTCCCGGCTGCCGCGCTCTGCCTGGCTGCAGGTGGCGCCGCTCACGCGCGTGCAGCTGGTGGCCGACGCCCTGGACCTGGCGCGCCAGGGCCGCGCGCCCTACCAGACCGTGCTGCGGATGGTGAACCACCTCGGCAGGGACCCCAACCCGATGGTGTGGCGCGCCGCGCTGCCGCACCTCCTCATGCTGCAGCGACAGCTGCGGGGCCGCCGCGACGGCGTGGCGCTCAGGGTGAGCCGGACCGCACACGCCCCGCAGTGGGCCTGAAGACCGGCGGAGGCGGTCCAAAAACCGGACTTGTTTTCAGCTCTAGAGTTCGGTGACTCGAACCGAACGTGTGGATTGCTCTCCGAACGAGGAATCCACGTTTGGTTCGAGTCCTGATTAGTGACTATAGAGCTCAAAACACGGTCTTCGGGCCCACTGTGCAACCCTCCGAAACCCAAAAAGACGGCCTGACGCCCTCCTGCTTTTCCTTGCAGTCGTGGCTGCAGGACCTCGTGTCGCCGCACACGGCCATCATCGGCTTCACGACGCGCGTCCAGGACACGCCGCAGCAGGCCAGCCTCCGCGTCAAGGTCACCACCCTGGCCTGCCACGCGGACCACTCCGCCTGCCAGCGCAAGGCCAAGAAGGCCCTCAAGCTCTTCATGGGAGGCAACCCTGAGGCCATGTGAGCTTCATCCGCACGGCTCCATCCAGTTCATTGTTTTGTTTCCAGTGGCGGCTCTGGAATTGTTTTGCGGAGGGGGACATGCCACGACTTTCGCCAGCAGGCGCACAGTGGGTCAGAGGACCGGTGGAGGCCTTCAAAATCCCAGACGTGTTTTGAGCTCCAGAGTCGCTAAATGGGACTCAAACCGAACGAGTGACCGCACCAATGGATTGCTCTCCGAACGGGGAATCGATTGGTGGGATCACACGTTCATTTCGGGTCCTGTTTAGCGACTTGGGAGCTCAAATCGCATCTAAAATTTTGGCCACCTGCACCGGTCTTCTGGCCCACCGTGAGGTGGATTGCCTTCCTGGAGCCGCCACTGTCTGTTCCCTGCGTGACCCTGGTGCTCGTGTCGGCAGCGTGGCGGGGAGGCTGACGCACACCCAGCTGTGCGCGGCCGTTCGCTGGGGCGGCCCCGCCGAGTGGCGGTTCCTCCGCGCGCAGTTGGCCAACCCGTCCTCCGCGCTGCCGAGGAAGGCCGTGGTGGCCGCCCTGGGCTGCTCCAGGGACCAGGAGAAGCTCCGCAGGTACGCACAAAGAACACGACACGCTCACCGTCACGATATCAATATGACAATGGGTAAGTTGGGGAAGAAAAGTACACGGTAAGAAAAGAATGCAACCCAGCCCCCGTGGCCTAGCAGGCATCTCGACATCCATTTGACAGGGATTTCCAACTCAGATCTGAATTTCGACCAAAAACAAGGCATTATTCTGACGCCATTTTGACTTCCTTCTAGACTGCTTCGTGAGTGTTTCGTGTTGTGTGGGAGGGCAGCCTTGTCTCATCTCTGCGTCTCTCCTCCACAGCTTCCTCGCGGACACGGTCAGCGCCAACTCCACGCTCCGCCGCTCCGACGCGGCCGGGGTGCTGGCCGCCGTGGCCGCCAACGAGATCGGCGGGGACATGACGCTGCGCTTCATGGAGGAGCAGGCCGCCGAGCTGTACAAGAGGTGGGTGGTGAGGGGTGGGTCGGAGCCAGGCTGCAAGTCACACCACCTGGATGCCGTGGTCCCTGAGGCCCTCCAAGCCCAGGGGCTTGAGTTTGGCTTCGAATCTCTGCCCGCCCTGCATCTCAGCGAATTTAGAAATCGGTTTTGTCTAGGCTGGGCGGCAACCCGCTGAAGGTGGAGAAGGCTGTCCGGGAGGTGGCGTCGTCGCTGACCTCCAAACGGCAGCTCGACAAGGTAACCTCCGCTGCTCAAAGCTGGACATAAACGGCGTATTTTAGGCGGTTGAGTGACAGCTGTTGTCTTTTGCAGCTGGACACCGTGCTCCGCCAGTTCCAGTCGCAGACGCCGTCCAGGTCGCCGCCGGTGTGGGGCCGCGACGTGGTGCGCGACAACATCCGCTGGTCGGAGCGGAGCCGCGTGGAGGTCAGCCGGTGGCTGCGCGCGCGACTCGACGACGAGCTGGAGCTGCGCGCCTCCAACAAGGCCGCCCAGGACAAGGCCGCCCAGGACAAGGCCGCCCAGGACAAGGCCGCCAGCAAGCACTCCAACAGCCCGGCCACGGCCGCGCCCTCGAGAGCCGCTGCTGTGAAGGCAGGGACCAAGACGCCCCACGCGGGGCCCACCGCGACCGGCAAGACGCCGTCCGCTGCAAAGACTGAAAAGCCTGCGGTCAGCCAAAAGCCAGTCAGCCAGAAGCCAGCCAGTGGTCCGAGACTGAGAAATATGGACGGGTTTCAAGGCAACGAAATTACTACAAGCTTATGGATTATCCAACGATTTATTGAACACGGTATTTCTTAATTCACAATTTGAACCAACAAAAGTACAATCAACAACAGCTATCAACAAGCAGCTTTCAACATTGGGAACGTCGAACGAGCCCCTAGATGCAAGCCAGGTTTTAGTTTTTTTTTAGACCCACAGCCTCTCAATGTGCACATCGGTTACAGCGCGAACTCCGCCTTCAAATGTAACCCAACCTGTCCTTGTGAATAAAAGACTGACAAAAGAATCCTCTGAAAAACAACGGGATCCATGATAAAATCTTACAAAACTCATACTGTTACATAAAAAAATCAACATAATCACAAAAATATAGAATATGTATCACGTGAAGTTGGAATCAAAGTTGGTACAAATAAATGCAATACAGATATGTTAATTTCAACACCGAGGTTTAGGCCAACAGAAAATGACTACGGAATACAAATTAAGGTATAGGAAAGCTCTAGGCAGTTCGCTCCCCTGGGTTTCCGAATCTGCCAAGGCATCGAAGTCGGCATGGGTTAGACACAACCAAAGTAAGACGTAGGAACAAGAACGAGAACGATGGGAGGGAGCCGGCTAGCGACGACTACACAGGCAATCAATCTATCGATGTCAGTCTAAGACATTAATATCCACTTTCCAAAAATAGTTCTATATTGTTAATTTTTGAGCGAAAATAACATTCTTTTCTTTCTGTCTTGAACCATAATCCGACTAAGAGAGCAGCACGCGGACGCCGGCGCATACCGACGCGCAAAAGCAATAAAAGTATAGGAACCGCATAGGAACGTTGTGAGGCTGGTTGGGAAATCGCGCAAGAGCAAAAAATGAACAAAACACCCTTGTTTAAGGGAGATAATGTCGAAATTTGGTAAAATTGACGTGGAAGGTTATTTAGGCGTGCGGCCACCTTCCAATCGACCAGCACGAAGAAATCGCCAAGCTTCCTACTCTGAAACGGAACGAGAGACAGATGAGCTGATGAGGTCCCTGGGGCCGGGGAGGGTTGCTACGAGCAGGGCTGGCAAGGCGCAGGCCAGCAGCACAAAGTCACAGCTCTTACAGTATTCTTAAGAAAACTGAAGGCATTTTGGCACTTGGGCCGCGAAACTTAACAACGTTAGCCTAAATATTGTCGTAGCGCCTAACTTACCGATTCCGAAAGCTTTAATTTGAAGAATGAAATATGAAGTCCGACGTAAGATATTCGATAATATACATAATGGTTAGCATGAATGTACAGTACATCGACCAGACACGACGAAATAGCTTATAGCTTCGAGAGTAAGTAGTAATATAGAGATCGAAAAAGTTTCCCATCATACACAAAGAAACTGCTAATAGAACACGACAATGAGTCAATTATTTAAAGACAAACGGGAAAGACCATTTCAAAATAATTATAAGTAGAATTTAAGTACTCTTTGCGGTAACATAGTATCTTTCTACAAACATCATCATGTAGTTTCTCAGTAATAATATTAACGATAGTATGGTACAACCTTATTATGGAATGTCATTTCTGTGCCTTAGGGCACGTACTCTTACAAACCCGATTAAACAACTCACTCTTCTTACCCTAACGAATAGAAGTCACGTGATTAAACTGTAACAATTAAAACTACCTATGTTGTTTGTCAATCTGTCTCACGATTGCTGCAATGGCACTCAAAATCCTTCTATACAGCATAAATCTAACAATAAATATTTTTTTATTGTAAATATACATGTATATTGACAAAGATACAGCACTGACGCCCAGACACGCTCACTACAGTACAGTCACCAACACAACACACGTGCGCCTCGCTCTTCGCGCGCACACACAACACAACCAACGAAAATACGACAATGTGCACTCGGAAAAGATAAAAGCCCAGACAATCACATTTCAGCGTCAGGGTCATGTTAAGTGAAAGTTATTTGACGAAGGCGGCGAGGAAGAAATCATAACCGGAGCGTGAAGAGAAGAACCCCGGGCGAATGGAATGGAACGCGCGCCTCCAGATCAGCGATTTCGGTAAATGACAAAAAGCACAAAAAGAGAGCGCTGCTGTCGGTGGTGCCGGCGCGTCGTGGCTCCGGACACCTGGGTGCGGCACAGCGGTGCGACGGGGCAGCGTCGTCGTCGTCGGCGTCCACTGCCTCACGCCCCCGGTGCTTTCGGTGCCTTTGGTGCTTCAGCGACTGAGAACGATGGGGCCGCGGCCCCGCCGGCGCGCTGCAGGCGGACGCGGCCCTGACCGATCAGGGCGACCGGGCCGCCGGCGTCTAGTCGACGTGCTCGGACTCCTGCTGCACCAGCTTGAAGCGGCGCGGCGACTTGACGCACATGGAGCCGCAGTGGCCGTCCAGCGACAGGCGGCCCTTCATCTGCAGGTAGCGCTTGATGTAGCGGCACACCAGCTTCTGCGGCCGCTCCTGCCACTCGCTCAGCACCTCCTTGGGCGCCAGCACCTGGTCCCCCTTCAGCCGGTCCACCAGGGTGACGCAGATCACGGCGGACTTGATGCCGGCGTGGTGCGTGAGCGCCGCGAAGGACAGCGACTCCATCTCGATGTTGGTGACGCCGGCGTCGTGCACCCGGCCCAGGAACGCCATCTTGTCCTCGTCCGTGTAGTCGCAGAAGGCGCCGTCCAGCCGCCCCTGGCCTGCAGCACAACCGTGTTTACAAACCGGGGTGCACGTAGAGGTAGGGGTTTAGGTACAGGTAGGGGTTTACGCAGAGGTAGAGTTTTATCCTCAAGTTAAAGTCTGACCTTCGTAGAAGTCGTAGGTGCACATGGTCTTGCCGATGATGGTGTCGTAGGGGTCCTCGGCCGTGGCGAGCGCCTTCAGCTCCCTGGTCAGCTTCTTGTCCAGGCGGGCGGGGCGCGAGTGCATCTTGCCGAGCACGGGCTGCAAACAAACACAGGCGTAACGCACGCGTCCGGTATTTTCACCGCCTCCCGCCCACTATGCACCCGCGACGCTTTAGACTTTGATTGTGGGTCTGACCAGCTCGAGGACGGGCCGAAGCAGGCCGTCGACCGCCTCCTCCGAGATGACGACGGTGCCGCCCTCGATGCCGATGCCGCCGCAGGTGCCGATGCGGAAGAAGATGGGGTCCTTGACGCGCGCGTGGTACATCAGCTTGATCACCTCATGCAGCAGGATGCCCACCGACGGGATGCCCATGCCGTGCTGCACAAATCCAGTATCGATATTGCGCCGATATAATCAATGTACGATATTGCAAAGAGACAATCGATGTATCGATAAGTTTGAAGTGCGAGCGTGCATTATTTCAAAGCCAGCGAGTGTACTCACGCTAATGGACAGCACGGGCCCCACTTTGTACATGGAGTAGCGGTACGAGTACTGGCTGATGTCGAGCAGGGTGGTTCCGGCGGGCAGCTTGTGCCCGATCTCCTGCATGATGTAGTAGGCGAACTGCTCCACGCGCTTCGGCGTGCCGCCCATCACCACGAACTGCAAAGTGAAAACGAATCCATGTTATCCGTAGCTGCTCCCTGAGCCCCGCCGCCAGCAGTCAGGAGCCCCAGCCCCGTGCGGCTGCTGAACTTCCATTCCCCCTCTCGCCAACCGTATAATGCTATGCAAACGTGTCACCCGCCCCCCGTCCCCCGCCCCCGGTTCAGAGGTTCAAAGCAAACTTCTCTTCCTTTTTCGCGGCCGCGAGCAACTTATGACGGCGTCAGAGGGCCGGGCGGTGCCGCTGCCAACTTTTCAAGGGCGAAGGGCAGGGTGCACAGAGGGCCAGAAGACTTGCGCAGGCGGTCAAAATCCAGGACGTGTTTTGAGCTCCAGAGTCGCTAAATGGGACTCGGACCGAACGTGTGACCCCACCAATGGATTGCTCTCCGAACGAGGAATCCATTCGTGGGGTAACACGTTCCGTTCGAGTCCTTTCCAGCGACTCGGGAGCTCAAAACGCGTCTAAAGTTGAGGCCGCCTGCGCCAGTCTTCTGCCTGGGGCGGCGCCCAACCGGCCGGGCCCGGGGTAGGGGAGAGGGAAAGGGTGGGGTGGCGCTCGTTTCGACGGGTCCGGCCGAGTTGAGCCGGAAGGGCACGAAACTGCGCAAAAATCTGCCACGCGCGGGAATTCCGTGTTCGACGCACGTGCGGAGCCGAATCCCAGCCAGCTTTCGACCCTCGCTTTCGACCTGCCTTCAGCTGTCAGGCAGCTTCCGGCTTTCAGACGTGAGCCGCCACACGCGCGCTTTCCGTCGACCCAGGCCACCACGGTCAGGCAGGTTTTCTGGCCAAAATCAGATCTGGTCCTGACGCCCGCTGCTTACCAAGCACTCAGCGTTAATCTGACCCCAGATAAGTCAGCAGCGCTGCCACCCTCCCTCTCCCTAGGGCACCCCACCCCACCACACTCAAGCCGCGACTCTACCCAAAACGGCGATTTTATTTATTTCAAAAAGAGTTTTCATATTTTTGCCGTCGGGTGTCGTCTTTGAACTGCACTTTACTTTACCTTCACGTCGCCGAACATGGAGACGAGGTCGTGGGACTCGCTGCCCAGCGCCAGGTGGTACAGGATGTCCTGGTCCATGAGCTCGATGTGGGGGTTGCGTAGCTTCACGGTGCCATCTGGATACCTGGATCAAGAACGAGACCATTTCAAGTCAAATCACACGTATCTCACTTTAAAACAAAAACAAAAAAGGCAGCAGAGGGACATGGGGAGTAGGCTGACTTCAAGCACCGCAGCACAGCCGGGTACATAAGCAATTGCACCAAGTTTTTCGTGCCTTTTTTTCTTCTTTTTTTCATTTTTTTCATTTTTTTCAGCTGGCACGGAAAGACTATTAGCAGGCCAACATGCGACTGATTCCCGTCCTCGTTCGTGGGCACTTCATTTTATTCATGAGATTCCATTCCCTGCAATTGCATCACTGATCGCTGAACGGCCGCCGATGATTCCAGTCTTGGCCGTGAAACGCATCGGTCGTCGCTCTGTCGGTTTTGCTGCTTCGGAATCCTGTTTCAGGTTGCTCACCCGATGACGCACAGTGGGCCAGAAGACCAGCGGAGGCGGCCAAAACTCTAGACGCGTTTTGAGCTCAAAACGCGTCTAGGATCTTGACCGCCTCATGGAGCCAAGTCGCAATTGCGTGGACCATTTGAACACGGCAATTGCACTTAAGTGCTTGGTGTTTAATCTCCATGGATCACTTATTTATTGAAGCCTCCATGCACCGATGGATCACGTCTTTATTGCCGCCTGCATTGTTATCACCGCGACCGCGGGCCTATTGCTGCGCCGCGGGGCACCCTCCTTATCACGGTCTGAACGTCGCGCCCTGCCGCCAGATGGCGCCACTAGAAAACTCCAATTATCTGCCATGCTTATTTTCCGTTACCGATTTTCCGCCCCATCGGGGGTCTGAATCACGCAGGCTGTGTGGGGAGGGAATAGAACGATCGGAAAAGAAGGAGGAAATATGGCGAGGAAATGCCTCGGGAAATGCCGCACAGTGGGTCAGAAGACCGTTGAGGCCGCCAAAATCCCGGACGCGTTTTGAGCTCCAGCAAGTCGCTAAATGGGACTCGAATCGAACGTGTGACCCCACCAATGATTCCTCGTTAAGGACAGCAATCTTTCTTCGTTGGGGTCACACACTCGATTCGAGTCCCATTTGGCGACTCTGGAGCTCAAAACGTGTCCGGGGCTTTGGCCGCCTAAACGGTCCTCTGGCCCACTGTGCGCCGCTCCGCGCTCCGCCGCCAGCAAACACACACCAAGGAGATAAGGGGTGATGTCAGAGCGCGCGTCGAACAACAAAGGGCGCAAGGCCACGGCCGCGACCTCCACGGCCTCCAGGTGTCGACATGCCAGCCTCGCCCTGCGCGCGGCGCTGCGCCACTCGACACCAAGCCCGCCGTCACCGCGCAGGGCGGCCCACGAGGAATACCTCGCGTTACAGGGGCGGGGTCACGGACGACACAGCAAGTCCATTGGCAAGTTTGAGCTCCGTCTTTGTGATCGTATGAATCCAAGGTGAGGAAATCGGGAAATACGAGAGCGAGCGCGGAGTTGGGTAGAAAGCACCGAAGCGTCGGGTGCATATTCAACGTGGCGTGCGTATACGACAACCGGTTACCGCACGCCGCTGTCAGTCAATCGGTGTTTTCTTCAACAGCGCAGGCAGCCTTGCTGCTCTACGGCCTTCAATGACGTGCCCGTCCAATAAACCGGATCGTTAGGCCTGCAGGCGAGCGGGCGCTGCACTGTGCTTTCGTCGCTCTGTCTCTCTCGCACCCATGGGGCGTCCCGCAGGACTGCGAGAGAGACAGAGCGGCGAAAGCACTGTTCGGAATCGGCCTGCTGACATCGGTTGACACGCTGTCATCGCGGTCTGCGGCCTGTTACCGCGCGCGTCCGGTGGTCGCCGGCGCACAGTAAGATAGGCTTGGAGGCGGTCAAAAGCCCGAACGAATTTTGAGTTCCAGAGTATCTACATGGGACTCGAACAGAACGTGCGACCCCACCAGTAGATTGCTCTCCGAACGAGGAATCCATTGGTGGGGTCACACGTTCGGTTCGAGTCCTATTTAGCGAGTCAGGAGCTAAAAACGCGTCTAGAATTTTGGCCCACTGTGCTGCGCCTTCAAGTTCTGCCAAAGCAACGTACTCGTTGTCGTGGCCGCGGCCGAGTCCAGGGCACCGCTGGCCCTCTCTGGGGATCCCAGTCCAGTAGTTCAATTCCAACTTGCGCCGAACTTGTTCCCGCACCGCGCGCCGCTGCCGTCGTTATTATCGGGGAGGCGGACGACAAATAAAAACAGCAAACGGCAAAGCAACGGCAAGACGTAATTAAGAATCGTGTCGAAACGAGTTTGCGCTCCGTCCGGACGCAGCACTGCAAAAAGCCGCGCACATCGCCGCGATTTTCAAAACGTATTTCCCCGATGACAACACTGGTTGACAGCTGATTGGGTCCCTTGCTTGTTGTTGTTTGCGAGGGCTGGCTGATAACAAGGGTGCGCACAGTGGGCCAGAAGAACGGCGAGGGCGGCCAAAATTCTTGACGGGTTTTGAGCTCCAGAGTCGCCAAACAGGACTCAAACCGAACGCGTGAAACCTTCCAATGGATAGATCTCTAGATCGCTCGGTTAGGGTCACATTTAGCGACTCTGGAGCTCAAAACGCGTCTTTCGGCCGCGCCTACGACGGTCTTCCGGCCCACCGTGGTGCGGCCAGGACTTCCCTCGTTCGCCCCGCCCCTCGCTGTCGCAGCCCGAAGCATCGTCTCGTTTTCCATTTCCTCGGAGGGGTCTCGGCCGGGTCTCGGCCGAGGCGCGCTCTCCGGGACCTGCGCGGCGTGGAACCGCGCGGACGCTCCACAAAAACGATAATGTGACAGTGACACGGGGTGGGGCGGGGTGGGGCGGGGTGGGGTGGGGCGCGCTTTGAGCAGGGCGATGATAGGGGCCTTCCTCCACCTGCTCCGCGCCGTGCTGGTCTAAAAGCAGCCTGGCGTGCGGCGCAGCGTGCGGTAGGTCGGGGCCCGCGGCCGCGTTGAGGATGAGGCAGCGTCTTCCTTTCAGCTGCCTCCGGCTTGTGGACACTGACGGCGGGTTGCGTCGCGACGCGGTCTGAATCCCGTCCGCCGGAGGCCCCGCCCGCACACAGTGGGCCAGAAGACCGGTGGAGGCGTTCAGCGACTCCGGCGCTCAAAACGCGTCTAGAATTTTGGCCGGCTGCGCCGGTCTTCTAGCCCACTGTGCCCCGCCTGTTTACCTGACGAGCGCCCGACCCCCGTTGGGGACGTCGGCGTCCTCCTCGTCCTGGGGCGTCTGCTGCCGCTTCTCCTGCTCTAAGCGCAGCCTCTTCTCCACGCCGCGGGACTTGCAGACGTCGCAGCCGATGGGCTCCGGCACCGCGCACTCGCACTCACAGTCCTCCGGCATGGCCCCGCTTCGCTGTGCTTCGTCGCCGGGCTCGACTCACACCCGAACTCGAACCCGATTCGAACCGAACGCGACAAACGCGGCGGGGTTACTGCAGGGGCCGGGGCATCCGCGCCATCAAGTCGCCTCGCCTCCCCGCCAGTGCGGCCGCCAGCCCCGTCTGCCCCGCCTGAGCGCGTCCTGGTGCTGCCAGCTCGGCCTGACCGGTGTTGCGGGGCGGCCGGCGGGCGCGGTTGGGCGAGGTGCGGGGTGCGGGGTGCGGGGCGGGGCGCGGGGCCGCGCGGAGCACTCTGGATTGTTGGGTGTTGCATCACGGGGCCTGCATTCATTGTCCGGTGCTACGCCGCAGTGCCGCTGCTGTCTGGCGGCGCGTGGCTTGGATTGGAGGCCGAGGCCGGCTTATCACCCGTAACCCCGCCATCAAACCATCAAATTAGCGCCATTAGCCATCTTCTGCAGTGCGTCCCTTACTGGGTGAGACCCCGCCTAGCTAGTGGGCCAGAAGACCGGCGCTGGTGGTCAAAACTCAAACACTTAGTCGCGTTTTTAGCTCCAAAGTCGCTTCATGGAACTCAAACCAAACGCGTGACCCTACCCATGGATGGATTCCTCGCTCGGAGAGCAATCCATCAGGGGAGTCACGCGCTCGGTTTGAGTCCCATTTAGCGATTTCGGAGCTCAAAACGCGTCCGGGATTTTGACCGCCTCCACCACCGGTCTTCTGGCCCACTGTGCGCCTCGCCCCGCGCCCAGCGGCGCGAAAAGTTACTCGACATTATCAACTTGCCAAGGACTTTGATAAGCAAGGAGCGCGGCCCGCGCCTGTCTGGATAGAGTCCTCGGTGTCTGGAGGGGCGGAAGAGCCGACGCCATGCGCTGCAAGCTGCAAGACGCGAGCAAGTTCGCAATCAAGGGATCAAGCAAGACCGGCATGGGAGGCAGATGGTACGTAATGCTGTCGCAACTGTCGAAAGCTGTCTCGGCATAACTTTGGGCGAGCGGTGCAGCAAGGCGGCATGATGGTGCTACGCTGCGCCAGGCTGCGCAGACTTTGGACTGTCGACTGATTCCGAGAGTCGTTTTCGTCGGTCTGTCTCTCTCGCACTAACACGGCACGCCTCGTGAGTGCGAGAGAGACAGAGTGGCGAAAACGACCCTCGGAATCAGTGCGCTGTCGCGAGACACGCGACACCCGGGCGAAGGCGGGGCGGCCGGAGACAAACGGAGTGCAGGGTTATCTCGAAGCCGGAACGCGCAACGCGCAACAAGCCCGCCGGCAGAACAGCAACACGCCCATCTCCACATTTTAGCGGCAAGGTTTGTTTTTTTGTTTCATGTCGACACGGGCTGGGTGACAAAATCACATTGTGATGAGCGTGGAATATTTATTTTTTCACTTAGATTTTTGGTTTTTATATCAGTGCTAGCCCCTGCGCAGGGGGGACGAAAACCTAAACGTTCATTCAAACACAACAACATTTAGCCAACATCGACATAAAGAATACACACACGCGTCACGGCGCTCACGCACATGGGAAAACGGTTGCACAAGCAGCGTGTTGTGTCTAAAACTGACAGCTAAACGCCGCCCATTGATAAATGTCTATCGTTCTCGAATGCTCGAACGCTACGCGCGTAAAGGGAGTCTTGTTTGTACACACTGGCCGGCCAGCCCCGGCCAGCCCCGGCCAGCCTGGCCACGCGGGGGCCGCCTGCGAGGAGATAAACTATCGACCGTCATCACTCTTTCATCTCGCTGGCCAGCCAGTCGCGGCGCGGCCGGAGTGATTCAGTTATCAGAGCTGTGACGACAGGGAAAGTCGAGAACCACGAGGAGGAAGTGGAAGTGGATGTGGAAGTGTCACTGAGGTCGAGAGCGTCTGTGCGCCGACTACATACAAAGACTGTGCGGTGCTGTGCTCATCGAAAGCGAATCCCACGACTGCGGCCGCCGGTCCCCGATCCAGCCAAGGCCGCGGCCGTCCACTTAATTAACGACGGTCCCTAATCAAACACGAGATTTCACTGAAGGGACTCGGCGGGCAGGCAGCGGCAGGCAGCGGCAGGCCACGTAGTCAGCAGGGCACGCCGGGGCGGTCCGCTATTGGACCGCCTGGCCCCGCACGGCCAAATTCAATTAATCTCAGGTGGGGGCGGGCAGGGGCGGCCGGCGGTGAGCTGGGCCCAGCGCGTGCAAGGCCACGGCAGGGCAGGCCTCCGAGGTATGCCGCCCCGGACGCCCCGGACCCTTCGTCGCCATGGTGACCAGGTATGCGGACGTCGCCGCACAGTGGGCCAGGCGGCCAAACTTCTAGACGCGCTTGGAGCTCCAGAGTCGCTAAATGGGACTCGAACCGAACGTGTGACCCCACCAATGGATTGCTCTCCAAAAGATGAGTCCATTGGAAGGGTCACACGTTCGTTTCGAGTCCCATTTTAGCGACTCTGGAGCTCGAAATGCGTCTGGAGTTTCGGCCGCCTGCTCCGGTTTTCTGGCCCACTGTGCACCCCATCGAGGCCGAGGCCGCCGTGCCATGGGGTCGCGCTTTGCGACGGAGCGTTGGAACCGGAGGCGGCTGAGCTCCTGGAGGACGCCATGAGGTACCGACGTCACGTCACGTCTCCCCCTTCCTCCCCGTCGAAGCGTCGCCCCCCCGTCCCTCTGCAATTAACTACAGCCCTCCGAGGCCACCCCGGTGACGTCCCGGTGCCGCCTCGCCGATGTATCGATTCCACCTCGTCCTCGTCGTCGCGGCGCTGCGGCGATCACACCCCGAGTCTCGGGGAACGAAACAACGCCATCGCCGGCATCGCCGCAGCGATTGTTTCGGCGGCACGGCGGCGGTGGATCGGAATGCCGTCCGGGCGACGACCCGCGGACACCGCCACGCTGAACGAGCCCCTCGCCGGTCAGATGTTCGCGTGAACCGACGCTCCAAGAAGCGCGGAGTTGATAAATCGTCGCCATCTTCACGAGGCGCCCCGACGCTGCTGCTCCGGGCGGTAGGCGCCGCGCCGCCCCTGGTGCGCCGCCCCCCGCTGGGTTGGGAACTAGCAACTAGTGTTGCACCCGCCTTTTCCCGCAGCGCGCCGCCGGGGCCCGAGCAGCCGGGTCGTCTGTTCACTAAGTTAGCCGAGCCCTAAACGAAACAACGGCCAAGGCCCTTCGGGGAGGGCTCTGCGCGGAAGGGCGGCGCGACCCTTGACCTTCCTTCGGGCCGGAGGGGCAACGCCGGGCAACGCCGGGCAACGCGAGCTCACAGAGTTATTGGATGCAGAGACGGCCCTTCGCTACGTGCATGAAGTCTCCTAGGAGGGCGTATATAGGTGTGTGTGTGTGTGTGTGTGTGTGTGTGTGTGTGTGTGTGTGTGTGTGTGTGTGTGTGTGTGTGTGTGTTTGCGCACGTACGGGGCACGTGTGGAAGCAGATAAAGCCCTGGCGGCAGGACGTGCCGGGTGAGCAGTGTACACGATGGACTCGCATTGGCCCGAATGGCAGCTGATGGTCCTGGCGGGGTTGGAGAGGGTGGCGGCGGTGGTGGCACGAATTCATGTGTACTTGTCAGCCGCCGCGCACTGCCAGGCCGTCCGGTCCGGCCGTCCGGCGCCAGCCGTACGGCGGCGCGCACCGACGCGTGACAACCGAGATTGTCGGGGCGAGCACTGCGAGCAGGCGGAGGCGGGAGGTGCACTACTTGTTGTCGGGGAGAAAATGAGCAGGCACGGGGCAGGGGGTGGCGAGGGGGGTAGGTGGACGGTGGGGGGTAGCAGAGGCGGACATCGACCGCCCCGCATCGCAGGGGGGCGCAGGAGAGGGGGGGGGATACAGGGGACCTTGAGGCGCGGGCAGGGCGGGGGACCCCCCCCCCACACACACACACACACAGATAGGCAAAGCCGAAAGCGGGAGAGTGAAAATAAAAGGGGGCCTGGGGCCTGGGGCCTGGAATGCGTTTGGGAAGCACACACGGGACCTGCCGCAGCGCACAAAGAAAAGGGTAGCTGCCCTGTTCCCCCTGCCCCCTCGCCTCGCCTCGGCAGCAAGACAGCAAGGCAGCAAGGCACTGGCCGTCGCAGCGCAGCCCAGCGGCTGTGTACCTATGCCCCCTTCAACTTGTCCGGCCGGCAACACGGGCTGCGGGAGTAGGGCCGGACTAGTGTTATTGTGACTTGCGATGCAGTGCAGGCAGACGACTCTCGAACGAACAAGAGGAGCGGTGGACCAGTTGTGACCCAAGCTATTGCAAGTCTGTAAGTCGTCCCTTTATACCGCCGAGAGCGTGCGCGAGTGTCGGGTCGGGCGAGGACGCCGTGAGGGTAGGCAGCGCTGCCGCGTCCGCGCCCAGCGCGCTGCCTACGCTGCAGGCGGACAGGCGGCGTCTCGCTGCCGCTCCAGACCGGGGCAGAGGGTGGCAGGAGGTGGTAGGGCGCACACACGGGACGGGGCTCCTTTTGTGTCCCGCCGCCGCGCCAGCAGGCTGCCTTGTTTTGCCCGCGGCGTGGTAGGCGTCGATTATGGAGCGGACGGCCGGGATGAAAAGAATAAACAGACGGCGCTGGGAAGGCGGCGCCACGGCCGGCGTCGCTGCCGCACTGGAGGACCTCATCGCGGTGGCCGCTGCAAAGCCCTTTGGGCCGCTTTGCTGCACGCCGCGCGGTGCAGTTCAGCTTCTCCTTCGTTTGGCAGAGCTCGCTGCCGCAGCACGTATTGTTTCATCCTACCCGGGGAAAGGAGCCCTGTGACTTTATCGATGTGTGATCGGGCCGTGGAAGCCCCACGCCCGACCCACTGAAGGACCTGAACCACCCAGCAAGCCAGTGAGCCACGCGACATCGCGACGGGCTGGCCGGGACAAAATCCCGGACGCGTTCTGAGCTCCAGAGTCGCTAAATGGGACTCGAACCGAACGGGTGAACCCACCAATGGATTCCTCGTTCGGAGAGCGACGGGCTTCTGGCCCACTGTGCCGCGGCCGCAGAGCCCAGCCACAAAAAATGGATTATGGAATGCGGCCCAGTCCTCGGGACAGCACCGACACTGAAATCGAGTCTTCGGTAAAAACAGCACCGCACCGAATCGCTCCGACGGGAATCGAACTCGCGTCTTGGCGAGCTGACCATGCAGGTTGCTGGTGCATCCTGGGTGGCGGGGCACGTGTTCGATGTTGATGCCCAGTCTGTTTTCTTCAGTCCGCTGGCTCTGCAGCAGAGTGTCTCTCTTTCAGGCTCAGTGTCTCACGGCTGCCCGCTTCGGATGCGCCAAGTCTTGGAATAGCGAGTGCACTGACAGGATGCGCTCCATAACCTAACAAGTAGCGACCCACCCCCTCCCTTTGTTGTAAGCTTTGGCGTTACTCGCGGCTCATGCAGTAAAGGCGTTGTCCCGAAACGTCACAAAAAGCGTGCGCCAGTCGCATTCGCCGCTTTGAAAACCACCTACCAATGTCCCAGTGCAGGTGTACTTACTCGTCGATCTCCTCCTCCTGCGAGATGGTGCGGCGCGACATGGCGACTGGTCGCGCTGGCTGCGCGCTCCACTACCCACACACACACACACTCACACTCACACACACACACGCACACACACACACGCACAAAACAAGTCCTCGCGAAACGCGCACGCCGACGTCCGTTCACTGGAACCCCGGGGTAGCGCGCGACGCCGTTGAACCTTTTCGAGTCGACGCTGGACTCCAACTGGGGCGTCCGTCGGGGCGGTGCGCCCACGAGGCTGTGGCATGGCTGAGGGGGGCGTGCGGCCCCCGCCCCCCGCCGCCCGCGCACCCCTCCGCCCACCAACCCCCACCCCACCCCCGGCGTACAGCGGGCGGCGAGGCGGGCGGCACCCCTTCCGTCATTCTTATTTCCCGGTCGTCCATCGCGGACTCGTTCCAGCGGCCTACGGGACAATTTTCCCAAAACAAAATTCCTTTACCTGTTCATTTGTTTGAATAATTTTTGTTCTCCTTTTGATGAATTGCAAACACATTTTAACACAAACATGTATTTAGAGAACTAACAGAAATAAAATCAACGGGTGGCCGAGAACCGAGAGGCGTCGGGTTCACACAAACGCACCAGGGAAACTAACTAACACACACAAAATCGGTAAATATTTATTGACAGATATTAAAATGTAAGCACAGTCATAGACATTGTCTTAAGAATGACGACACATTCGTTGAATAGCAGTGTGGGGTTGTTGCTTCTCTTCACAGCTGTCCCTGGAGCGCGCGGGAGAACGACGCCGGCACCAGGACGCTGGCGAGGCAGGCCCCGAACGCGGCGGGGCCGGCGGGGCCGGCGGGGCCACCGCCTCCGGGGACGGACCGGAAGCCCAAGTTGGCAGCCCTCTCCGACACCGCTTCTACAAAGACGAGAAAGCAAACGGAATAAGCGTACAGTAGCGCAAAGCTCCAGCGGCCCTTCGCTTCGCCTCTCCCTGCGGCAATGACATCGATCGCCGGCGAGCGGGCAAGGGGAAGGGCGGGGACACTTCGTATGCACAGTGGGCAGGATGATTCTGAACATCGCGTCCGTCGCTTCAAAGCCACAGCAATGCGCGGTTAATGTCATCTGCCGTGGTGGCTGGAGGTGTCGATGCGTCGGTTTCCCGGTACGAGAATCGGCGGTTCAAAAATCTTATAACTTCACAACTTTTTTCTCTGACCGCTGCTCATTGTCACGTCAAGGGCCCGCTTCAATCGGCATCAGACATGAGCCAGGTTCAACTTCAAACATTTTTTATTTTTTTTCAATGCCTCCCCCAGTGTGCTTTCAACCCACAGCAATGCGCAGTGACTATCATGTTCCGTGGTGGCTGGATGTGTAGACGCGTCGGTCCCGGTCTAAGGATCGGCGGTTCAAATCTTATTACTTCACAACTTTTTTCTCTGGCCGCTGCTCATTGTTACGACAAGAGCCCTCTTCAATCGGCATCTGACATGAGCCGTGGTGGCTGAGGGCGTTAAGGCGTCCGACCCTAACCATAAGGTCCGGGGATCGAATCCCCTAGTTTCCTTTCATTTTTCGACTGGCTTCCTCCCACTGCGACTCAAACCCGTCGTCCAACACTCGGCAGACGTGCAAGTCAGGGTGGTGTAGTGGTCTAGGCTCAATCCAGGCCATTACACCCGGGTGTCTAAAAAGCAGTCCGCTTCGGCGGATTGGCCTCGGCACTGGTTCGATCCCCGATCGAGCCAGCCACTCGAAATTGGTCGCGAGTGGGTCCATTCCGATTCGTCGGATGGAGTTGATAAGTCCTTTGAAGCTGGCCCACTGACTGCATGTTCGGGTCTGGGAGCGCCGGACAGCGGGTGTACCATTTGGGTACCGACCAGCCTGCGCAAACAAAAGCTCCCAAAACTACTCTCTCTTTCTTTCTTTCTCTGTCTCTCTATCGTCTCTGCCTTACTCTACTCTGCCCATGTTGGGCCGTGTCGGCGGCTCGGGTCCTACTGGGTCCCCCGGCGTACGATATCGAAGTCGCTGGATCGGATTAACCCCAGTTACCTGATAGCACCGGTTCCCATCCCGAACACCGAAGTAAAGCAGGAGGCCTCCCCATTAAGACTGGGGAGGGGGTGTAGAGTTCCATTTTTTTAAATTTATTTTTAGTTAAACATCGCGATCGCAAGCGCCCGGGAGCACCGTTTCCCATATCCAAACACCGAAAATTTCAAAAAAAAAAAAAAAAAATTAAAAAAATTCCAGAAATTTTCTAAAACGTACAAAAAAATTTGGAGTTGATTCCCCCTTGCGTCGGCATCCTTGACATCCCGCCCCTACCGGATAACATAACTCCAGGGTTTACCTCGCAGCTCCCGCAGCCGGCCCAGCAGCAGCTCGCCGCGGCTCCGCAGCCGCGCCGCGTCCGACGCCGGTGACGCGTAGAAGGCCGCCAGCGCGGCGGCCGACTCCTCCAGCTCCCGCTGCAGCACCGCGCGCGACGTGAAGCGGTGCGTGCTCTCGGCCAGGGTCCTGCCGGGGGAAGCGAATCAATCACACCGACCAGCGCAGCCACTCCGAACTTCGCTATCGTCGCTCTGTCGCTCTTTCACACTCCTCAAAGGATGGGGGGCTCCGAAAAGGTGCAAGAGAGGGACAGCGACGAAGCACTGTGCGGAATCATCAGTCTGAGGGAAGTCCAGTGTCGCCAGGACTCGCCTTGTTATCCGCAGCTGCAGCCGGTCCCTCGTCGCCTCGTCCATCTCGCGGAGCGTCCTGGGCCTGACTCCCACCGCCGCCGCCGCCGCCGCCGCCGCCGCCGCCGCCGCCACACCGCCGTCCCCGCTGGCCACTAATTCTTCTGGCGCGGGTAATTGTGTCGGAGTTGCCGTCTCCCGCACTTGCTGCTCCACTCTCCGTGCCGGCTGCGCAACTGGCTGGGCCGGGGTGGGGGTGGGATCAGGATCAGGGGTGGGGGGAGTGGATACAGGAACGGGGGTTGGGGTAGGATCAGGATCAGGGGTGGGGGGAGTGGATACAGGAACGGGGGTTGGGGAGGGATCAGGACCGGGGGTGGAGTCAAAGGTGGGAGACGGGCTGGGATCAAGAGCAGGCGTCGGAGACGAGGTCGGAGGCGGGGTGGGATCAGTGGAGGGACTGGGATCGGACGGGGTGACGGCGGCGAGCGGAGGATCAGGCGTGGGAGCCGGTCCCGGCAGCCCGTCCTCACTTGTTGCCTGTTGGTCCTGTTCGTCGAGGGTCGCTGGCTCCGAGTAAGGCTGCAGCGTCGGCTCTTCGCCGTCTCCGAGATCGTCGGCGGCGGCCGCGGACCCATCCGCCTCCTTCTCGCCGTTCCCGGTGACGGTCTTGGTGACGAGGGTCAGTGCCGTCGGTGCGGGGGGAGGGTGGGCCTCTCCTTCGCCCACCGTCTCCAAGAGCGTGGCCTCTGGCACCTCGTCCTGGCCGCCGTCAGTGCCGTCACTGCGCGTCCTGGCGCTGGGCGTCTGCTGCGCCACGGCGGCCACGTCAGGCTCTGCCGAGGACGTTAGGTTAGCCGTCGAGTCGATCGGCTTTGTCCGCTTGCCCTGATCGTTAGCATCCGGCGCCGCCTCCCCAGCCTCAGATGTCCCAGGCGGAGAGACTCGCTGCGAATCCGGCTGTCTTTTCGCTTGCTGCTTTGCCTCTTTCTCCGGAACTCCCTCCACCCCCTCCACCGCCGTCGCCGTTCCCTGACCGGTGGCGCCGCTCCCTGCATCCGGCACCACCGCCAGACCCCCGCCGTCAGCAGCGGGTGGGACTCGGGCCTCGGGCGGGGGCTCGTGGATCTCGGCCTCGGTCACGATCCTGATGCCGCCTCGGCCTCTGCCTGATTCCGAGGACGAGGAGTCGTCGGCTACCTGTCGCCGCAACAGCCGCCGCCGGCCTCTGCCGCGGCCCGCGGAGACGACCTCGCCGATCGTCTTGGAAACGTCCTCGACCAACGACGCGGCGGCCTCGGCCTCCACCGGCGCGGAGTCGAGTCCGGAGCGGTGTGAGTGTTGGCGCGCGGTCGAGTCCCTTCGCCACCTGGGAGCTGGCACCGGGGCAGCAGGGGCACCTGCAGCAGCACCAGCAGCAGCCGGGGGGTGGGTAGTCTCCGAGGCATTGGAGGCGGCTTCTTCACGACCCTCACGGACAGGCGCTTGCCGCTCGCTGGTCACCCGAGTCAGCCGGCCTCGCGGTGCTGGCGTCGGTGCAGGGGCCGTGACGGTCGCAGCCGCCGCGGGGGCCTCAGGGGCCTCGCTGGCCTCGCTGGCCTCTCGCCTCTGGACTGCATCGCCTGCGGGAAACCGCACTTGAGAATGCCGCGTTCAATGAATAACAAAGTGCAATGGCTCCGACGACGTACCTGCGGCCTGCCTCTCTATCGTGAAGGTCCTCTGGCGGCCGATGCTGGCCAGGGTCGGTCGCGGGGGCGCCGGTTTGTTCTCGCTCTCGCTCGGTTTGCCGTCCTCGCCGGACGCCGCCGTCCGCGCCATGCTTCAGGGAAGCCCCGACAAGGGAGTACGATGGGTTGCCTGCCCAGCAGGCTCTCTGCGACCCCTACCCCCGGCAAGTCCGCCGCGGCCGCCGCCGTCGCCCAGCCGGCCGGCCGGCCGGGAAGCAGCAGCAGTGTAGCTGGGCGATGCAAAACAGCCGACTGGTGCCGGTCGGCGCGGCCGTCGCGAAGGGCCGGGCCGGCCGAGCACACCGGGGCCCCCGAGGGGCTGCCCCCGCCATCGCGGTGCCCATCTGTCTCTCTCCATGGGCGTAGGCTGGGACAGGCAGTGTGAGGGAGAGGAGCACTGTGCTGCCGAGGGGGCTGCTCCGCTTCCCCTGCGTGATAACAAAGTCGCCATGGCGACGGCCGGGTGGGGGCGCACCGCACCGCACCGGGGCTGGCTGACCAGGGTGGCGTGCGCTCCTCGGCCACTCACGCTGTTAGCTTCGACCAGTAAGTAGTCATTGGCTGCGTTAGCCAAGGGCGGATGCAGAATCGGTCTGAGGGAGGGGCAAAGTAGCGGTACTGCCGAGGCGCAGGGGCAAAGCATTGCCTACTAACGGGCAAAGCATCGCCTTTTGCCTACTAACGGGCAAAGCATCGCCTTTTGCCTACTAACGGGCAAAGCATCGCCTTTTGCCTACTAACGGGCAAAGCATCGCCTTTTGCCTACTAACGGGCAAAGCATCGCCTTTTGCCTACTAACGGGCAAAGCATCGCCTTTTGCCTACTAACGGGCAAAGCATCGCCTTTTGCCTACTAACGGGCAAAGCATCGCCTTTTGCCTACTAACGGGCAAAGCATCGCCTTTTGCCTACTAACGGGCAAAGCATCGCCTTTTGCCTACTAACGGGCAAAGCATCGCCTTTTGCCTACTAACGGGCAAAGCATCGCCTTTTGCCTACTAACGGGCAAAGCATCGCCTTTTGCCTACTAACGGGCAAAGCATCGCCTTTTGCCTACTAACGGGCAAAGCATCGCCTTTTGCCTACTGACGGGCAAAGCATCGCCTTTTGCCTACTAACGGGCAAAGCATCGCCTTTTGCCTACTAACGGGCAAAGCATCGCCTTTTGCCTACTAACGGGCAAAGCATCGCCTTTTGCCTACTAACGGGCAAAGCATCGCCTTTTGCCTACTAACGGGCAAAGCATCGCCTTTTGCCTACTTACAGGGGCAAAGTGATGCCTTTTGCCTCCCTTTCAGGCCAAAGGGCGAGCAAAAGACCTGTTGCCCCCTTTCAAATCCGCCCTTGGCTTCAGGTGGTTAAGGGAGGGGAATGAAAGGCCGTGGTCTTTCAAAGGCATTTATTATTTATAACTTTACTTTTATAAAGATTAAAGCAAAAATGTCATCGGGCTTCAGCAGCCCATCATATCCATCAACAATGTCTAAAATACTTCTCACAACACAAACCTCATCTCTTGTTGAACGACACCAGCATGTCACTCCACACACACAAATATACCTTACAAAACATAAAATATTTAAAGCTATAACAATTGTAATGTTTGCAGGAGTTTCTACATTCAAAACAGTATAGATTGAGCATGTTAAAATTTTTCCTCCTCAAATGAATGAAGAGTTCACAATTAGGACCAACGCGTAATAGAATGAAATAAAATTAACAAACTTTTACAAATATAAATATTTTAACTTTTGAAAATTTCATAACTCTTTCATACATCAATCATACTGTTATTGCAGTATCACATTCTAATGGCACAACTGGCTCTGAAAAGTCAAGCCAATCAACCACCAGTTACGAAGTTCAAAAAGTCGACGACTACTACAGATTTGTTCATTATCATCCCTTTTACTTTCTTCACAAAAAGTTAAATGGACATGGAGCACGTTCAATAAACAAAAGCTTATAAAATCCTATTAAATTCTTCACAGCAGTTAAACATAGATGCTTAGTTTAGTAAATCTGTCAGATTTCTTATTGCCTATGAAATGAGCAGCAGTTATGCAGCACAAGAAAATTTCATCAAAACAAAATAACTTCAAAATTGATCGCTTTCCGCTTATCAGTATGCAAAAAAAACAATCAAAAAAATCTTTTACATACTGGACACTCAAAAGATTTAATGTCTTTCTCAATTAAGATAATAAAGAAAAATATTTACTTCCGATGTAACAAACTCACAACCACATCCAAAATGCTATCACATGGTCTCTTCTTTCTTCTTTTTTTTTCAGTACAAATGTCCACACAAATACATGCATAACATGGGCCTGGGCACTTCACACTTCATGCATTTTGATTTATTGCCACAAAGGAAGTACCGAACAATGTAGTCATAGTATAGTTGGTAGAATTTTATAAAAATCACAAAAAACACAACACAAGACAAAAAAATAATGTAGGCTCAAGATGTAAAATTAGAACATACATTATTATAAAGATCACAATTCTGCATTAAAGATTTTTCCTCTAGAGAGGCCATAGTCAAATATCAGTTCGTTAAATCATAGACAGAGTAAAAAGCAAAAATTCATCACATCTGAAAATTAAAGTCATAAGAGCAAAACTGTCTTCATTTGATGTTACAGTGTTCATAATAAATTAAAGAGACAATTTAATAAAAACAAAGAATTTTAGGCAGGACCTACAGGAACAGAAGGATTAAGTTGAACATTTGACAACAAAAAGAATAATCACCAAGATGCCAATTTCATTCACAATAAAATGGTACATTATTCTGCCAAAATTCAAAGAAATTTCAAAATATGGTAACTCAAGTCTTTAAGGGTGATGGGTCAAGGAGAGTAACAATGTGTGAGGAAAACAGTCACACACAACCTAAGTTAATCTTCAAAGATCTACGCCAAAAGTGTGTCTTGGAGTTAGTTAGTGCACACACTTAACTTCTAAAGGAAAACTTCTGAAAGAAAATCTTTTGACCCACATTTGTACTCTAGTTTACATGGAACAACATAATATTATAATTATTATTATTATAAAAATAAATAGTTAAGAATGGCAAGCAAGAAGCCCAAGATTGCAATGTTAACATACACAATTCAAAGAAAACCTGGGTAAGAAAGGATAAGAACAAAGAATGTCACCTAAGAAGCAAATCCTAAAGAAAAGATGCTGGTCAAGAACCAAAATTTTAGAATACTTACAAAATATGCCACATTTTCAGCATGAATTTTTAAGTGAAAAATCCTCTAACCACTTACAAGCGATTGGTGCTGTTAAGATATATATGTATATACACCCCCCCCGGTAGGCCTTTAACTGAAAAAAAGGCTACTTCCTTTTACTCTTTTGACCACCACAATCATACATTATGTAGTTACAGATTTTATCACAGGTCTCAGTCATGGCAACAAGAATGGCATGATAATACTACACTGAAGACAGCAGAGTCGGTGGGTAAGCAGCACTGATAACATGTTGCCAGTGACAGAATTATCAATCAAAATTTTACCATAGGGTACCATACACGGTGGTTTTCAGTTCACAAGCAACATGTTAAGAGAGAGAGAGAGAGAGAGAGACAGTATTTTACAGCTCACTGCAGTGAGAGAGACTCCACAGCGTTGCTCACTATGTTGCTGCAGCTTTTTGAACTTGGTAAAGCAGTCCCTGAGAGGAGTGGGTTCTTGACTGGACTTTGAGGCACAGAGTAATTATCACTGCCAGGTAAGCTGGTTGCTTTGTTGACAGCCAAAACATTCCTTGGAGAATCGGCAGAGGGGCACAATGAAATTTCACGTAGTTGCTCCCTGAGATCTTCGAGTCCCTGGAAGAATTGAAAACATATGCTAAAAGATTCTGATAAGAAAATGAGATTAATGATGAAAATGCAAAAAAATGTTTACCTCATCAAGGTAATATTCTGTTTCATCCTTCTCACTCACAGCAGACGATCCAGTAGCACCGGACATGCCACTCAAACTGTTCATATCACATCGATCCAGTTCAGATTCATAATTTTCCATCAAGTGGTTCAGAAGCACATGATTGTAAGCTTCCTCACTATCTGTTGATGTTTTAGCAACTTTTCCAAACCCATCTTCAAAATCATGGCTACTCCTAAAAACGTCAGAAGAGCCAGGTAAACAGAGCATAGCATTGCTCAGTGGGGTTTCTATTGTATTTTTAAGGTGCGTTAAATTGTCTAATAGAGGTAGGGCTGTAAGATTAGGCCTTGAAGCAGGTGATCGTGTAGTTGGAGTAGAAGTTTTAGTTGGTGATGATGGTAAGCTTTTGAGTTCAGGCATTGAATCCTTTTCCACTTCAGTATTATTAACATTTGGAAGAAGTTCTGACGATTTTTCAGCATTCTGCTGAGGTTCATTGGCAATAGCATCAGTTGGCACAGCAGATTCACAGAAGACTGGTTCCAACTCCGCTCCAACACCTGGTTCCCTTGGTCCACAGGGTGGTTCTTGCTCACTTTCCACTTGCTTGTTTTTATTCCGCTTGCAGTGAATCTCTTCAGAAATTCTTTCCAGTTCTTTCAGAGATGCAGCATAGGCGCCCTTCACAGCTGCTACTTGTGTCTGTAAAACTTCCACTCTCTCCTTTTGACTTGCTAATTGTTCATTGCAAAGAGATTTCTCCTCAAAATAAGGTCTTGACTTCATAATCTGGCGATGGAATCGTTGTTCAAGCTGCTGCACCTAGGGTTGTGAAAGAATTGCTTCAATTAAATATTGAATCAAACTGTGAAACTACAAGCTATCCGATGTAACAGATTTGAACACATGCAACTGTTCTTTTCAAAATGATAATATACCTTCTGCTCTGCAGCATGAAACAGCATTGCTCTTTGGTGATGTTCTCTCCCACTTTCGGCCTTTTTAGTTTCAGCATCTCTTACCTATTTTGAAGAATAAATTTATACATGGTAAGTAGCAAGGAGAAGGGATAAACAACTGGTGGTTTGAAAAATGAAGTACACAACTTCCAAATATTTACCTTCAGCGTGGCATGATTTAGCATCTCCTGCCACGCATTATCGAATTGCCACTCATGTTGTTTACTGAGAAATCGTTGTTCTGCGAGAGCAACGGTTTCTTTAGCAGCTGCATGGATCTCTGAAAGAAAAATTTAAAATTTTGTATTTGTATGATAATAAAATATTGTTATTTTCTAAAACAAAACAACACTTCTACACCTATATTTTACCATTTGCTCGTTGGTAGTTAACTGCAGCTCTCTGGCATTCCATCTGCGCCTGCCTGGCAACGTCTAAAGCTTCATAGTACGGACGGGCCTTCTCAACACAGCTGCCCAAGCTTTTGGACTTGTTTTTCAAACGTCTTGTACAATCATTGAGCAAAATTCTGAACGTGGTATTGGCCTCCTGCAACAGCACAGAAATTTATTTAAAAAATGAATCACTTTAAATAAACAAAACAGGAGATCCTTAGAACAGGTCTCTTACATCAAGCGCAATCTCAAGACGATTGATTTCATCTGTGGCAGTGTTCAGGTTCTCCAGCTCAATCTGGAAACAAGGAGATGTAGACAGATGAATTGCATGCACAACTTGCAGCGACACATGATCAGGAAATTTTCAAAGTTCATGGACAGAATAAATTAAGATCTTTCATGGCAAGTGCAATGACCTTAAAATCACTTTTAGGCCACAGTTAGTGCAAACTGCTCAGGGGGTAAGGAGAGGGTCAGTGCACGCAGCACTGCTAAACATGCTTCAGGGAACCTCAAGGCAAGAAAAAATACCTGAATTCTAGGATCCAGGGCTCCTTCATCGCCGTCAGTGGCGTCCCCCATGACGATGACACAGACAGGGAGAGAGTTGTGCCCACTGAAACGGCGCTGCAGCCGCGGGACACGCGTCAGACGCTCCTTTATCACAGTCACATGATCCAAACTGAGAAGTCAGCGAATCGGTTTTCAAGCAATCGTTGCCAAACTAAGGCGATACAGATATTTGTTTCTCATGTAAAAGTCCCTGCGTCAGGTTCTCAGCGTCTTCACGCCATCTTGCTGCCTTCTTCTGCTGTTGCTCTTCTGTCTGTTGTTGTTGTTGCTTCGCTGACTGCGAGGAAGGTGGCCTAGCGTTATACGCAGTTCGGCTGAAAGCGCGCGAAGGCGGGCCTCATTCAAAAGTGGCGCAAAAGTATCCATCGCAGGAACCAACCACAATTTTGTTTTTGATGGGCTTTGGGCGAATGTATGACGTTACCTTGGGCATTGGGTGGGAAGGTATGAGATTGGTGCTGTAATTTAGAGTCAGTAGCGCTGCCCCATTCATTCAGCAATTCATTCATTCGGCCATTCACTCCATCGTTCAAATTCAATCCATTTCTGTTCGTTTCTCCATTTCCAAGCATTTGCTGGATTAGTGTTCAAGCCAAACACCAGTGTGTATTAAAAAACATGAAAGTTGCTTGCTCGCCCCCAAAAAGAGAACGAAAAGACGCACACAACCAAAATTCAGCACTATGAAAGAGGCATTTCTCTGACCAGACCCATAGGCACAGTCGGTCCGTTCTGACCAAAATTTTTCTTCAATTGCTGCCGGACACTGAGGAGAGCGGTGGAGCCGTCTCCGTAAACCGAGTCGAATCAGTAATGTGACGAGAGTGGAACCGAGCTGTCATCGTCCGCAGACACGCCAGGGGAGGGGGCAGAGGGGAGGAGGCTCCGACTGTGAGTAGAGTGCGACTCGCTGTTCGGATCGACTTCACAGCGCTGGTAACCGAAACGATGCAGTGCGCGGCAAGCGTTCGCTGCTAAAAGACAAAAAAAAAAAAAAAACAAGAACGCCACTGATTTGATGGCCCTGGCGACGCACAGTGGGCCGGAAGACAGCGCAGGCGGCCAAAGCTCCAGAGTCGCTGCTGGCTCTCCGAATCAGTCTGCTGCCACCACTGCTACGATGACGACGTTGCCCATCTCATCTGCCCGGTTATCAATCAAGCAGGTCTCCTAAACGACCCGAATTATTATTACGGGGAAAGGGTAGAGAGCAGTTAGGGCGCACAGGAAGTGGAGTAGAGGTAGAAGCAGGGCTTCGTTGAGTCGTGGACGTGATCGCCCTGGTAGCGCTGGTAGTCGCGGTCAAGGCGCGCCGCGGCTGCGTCCGCGAGTGCCGCGTCCCCGCGCGTCCCGCAGTGGGAGGGCACTGCACAGTGGGCCAGAGGACCGGCGCAGGCGGCCAAAACTCTAGACGCATTTTGAGCTCCAATGTCACTAAATGGGACTCGAACCGAACGTGTGACCCTACCAATGGATTCCTCGTTCGGAGAGCAATCCATTGGTGGGGTCACACGTTCGGTTCGAGTCCCATTTAGCGACTCCGGAGCTCAAGACGCGTCTAGAATTTTGGCCGCCTCAACGGCCCTCTGACTCACTGTGCTCTGGGTCCTCGGGTCCGGGCCGCGCGGCCCCGGACGCAGCCACATCGCACGGTAATACAGGAAATGGCTCTAGTCGGTGCGGCGCAGGACGCCGCGGCCGTGGCCCTCGCAGGGAGGTCCGATCCGAGAGGCCGCGTCCGGCCAGAGCAGTGCACGCGCGTCCCACTTCACGAGTCCTGCTCCTGCTCGTTCGAGGACTACCTGAAGTCCGCCATCCACCCTGCTTGGGGGCGCCGGGAGGGTCACGCCCCGTGGACCAATTCTGCGTGGCCGGTTCTGTCGGGACATGGGGCCATGCTGCAGTCTGACTTGATGATGGTTTATTGCGGCTTCCATGGTAGCGTGGTAGCCCTAGTGGCCTGTTGGAGGCACACACAACCCTTTGCTGTCTAGGCTGCCCGCCCCCGCACCGCGGCCCACCACCCCTTCATCACAAACGGCAGGCCCACACCCCGCCCCGGGGGCCCGCCCCCCTCCGGACCGCCCCCGCCAGACAGGCCCCGTCAAGGGCCCCGATACCGGAGGGAGGGCCCAGGTATTCGGTGGGCGTATCACTTAATTTGGTTTGGGATAATAGAGAACTGCTTTTCGGTCGGTGATTTCCGAAAACATCGGCGGAGGTGTTTCAATGTGCGCGTAGTAAATGGTTTGCCTGCCGTCGATGCACGGCGCCGCGCCTGCCCCGCAGCAACGCGTACGGCCCGTCCAGCGCCCGTCCTGCTCATCCTCGCCCTCCTGGTGCACCGTGGGCCAGAAGACCGGTGCTCACGAGGAATCGATCGGTGGGGTCACACGTTCGGTTCGAGTCCCATTTAGCGACTCCATAGCTCAAAACGCGTCCGGGATTTTGACCGCCTTGCTCCACCGGTGTTCTGCCCACTGTGCGGTGGTGGTCGTTAGCGACCGCACCGTTAGCGACCGCGCCTGCTGCGCCTCGCCCTCGCGACGCGACGCGCGGACCGCCAGGGCGAGCTGGGCCGCGGCGGCAAAGCGTGATTACCAATTAAACTGAAGAGAGGAAATTGGAAAATAAGGGAGAAGCCCGCCAACGAACGAAACCTGTTTGTGTGCCACGCCACCGCCACGCCGGTACGGCCCCGCCAGAGCAGCGGCCCCGGCAGGGCAATATGGCCGATAGGAGCGCCGCGCCGTCCTGCATGACCACCTATAATTATAAACTTGCAGCAGCGCGGCGGCGGCAGCAACTGCAGGCACTCTCTCAAAGGTTCGTTTCCTAGGAGGAACATCGCCAGCAGCGTCCCGTTTAGTTCATCGCGGGATGCTCGACTCGAACACGTCGCCAGGACACACTGCGGCGTGGACCGCACCGCGAGGCTGCGCGAAACGCAACCCTTTCCCGAGAGTGTACCACCGCGCGGCGGGGCGCGGCGGGACGGGGCGGGGCGGGGCGAGGCGGGGCACAGCGGGTGATAACATCAGATCATCATTTACCACGGCTGGGTTCGGAACGGCCTCTTTACGAGTCGGGCGAAGTGATGAGCAAGTGGAGGGAAGGCCGCACCGCCGTGACGGCTTGGTTGGTGTGCGATGACGCGTTGACGGCGGCGGTCGACGCCGTGCTCACAATGGGGCTCAGCGCGCAGCCCCCGCCCCGCCCGGTCGTCCGGGACGCCGGCCGACCCATGTCCTGCTCTTCCTGACCTTGTCGTACGCCGAGTTCAGGGTGCCTCCGTTGAATTTCTGTCACTTTCCGACTGGAATAAGGTGAACGAACGCCGTGCAGCTCTCTCGTCTTATCACCACATCGTTATTTTGGCGGTAATTTGCGCAAGGCGGTGCACAGTGGGCCACAAGACCGGCGCAAGCGGCAAAAACTCAAGACGTGTTTGGAGCTCCTCGTTTAACGAGCAATCCATCGGTGGGGTCATACGTTCGGTTCGGGTCCAATTTAGTGACTCTGGAGCTCGGAACCCGTCCGGGTTTTTGACCGCCTCCACCGGTCTTCTGGTCCACTGTGCGGCGACCCCCAAGCCAGGCAGGCAGGCAGGCAGCCCCCCGCAGGGCGGGAAACGCGCGGTGTAACGAGAGGGCATAACTCCTCGCCCCATTCATGCAGGCCGTCAGCGCGTCCAGGGCCTGGGCATGGCCTGGCCGAGCAGGGCAGCGTCAGCGTGGCGCAGCCTCGGAGAAGCGCACACCGCACATTATTGAATTTTGGAATTACCGGCCATTCTTCGGACGCGCTGCCCACGGGCCGCAGAGGACCAGTAGACCGGCAAAGGCAGGCGGCCCAAACTCCAGACGCGTTTTGAGCTCCAGAGCCGCTAAACAGGACTCGAATCGAACGTGTGACCCCACCAATGGATTCCTCGTTCGGAGAGCAATCCACTAGTGAGAGTGAGGAGCTTCTCGCCCTCAATGGGCATCGGAGCCGCGGTGAGCTAGCGGGCTGCGCTCACACTACTCGCGCTCCCAAAAGGCGGCCGGGTGATCGAGAAAGACCTGTCATTAGCCCGACGGGGCGACACGCCCTACGGCCCACTGCGGCGTGCTGCTGCTGAGCATGAACATGAATGACACAGGACCATTCACACAGTGCGCCGGTACCCAGTGCGCCCCCCGCCCTGCCCGCCCTGCCCGCCCTGCCCGCCCGGAGTTTACGTGACTGCCGCCCCACCGGCTCTGCCCTGGCCCGGGCGCGTCGCATTCCAGACAAAGTACACCGAGTGCATTTGCAGCTATCCGATTTGACGTGGCCGACTAGGCGCGGATCGAGGGAGAGGGGGGCATAAATGTGGTGAAGCCACCAGAAGAGTAGGCAACAAGTCGCACTTTGTGCTGTAAGTAGGAGGCAACATTCGCGACATTCCCCCCCCCCCTGAACCTGTCTCTGGATCCGCCCCCTGTTGTTGCTTTCGCCGGGAGCTTGCTGGGCTTGCAGTGCAGGGCTTGAACAGAGAGTCGCGCGCTGCTCTTCTATCCGTTTACAACCGCAGCCGTCCGTTCCTTTTTCTCCCTTTTGACTCACCTTTCGGGCACCTTCAGGAGCAGACAGGGACTTTGGGGGATAAAACCGCAGTCGTTCAATTCGTCTCGCACCTGTAATTCCCATCCGGCCCAGTCTGCCCCCGTCATCCCTGAGCCGAGCGGCCGGCCGGCCGGACTGAGTTGGACCGCACAGTGGGCCAGAAGACCGGCGGCGCAGGCGGTCTGACTTCTAGACGCTAAACGCGGCTCGACCAGAACGTGTGACCCCACCAATGGATTGCTCTCCGAAGGAGAAATCCATTGGTGGGGGTCACACGTTCGATTCGAGTCCAATGTAGCGACTCGGGCGCTCAAGCCGCGTCAAGCGTTTTGACCGCCTGCGCCGGTCTTCTGGCCCACTGTGGACCGCATTGACTTCCACATCACGTCGGTGCATCGCAACAAGTCTCGGGTACTACACTGCCGGCAAACGAGGCAGTGCTGCGCCCTCTAAGCAGCGCTGCAGGGGTGCGTGCGTTTTTAACAGTGCACGGGTACACACAGTGCCGTGGACGCTGCGATGGGCGGGGCTTGGCTGACCATCCCGGTGAAGATTCCTCCTCGGAAGGAGAAAGGAAAGGAAAGCTGCCGAAGTAGTCGAAGCAGTCGGAGGCGTGGCGGGGGTGGCGCTGGCAGGCCGTGCAACAGCCTGCACCCAGACCAGGGGGCGGGGCGGGGCGGGGCGGGGCACCGGCCGGTGGCGGGGCTGCAGTACCCAATACGTACCGCCGACCGGTAAAGTACCCTGTCTGCCTCCCAGACGGCCAAGAAGTCTGTCCGTGAGCTGTCCGGACCTCGGCCTCAGTGCGCGCCGCGCGGCGGGAGTGCAGGCGGAGTCACCCTGCCCATTCGAAATTAGTTTCCCGGACTCGTCCGCTGCGCGCCCTCATTCCGAAGCGGTGCGCCGTCGCTCTGTCTCCGTCGCACTCGTGGGGCGCGGCGTAGGGGTGCGAGAGAGACAGAGCGTTCCGGCGCGGACATGCTGCGGGCCGGTAGCGCGGTCCAGCCGGCCGCAGCCGCGCAGCCCTCCACTCCCACATGGAGGGCACGCTCACGCTCCGGACAGTCCTGACGGTCTTGACGTGCGCACGGTGCATAACTCTCTTCCGCGACCGTCTCGTCCCGCTAGCACTCAACATGTACGGCGAATTGGCCTCACACAGTGGGCCAGAAGACCGACGCCGGCGGACGAATCTCTAGACGCGTTTTGAGCTCTAGAGTCACTAAATGAGACTCGAACCAACGAATTGCTCGTTCGGCAATCCAGTGGTGGGGTCACACATTCGGTTCGAGTTCCATTTAGGAACTCTGAAGCTCAGAAACCGTCCGGAGTTTTGACCGCGTCCTGGCCCACTGTGCGTGCCACAGCCATCCAGACAGCAGACGCCCGCGAGGTAGGCAGCCCAACAGACGGCCACGCTTGACGCGGGCGGCCGCGACGCCGAGAAGAAGACCGCAAGTCCCTGGGACTGGCCGGCAGTTGGGTCCTTCTCCACGGCCAGGCCGCGGAAGGCCTAATTGCCGTGGGTAGGCCTCGCCCGGCGGCCCGGTGCCGAGCGTCGGTCCCGTTGCTCCGTCTCTCTCGCACGCGTGGGGCGTCCCGTTTGGGTGCGAGAGAGACAGGCACGGAAACGACTCTCGGCATGAGTCTGGTGGCCGCCATGGCCCGGGGCTCCGTGGGGCCGCGCCGCCCGGCCTGGCCCGAGGCCTGGCCCGAGGCTTCGTGAGCGTTATGGTTACTTAGAATTCAGCCGGTAGCCGCCGGGACTGCCGTCAGTCTCAGTGTCCGCGTCTTGCGTCTTCTCACGCCGTGCAATGCCACGCGGCGGCCCGGCCGCTCCATGTGGGATTAAGCGGCATAAGCAGCGCGTTGCCATGGCGACCTGGCGAGGAGCGCCCCGCCGAAGCGGGGAAAATGAGCGCTCATTCGCGTTGTTTGCTCGACAAAAGGCCGGAGTCTTGGCGCACGGCACAGTGGGCCACAAGACCGGCGCGGGTGGCAAAAATTTTAGACGCGTTTTGTCGCTAAACAGGACTTGAACTGTACCTGTGACCCCACCAATATATTCCTCGTTCGGAGAGCAATGGGTGGGGTCACACGTTCGGTTCGAGTCCCATTTCGTGACTCTGAAGCTGAAAACGCGCCAGGGATTTTGACCGCCTCAACCGGTCCTCTATGACCCACTGTGCACGGGCCAGAGGCCGTGCAGCACGCAATCAAAAGGGCACGGACAGGCGAGGAGGTGGGTGCAAGCGCGGGTGTATATCAGGGGACCTACTATTTTTTGACCTACTATCATTTTCTTGGCTTTTCCCCGAGTAGAGCCGAGCAGTAGGTCTAAACTTGTCCTACTAATTTTCAGAGGGCAGATTTCACGGGACCTACTAAATTTTGACCTACCTCTTGCCCTGTAACATGCTCTGCTCTTCCCCCGGCTCTGACCTACCACCTAGACCTACTCTTCCCCCTGCTCTCCCCCTTGTCGTCCGACGTACCGAACGTTTAATTTCCCATACTCTCGTGTCTGGGCTACGTTCCTAGCCTCTCGGAAAGGTGTCCTTTCAGAAACTAGTAGGACAAAACAAGGGACAAACGGGCGCTGCCAACTTAAACCGCAATGCACCCTCTAGCACCACAGCGCCCCTAGGCCGAATACTGTAGCTTCGTAAAAACAAAAAAAAAAAAAAGAAACAGAATTAGCGGGTGTTGAAACTAAGACTATGGACTAGGTAGGAAATGTCTGTACACTCTCGGCCACCAGCATCGCTGTAGTTGCGGTGGATACAAAGACTCACATGTGATGTTCGATTCCTGCCGCACGCACACTGTTCGGATCCAGCCATTCAAAGGCACCGCTTCACCGGGAGCTTACCATGCGGCACGGTGGCCGAGAACGAAAAGGAGCAGAACCCAGAGTCCGGAGAACCTGAGTTCAACACCCAGTGCAAAAGTCATTTTTGACAGACTGTACCGGGGGAGCAACAGTGAAATTTTGGGTCGGCGGACGCTTTCTTCGCGGTGGTGACTTCACTACCTCACCCTTACTAGCCTGGGCCGCCTAAAGTCTTCGGCGCCCCTAGGCCAAATACTGTAGCTTCGTGTAGAGAAAAAGAAAAAAAAAAACAGAATCAGCGGGTGTTGAAACTAAGACTATGGATTCGGTGTGGAATGTCTGTACACTCTGAGCCACCAGCATCGCTGTAGTTGCGGTGGATACAAAGACTCACATGTGATGTTCGATTCCTGCCGCACGCACACTGTTCGGATCCAGCCATTCAAAGGCACCGCTTCACCGGAGGCCTACCATGCGGCACGGTGGCCGAGAACCATAAGGAGCAGAACTCAGAATCCGGGGAACCCGGGGTTCGACACCCAGTGCAAAGGTCATTTTCGACGGACTGTCCTGGGGGAGCGACAGTCAAATTTTGGGTCGGCGGACGCATCCCTCGCGGTGGTGACTTCACCTACTCACCCTTACTAAGCCGGGCCGCCCTGAGTCTTGGGCGGGGACGTTTCCCTCGCGGTGGTGACTTCGCTTACTCACACTTACTAGCACAGTTGTCTACAAAATCTATGTCCATTCACAGTCTAGACGTAGTCGTCTGTAGATAGTCTACTGGCCGTCTACGACATCTATGTCCATTCATTGTCTGGACAAAGCCGTCTATAGATGGTCTAACGATCGTCTACAAAATCTATGTCCATTCATAGTCTAGACATGGCCGTACTCGAACGTCCGAGCGATGGTAGACATTGTGTAGATGCCACATAGATTGCATTCCGTCCCACATCCCACTTTAGTGAGTGCATAGCGTTATGGGTTAGTCCCGAACTTCGAAGTGGATACTAGATACCTTTCAACCCTGTAGCTGTCGTTCGAATAGGGCGTGTGCGTGAGCTTCTTCTATCTGCCACTAGAGTGCTCCGCGCTCAAAGCGCGTCTGTTCTCTCGCGGGGACGACTCCGTGCGCCAGTTCCGTTAGTCTCTGCGCCGTTTCTCTGAGTTTTCAGGAGAAGTCCCATCTGCCTACCAGCCTGCAGATGCAGGGATGCCTTCCTTATTTTTCACCTTCCTTGTAGAAGAGGTCCTGGTGGGTTACCGACTAATCTCATCAAAACCCTTCTACTGATAGAAGACTAAGGATGTGTAATAGCCGTCTTAGACATCTTAGAGACATCTATAAGACAGCAAAAGACATCTATTTAACACTTTTAGAGACGTCTATAAGACACCCTAAGAGACATCTATAGACGTCTACCAATAGACGTCTAATAGACGTCGCATATTCGACCACTAGACTACTTTTAGATCATCTACCTCTAGACATGAAAAGACATCTAATAGACTCTTATTGGTCTATCAATAGACGTCTATTAAACGTCTTTTAGACGCCTTTTTTCCGTGTCGGCACTCAAAGGCACCGCTTCACCGGCGGCATATCATGCTGCACGGTGGCCGAGAACGAAAAGGAGCAGAACCCAGAGTCCGGAGAACCTGAGTTCAACACCCAGTGCAAAAGTCATTTTTGACAGACTGTACCGGGGGAGCAACAGTGAAATTTTGGGTCGGCGGACGCTTTCTTCGCGGTGGTGACTTCACTACCTCACCCTTACTAGCCTGGGCCGCCTAAAGTCTTCGGCGCCCCAAGGCCAAATACTGTAGCTTCGTAAAAAAAAAAAAAAACAAAAAAAAAACGGAATCAGCGGGTGTTGAACTAAGACTATGGCCTAGATAGGGAATGTCTGTAGACTCTCGGCCACCAGCATCGCTCTAGTTGCGGTGGATACAAAGACTCACATTTGATGTTCGATTCCTGCCGCACGCACTCTGTTCGGATGCAGCCATTCAAAGGCACCGCTTCACCGGAGTCCTAGCATGCGGCACGGTGGCCGAGAACGATAAGGAGCAGAACTCAGAATCCGGGGAAACCGCGGTTCGACACCCAGTGCAATGGTCATTTTCGACGGACTGTCCTGGCGGGGAGCGACAGTCAAATTTTAGGTCGGCGGACGCTTCCCTCGCGGTGGTGACTACACTTGCTCACCCTTACTAAGCCGGGCCGCACTGAGTCTTAGGCGGGGACGTTTCCCTCGCGGTGGTGACTCCGCTTACTCACACTGCCTAGCACAGGACGCCCGCGGGCCGCCCCAACCTCTCGGGCGGCCGACGGGCCGACCGTTGGTCTGGGGCGGCCCGCGCGGGACGACGCAACCTCTCGGGCGGCCGACGGGCCGACCGTTCGTCTGGGGGGACGACGCAACCTCTCGGGCGGCCGACGGGCCGACCGTTGGTCTGGGGCGGCCCGCGCGGGACGACGCAACCTCTCGGGCGGCCGACGGGCCGACCGTTGGTCTGGGGCGGCCTAGCGGGACGACGCAACCCGGCTGAGAGTCTACAGACATTCCACACCGAATCCATAGTCTTAGTTTCAACACCCGCTGATTTTTTTTTTTTTTTTTTTTTTTACGAAGCTACAGTATTTGGCCTAGGGGCGCCGAAGACTTTAGGCGGCCCAGGCTAGTAAGGGTGAGGTAGTGAAGTCACCACCGCGAGGGAACACTGTTGGAAAAAACCACGACAAATGCTACGGTACTTTGATGGTAGACAACTTGCCTAATCATGTCGTACCTGTATCGTACCAGATACGCAGATACGATGAGAGTACAATTCAACCGTACAAGGATACCGTACCTGATTGGACCACGAATAAAAATTACTGCACTAGCTCACCGTACTAGATTTTTTTGTGCTGGTTGATTGTGTCAAATTCATAAGCAATGCAAAAAATTTATGTCCGCCACAGGCTTGTGGGAAAAGTAGCTTAAAGTCATGAGGAACGTTATAAATAATTACAATTGATCATGTAACTGGCATGTATTATTAAGTATATAAAACAAATACCAAGGTCATGATACAGAACAAGTTTGTTCCAAGATAGTTATTTAAATAAAAAATACAGATTCAACAATCTTTGACCGATGCTTGACTTCATTCTGAGGTATACTGATGTTACTCTTCTTATCAATTTAAATCGTGGATCTTCAATTATCTGGGCAAAAGAGACACTTCCAACAACAGCCAGCTGAAAAAGAAAGCAAAGACACAGAATTGAAGTTTCTAATCATTATAAGAGAAAAACAAGGCTCTACCTTTATACTAAAAATAATAAGATAAAAATGCATACCTTCCACACAGCATACAAGGCTTCACATTAAAGATTTTAGAATAGCTTTTGAAATGCTTCTGTGATAGCTTGGGACTCAAAGCGCATCGTCTGGCATTGTCCTTTCCAGTTAGACTAAAAGAATAGCCTCGGCTTTGTTGTCAGCGCAGCAAACTTCTGCAAAACAAAATTAAATTCAAAATATTGAAAGGGAAACAATGAAGAAAAGTTCACAAGATTATCAAATTTATAAGACAGTTACCTTAGGCATGCAACATTCCAAGTTGTATCGAGTAGATAGATGTGAAGGACAGTCCCGACTGGTTGTACTCCGATGATTATGTAAGACTCGAGTACTATTTCCATGTAAGTCTGACCAAAACGAACATCTCCATTGTCATGACCTCAGCTTTCTTAAACTTCTGCGAAAGAAAAACAAAAAAAAAATTAGACAAACTGAATGAATGAACATTCAACACTCTGCGCTGATTCTTGTCATAGGCTGGGATTGGGCGGCAAAGGTACTAAAGGAGGTCTTAATGTTAATACTCCAATAAACCAGTAATTATCTATTTTCTTACAGACATACAAGTGTCTTGACACAAAATAATCCAAGCTAGCCTAGTCAGTTCAAAAATAAGTATGAACCATGTCATAACCATGTTACTTAACCTCAAAACGCTTCCCACAAGTAACTTTACACAGACAGTCAAAGGCCAAACTTCTCACCTGGGGATTGACTCCGACTCTAGTATCTCATTCATAGTGACGGGCGCTGTATTTCCAGTTGAACACTGCATGTTTACAACCCTTTTTCAAATAAACAGTTCCACCTCATGTGGAAATATAAACCAATGTAAACATGATGACACTCGTACCAACACTCTCCCACTCAAAGTTTCTGTAGCAGCAGCTATCTTCACATTGGTAGGTTGGCAGCAGCGCTTGTTTATTTTCAGTCTCTAGCAGACAACAACAAAATGGTGGTGATATATCTCAAGTTCTAATGCTTTGCTGACAAATAATCTAGATTGTGTGTTTTTGAGGAGTGTTACACTTTGGAGGTGCTGCAAAAAATATGATGTTATCAATATAACAAAATGTGGGCCTACCAGCCATTCTGAGATCACAAGAGACTGGTGGTTTGTCTATCTTACAGGAATGAACTCCAAAAGATTGTTTTAATAGAATGTTCAATATCAATGCTGAGGCTCTAAATTAAATAGACTAGAAGGCAACAACTCTTCTTGTATATTTCTTTATCTTCTTATCCTTCTTATTTAGACTTTCTGTCACAAGTGATCAACTGCTTTAGGGTGTTCATAATACAACCGAATAGATCAAAACAATTTCAACAACCTTTGTGCACGCTTATTGAAGGAGTGCATCGTCTTTTAAAATTAAGAATATAGGTAGAGCTGCGGTTACTTAGACTCAGTGCAATATTTTAACAGAGGAAAAAGTTGAGGCCTGTCGTTTGGTTTGTTTGTTTCGATAATGGATATAATGCATCTTCAAAGCACGTTGAGGAATACGGTATGGGCTGTACTTGGGCCAATACGATTGGATCGTATGCCCTAAATGATTACAAAATTTTGGTACGGTGCTGTAGCGTATTGTATCGTACCAAAAATACTGTAGCAGATGTCGTAAACTGGTACGGTTTTTTTAACAGTGAAGCGTCTGCCGACCCAAAATTTGACTGTCGCTCCCCAGGACAGTCCATAACGCTATGCACTCACTAAAGTGGGATGTGGGACGGAATGCAATCTATGTGGCATCTACACAATGTCTACCATCGCTCGGACGTTCGAGTACGGCCATGTCTAGACTATGAATGGACATAGATTTTGTAGACGATCGTTAGACCATCTATAGACGGCTTTGTCCAGACAATGAATGGACATAGATGTCGTAGACGGCCAGTAGACTATCTACAGACGACTACGTCTAGACTGTGAATGGACATAGATTTTGTAGACAACTGTGCTAGTAAGTGTGAGTAAGCGAAGTCACCACCGCGAGGGAAACGTCCCCGCCCAAGACTCAGGGCGGCCCGGCTTAGTAAGGGTGAGTAGGTGAAGTCACCACCGCGAGGGAAGCGTCCGCCGACCCAAAATTTGACTGTCGCCCCCAGGACAGTCCGTCGAAAATGACCATTGCACTGGGTGTCGAACCGCGGTTTCCCCGGATTCTGAGTTCTGCTTCTTATTGTTCTCGGCCACCGTGCCGCATGGTAGGCCTCCGGTGAAGCGGTGCCTTTGAATGGCTGGATCCGAACAGAGTGCGTGCGGCAGGAATCGAACATCAAATGTGAGTCTTTGTATCCACCGCAACTACAGCGATGCTGGTGGCTCAGAGTGTACAGACATTCCACACCGAATCCATAGTCTTAGTTTCAACACCCGCTGATTCTGTTTTTTTTTTCTTTTTTTCTTCTTTCTTACGAAGCTACAGTATTTGGCCTAGGGGCGCCGAAGACTTTAGGCGGCCCAGGCTAGTAAGGGTGAGGTAGTGAAGTCACCACCGCGAAGAAAGCGTCCGCCGACCCAAAATTTCACTGTTGCTCCCCCGGTACAGTCTGTCAAAAATGACTTTTGCACTGGGTGTTGAACTCAGGTTCTCCGGACTCTGGGTTCTGCTCCTTTTCGTTCTCGGCCACCGTGCAGCATGATATGCCGCCGGTGAAGCGGTGCGTTTGAATGGCTGGATCCGAACAGTGTGCGTGCGGCAGGAATCGAACATCAAATGTGAGCCTTTGTATTCACCGCAACCACAGTGATCCCGGTGGCCCAGAGTATACAGACGTTCCATGCCATATCCAGAGTTTTAGTAATCAACACACGCTGATTCTATGTTTTTTTTTGTTCTTGCTGTTTCCACCAGGCTACAGTGTTTGGCCCAAAGCCACCCAAGTCTGTGGGCGGCCCGAGCTAGTATGGATGATTGAAGTCACCACCGCGAGGGAAGCGTCCGCCGACCCAAAATTTGACTGTCGCTCCCCCAGGACAGTTCGTCGAAAATGACCTTTGCACTGGGTGTCGAACCCCGGGTTCCTCGGATTCTGAGTTCTGCTCCTTATCGTTCTCGGCCACCGTGCCGCATGGTAAGCCTCCGGTGAAGCGGTGCCTTTGAATGGCTGGATCCGAACAGTGTGCGTGCGGCAGGAATCGAACATCAAATGTGAGTCTTTGTGTCCACCGCAACTACAGCGATGCTTGTGGCTGAGAGTGTACAGACATTCTCTACCTAGTCCATAGTTTTAGTTTCAACACCCGCTAATTCTGTTTCTTTTTCTTTTTTTTTTTTTTTTTGTTTTTACGAAGCTACAGTATTCGGCCTAGGGGCGCTGTGGTGCTAGAGGGTGCATTGCGGTTTAAGTTGGCAGCGCCCGTTTGTCCCTTGTTTTGTCCTACTAGTTTCTGAAAGGACACCTTTCCGAGAGGCTAGGAACGTAGCCCAGACACGAGAGTATGGGAAATTAAACGTTCGGTACGTCGGACGACAAGGGGGAGAGCAGGGGGAAGAGTAGGTCTAGGTGGTAGGTCAGAGCCGGGGGAAGAGCAGAGCATGTTACAGGGCAAGAGGTAGGTCAATATTAAGTAGGTCCCGTGAAATCTGCCCTCTGAAAATTAGTAGGACAAGTTTAGACCTACTGCTCGGCTCTACTCGGGGGAAAGTCAAGAAAATGATAGTAGGTCAAAAAATAGTAGGTCCCCTGATATACACCCGCAAGCGCAGAGATAAGCTCGTCGGGCTGGCCGCTCGGTCCGTGCTGTGATTGGACCGTAATAAGGAACGCACCCGGTCAGCCAAAGGAGTGGCCAGATAAGCTGGACGGGACCTCCCGGCGGCCGCGCACAGTGGGCCAGAAGACAGGTGGAAGCAGTTAAAATCCCGGCCGGGTTCCAGACACGCGTTTTGAGCTCCAGGATTGCTAAATGGGACTCGAACCGAACGTGTGACCCCACCCATAGATGGCTCTCTGAACGAGGAATCCCTTGGTGGGGTCACACGCTCGGTTCAAGTCCCGTTTAGCGACTCTCGAGCTCAAAACGTGGTCGGGATTTTGACCGCCTGCCGGTCTTCTGGCCCACCGTGCGGCGGGGAAGCCGCACGGAGCCGTATACCCATAACGCCCCGCGCTCCCTGCTTCCCTGCGCCGCCGGCACGTCAAATCAGTCAAACCGATTGACTGCAGGTAAATGAAATTTTTTGGGGAGGATTATGGGGAACGTAGCCGGGCCCTCATTAAAGGCGGCACTGGTGAAGGGCCGAGGGCCCCCTATGACGCGCGCCTTGCCCCCCACCCCTGGTGGGGCCCTCGTCGGGGAGCCCCACGTCGGAAAGCCCCCATGGGGGGCCAATCTCGGCTTTTGTCCTCACCAGCCGCTCGGCCAGCTCGGCCACTCCGAGGGCCGATGTGCGCGAAGACGACAATGAACAGGACGGGGCGGAGCAGGAGAAGGACGAAGAGCACCAGGCGAAGAAACGAGAGAAGAAAAAAACGGAGTCACTGTTTTGCTCCTGAGTGGATTTGAACCAGCGCTCGTAAAAATGGGTCCCGACTTTCAAGGGAAACGAATCAGAAAATCACGAGCCTGGGGGATACAATGTAGCCAACCGTGTGGCCCGTGTCGGCGCAATGTTACCGCATCGCTATAAAGTCCGGGCCCGCCCATGACCCCGCCCCGCCCCGCCTCGCCCCGCCCCACCACGCCTTGCTCCCGAACCAGACGTCGCCGCGACCAGAATTTCCCATGATATGGATAATTTGTGACGCTCGCGTAATTAAAATCGTGGGTCATCTGGGCTGCATGCGGGGCGGGCTGGCCGCTCGCGCTGCCGTCTCGCTTCCTCGCGGCGCGGGGAGCGAGAGCGAGAGAGAGGAGCGAAGCCGTCAGGGAGGCCGGTTGTGGGTGGGAAGGGTACGCACCCAACGACCCGGGGGCCTGCCCTGCTCGCCCTGCTGGCCCTGCTGGCCCGGTAGGAGCCGGAGAAGGAGCTGGCCTTGCTGCAACTCACCCCGGCGGGGGCGGACCGGGGGCGGGGCAGGGGCGGGGCAGGGGTGGGGCAGGGGCGGGGCAGGGGCGGGGCGCGGAGGCGGCGTCAACACACTGACGCATCGCTACCAATAAACATGCATTCCTACGGCAATCCTGCACACATTATGTTGCCTTTGTTTTCCACTTTGCTGCGCCTGCGCCACCCAAGTGTCCAGTGCGAGCCGAGCCCCGGGCCTCGTGCTGCTGAGAGCTAGGAGCGGCCGAGCGCCCCGGAGGTAGGCAACCCAGGCGGCGCGCGCGCTCGCCGGGGCGGCGGCCGGCTTTCCCCACGGCGGCGTCGCGACGCGGACGCTCGTCGACGACGTGACGACGCCCGAGGGCAGACGCAGGGAGAGAGACAGGGAAGGCGAGTGCTGGCGGCGAGGCGGCTACAAAAGCCGCATGGCGAACTTGACAGGTCGAGTCCATCCAGGCGACTCCAGGCGACGCGACACGCAAGTCGACATTAATTATCTGCCGTGGCAGGGCCGGCCGCCTTGCAGTGCCTTAGTGCCTCGCCTTGCCTGTCCGTGGGAATACCGCCATTGCCTATCACGCCGCGCTTCCCTCTTCCCTGCTCCGCTACGGCCTGTGGGAAGGCAGGGGGGAGGCCACAAGACCGATGAAGGCGGTCCGAATCCCGGACGCGTTTTCAGCTCCAGAGTCGCTAAACTGGACTCGCACCGAACGTGTGACCCCACCAATGGATTCCTCGTACAGAGAGCAATCCAACGGCGGGGTCACACGTTCGGTACGAGTCCCATTAAGCGACTCTGGACTCCGCCACCACCGGTCCGGTCCTCTGGACAAAACTGAGCGTCGATCACGAGAAATCAAAGTTTTCGCGCCCAGCATAGGAACGAAGTGGGGGGAAGCTTGACAGCGCCGAGTTCCACTGTCCGTTTCACCAACAACAACGAAAACATCAACGAAAACAACAACAACAAGAAGACCGTCTGCGCGGAAGCGAGGGCCGCGTAACTTGGCCCGACACATTGCCGCTTTTTGCTGCGCGGCTTGATCCGACGCACTGCGCCCTCCACCGGCCGCACGTCGCCCCAACGGTGTCCGTTCAGCCCGTTCGTACTTCAGCCGGATTTATTGTTTCTTTCCTCGCAGAGAGTCAAAATAATAAAAAGCCGACAATCACGGCCTCGTGGCACGGTCCACTTTTTACTTAATTCGCGCACAGGTACTTCGCCTTGCAGCGTTTGCAGCTGCAGGGCCGCCCGTTTGTTTCGGGTGACGCGGCGGGCAGCGGCGGGCAGCGGCGGGCAGCGGCGGGCAGCGGCGCGTTGTGGAACGCACCCCGTCGTGCCGCGCCCTGCCGTCACGCCGCGCCGCGCCGCGCCGCGCCGCGGGCCCCATGCCCGCGCTCACTTGTCGCCCGAAATTGGCCCAAAGGCAGGCGGATTCCGAACAGCGCCTGGTCTCTCTCGCACCTGCACGCTGCACAGTGGGTCAGAAGACCGTTGAGGTGACCAAAATCCCGGACGCGTTTTTGAGCTCGAGAGTCCCTAATGGGACTCGAATCGAACGTGTGACCCCACCGATGAATTGCTCTCCAAACGAGGAATCCATTGGTGGGGTCACACGTTCGGTTCGAGTCCCATTTCGCGACTCTGGAGCTCGAAAACGCGTCTAGAATTTTGTCCGCCTCAAGGGTTTTCTGACCCGTGGTGCGGTGCGCCCCGCGAGTGCGACAGAGACACAGCGCCGAAAGCGCAGTGTCCGCGGCGCGGAATGAGCCTGCCGCTGCTGCCGCGCTGCCGCGGTGACGGAGGACCCGGCGGTGGCTGGAATGCAAGGCAGCCGAGGCAGGGCAGTCAGTCGGAGCAGCGGAGGACCAGGACGACCGGGGCCGTGTGGCGTGTGCTGCTCCACTTGCAGTCGCTCGCGCTGCAGCCGCTGCAGCCGCTGCACCCCGTGACGGTCGTGGCGGCCGTGGAGGAATTCGGCTGCTTGCACCACCGCGCGGCCGCACAGTGGGCCAGAAGAGACCGGTGGAAGACCACTGGTCGGCAGAGCGGAGGGCCTCGCCGCCTCTCTCGCACGCTGACGGGACGCCCAATGAGTGCGACAGGGACGCGGAATGATCCTTCGCAGACGGCCTGCAGACGAAGAACGGGCGGCGTGCTCCGATTTGGCACTCGGCCGACGCCGACAGGTGACACGCCGTTGTCGATACATCGAGTAATCGCTTCGATTGCTGTCGCCGCGGCGGCTGGGCCCCTCCACACTGTCCGCACGTTCGGCGTCGTCAGGCGCTCCCCGGACCACCGGGCCGCCGCCCCGCCGCCGTCCGCCCCGCCGCTGTCCGCCGCCCAGCCGCCTCCTCCTCGGCTTCCTCTGACGCCGATTGGCTTGAATTTCGCCCCAGGAATCCATTGGGGGGATCACACGCTTGGTTCGAGTCCCATTTAGCGACCCATCCATCCGGGATTTGGACCGCCTGCGCCGCCGGTGGCGCCGTGGATCGCCGTCTAGTCCGGCCCTCCTATTTGTCTGACTCATCGGCCGATCCACACACGTCGAGTCCCTGCGTCAGGCTGCTCGGCCGCCCTGCCGGCACGGCTGTTTACAAAGATAATTAAGATGCGTATCGTCGGTGCGCGCGCGCTCTGCGTAGTCTCGCGCAGGGCCCCCAGATCGATGTGCCGATTCACTTTTTGTTTATTACTAGTGCTACACGGTGGGCGCGTGAGTGAGTGAGTGAGTGAGTGTGTTTTGTAGACAAGCGAGTTATTTGTCTTCGATGGTCTGCACCGACCCGACCGGACCGGACTCCCCCGCATTTTGGCACGAGAAGTGTCGTGTCCGCCACAGTTGGAGCGAGTTTCCAACATCGCTGGGACCAGGCACACACGAACACTCCACAGTTAATTCGTAAACTTGAAAACCGCCGCGTTGTTTGAGCTGGCGCGAGCTGGCGACTGAACGGTTCGTTCCGGGGCGTCACTGATTTACGCCGTGATCGGGGCGGGGCGGGGCGGGGCGAGGCGGGGCGCGGCGCGGCGGGTCGCCTAATTAGTAAGGCGTCCCGCAGGGCGCCGAGGCGCATCTTTTTAGCTCCGGGCCGTGCTGGCTGAGCTGCAGACTGACTCCGAGAGTCGTGTTCGTCGCTCTGTCTCTCTCGCGCTCATACGGGGCGCCCCGTGAGTGCGAGAGAGACAGAGCGACGAAAACGACTCTCGGTCTGCTGGCCGCGCTCTCTGATTGGGGAGTGGGGGTGGAGGGGGTGACGGTAGCGACGGAGTGTACCGTGCGCTCCCATGAAGTTGCTTGACCAGGTTGAGGCGAGCCAGGGAGCGCACACACACTGTACCAACCATGCCCAATGGACCCAATGGGCAGCTCAGCTTCTCGACCTCTGACCCCAACAACATCGACTGGCTGGATGCGAAAAGGAGAGAGAGAGAGAGAGAGAGAGAGAGAGAGAGAGAGAGAGAGAGAGAGAGAGAGAGAGAGAGAGAGAGAGAGAGAGAGAGAGAGAGAGAGAGAGAGAGAGAGGACGTTAATTCAAATAACCCGAACACACATCAGGATGCACGTGTGTGGGGGGGGAGTAAGGAGAGGTATATCTTTCCCGATACCTGAAAAATAAAAATTTAATTGAGTTTTGCTTTTGTTTTTGGTTGATACATTTCGCATACAGGCACTTTGTTTGCTATTCTGCCGTCAGTCGGGAGAGTCCATAGCGCCCGGCCACGGTCCCGCCGCGGCCCCGCCCCTGCCACGGCCTCGGCGCCGCCCCTCCAACACGCCGCGGTGGCCGTGGCCTCTCGGACCTGGACCCTGGACGTGGCTGTGTGCCGAACGAATGCATTCCCCCCTTCGATTCCACTTCCTCCAGGCATTCCTGCGCGTCCCGGCGGTGAGTGGCGAGCACGGCCTGCACGGCCTGCACGGCCTGCTTGCTGCTGCAGCGCAGGGCGGCGTGCCGTCAGTCAATCCGTCAACATGGAAACGTGCGGCATGGGTGTGAGGCGCCCGAGCCACTCCGAAAGATCGAGCCATCGCTCTGTCTCTCTCGCACCCCTGCGGGACGCCCCATGAGTGCGGCAGAGACAGCGCGCCGCCTCCGGAATGGCTCGGCTGCAACACCTCGCCGTCGCCAATCAGCTCACCGGCCGGAGGATGAAAGTCTGGCGGGCAATCGAAGGCGCGCAAAGCAGAGTCCAGCGGCGAGGCCGGGGCGACAGCAGCAGCGGTGGATTCCACCTGGAGGAGCCCCACCAATGGATTCCTCGTTTGGAGAGCAATCCATCGGTGGGGTCACAAGTTCGATTCGAATCCCATTTAGCGTCCCGCATTTTGGCCGCCTCAACGGTCTTCTGACCCACCGTGCGCTCCTCAGGCGCGGTGGCGCTAAAAAGGGTTACACCCAGTTGAACGTCTTATTCAACCCAACCTTTGTGCTCCTTGAAGAAATTTGCCCGTTCTTCGTGCGCTTGAAAGAAAAAGGCAGGGGCACAAGTAGTGTACTTACCCCCTCCCTCGTTGCCAGGTCGGCCGGGTCGGCCAGCGAGGCGCACAACAGCCCTGCGCGGATAGCGTACAAGTGAGCATCTCTTTTAATCGATATTTCCAGAGTCGCTTTCGTGTACTTTTTGCGCGCTGCTGCCGAGTCGGCGCGACGACCGGCCCCGGCGGCGTCCTGGCGTCTTCGGGGAAGGGCAGGGAAGGGGCCGGGGGGCCGCCGCGCTCGCTGTAGCAGCTCCGGCCCGTTCGTCCGCGTCCTCGTCCTGGAGACCGGCCGGCCGGTCTGCCTCCAGCGTTCCGTCCTAGCAAACGTCCGCGTCACAGTGGGCCAGAAGACCGGCGCAAACGGCCAAAACTCTAGACGCGTTTTGAACTCCAGAGTCGCTAAATGGGACTCAAACCGAACGTGTGACCCCACCAATGGATTGCTCTCCGAACGAGGAATCCATGAGTGACGTCACGCGTCCAGAGTTGTGGCCGCCTGCGCCGGTCTTCTGACCCACTGCGCGTTTTCCGCTGCGCACATTTTTGGCACGTCCGTCATCCCGGCGTGTCCAACGCGGCCGTCTCGAGCGTGGCATCGCCCGCCATTGTTTTCGAACGCCGGCGGTTCGAGTGTTCGAGTGTAGGAACGGTGCGCTGCGGCTTGCAGCTGGGGCCGCCAGCCGGGCCGGGCCTCTCGCAATAAATTGTGCAGCGTTTTGCACCGCCCCTTCCCTGTTGCAGCGCCGCCTCGCCTCGCCCCGCCGCCGATTTATTTAGACAAACTTTCCGAAGCGGTTGTAGTTCCCGCACTAGAAGAAAGCCGCGCGCTCCAAGAGTTACATTTGGAGAGCCCCGGTGGCATTGCCCGGAGCCGGTGCTCGTCGACACTGTCAGGCAAAAAGCGGCCGGCCGATCGGTCATCGTCATCGCGGGCCACCCACGCCAGCGCCGCCGAGGCCGCCACCCAGGAGGAGAGGGGAATCAATCCGATCGGACCGGAATCGAACCTGCAGCAGCACCGTGACAACGCCCTCCACAATGCTGTCGCACAGTGGAACAGCCAGAAGACCGGCGCAGGCGGCCAAAATTCTGGACGCGTTTGGAGCTCCAGAGTCACCAAGCAGGACTCGAACCGAACGTGTGACCCCACCGATCGGATTGCTGTACAAAAGAGGAATCCATTGGTGGGGTCACACGTTCGATTCGAGCGTCCAATGTGGCGACTCTCGGGCTCAAAACGCGTCAAGAGTCTGGCCCACTGTGTGTCGCCTCGGTCGCCTCGCGCAGGTGAGGAACGGCACGGAGGGAGAGAGAAAAAACACGCGGAAGCAGAAGGAGGAAAAGAAGAAAAAAAAAACGCAAGGAGAGAAACAATGTGTGACATGGAAGCGGAGCAGGCGAAGCACCCCCTAATGCTCTCCGCCGATCGGCCGATCACGCGCGACTGTGGGAGGATCGAGTGCCGCCCCCGGCCGCCCCCGGCCGCCCCCACACTCATCCCCGCGGCCAGCAAGCTCCGCCGCCCCGGCTACCTGCCGCCTTCACGCACCGCCTTCACACGCCGCCATTGTTTCCGGTCCGATGTATCGATCGGGCTGGAGCCGGAATAGTCGGGAGGTTAAGCGCCAAAAAACGGGCTAAATGTGCAAAACATAATCGAAGCGATTTTTTTGCGGGAATCGGTAGATTTTGACCTCCTCTTTCATTTGAGTCGAGGGGTCACACTCAGAAATTGCGGGAACACCCCGAAAAAGCGGGTTGCATATCTGCACGGGGCCTTTCCAATTTTGCGCTATAAATCGAAAACTGTTTGTCGGAGCGGCGTGGCGAAAGCGGCGGGGCGTTCAGGAGACCCGGGAGATCATTCCCTGTAAGTTTCATCTCTTTGCTGTACAATTTGTAGCCTACAGGGCCGATAAAGTAAGTGAACACCGCCGTTCAAAACAAGAAAAATGCAATTTACTCGAAATTTTCCAAGTCGAGTGTATGGATTGATTGGCACCAACGGATGCGCGCTTTCATTTGAGTTCACATCAGCGTTTAAAATTTGGGGGTCGTCGCTTTGGATTTTGAACGGCAGCGCTTTGAACGCCACCGGGCCGGGGAGCGCGCGGCACCCGGCGGCTCGTACTGCGGGGTGCCTACCCGGTGTCCCCGTAAGGCGCCATGTTAAATTCATCCCTTTATAACATTTTCTCTATGAGATAAAAATATGCCTCAGCGGGTCAAAAGCCTTTCTTTCGGACTTAACTGTCCATCTGCCAAGTGGAATCGCATTTGGAAGATTTTTACGCGGGGAACATGCTGACTGGTCGTGCCCGCGCTGGGAAGATCCTATACCGCTGGGTCCAGTGCAGGTGAAGTCAATGTACACATCTTCCGAATGCGATTTCACTCGGCAGATAGATAGTTGAGTCCAAAAGACAGGCTTTTGACCGCTGAGGCATATTTTTATCTCATAGAGAAAATGTTATAAAGGGATGAATTTAACATGGCGCCTTACGGGGACACCGGGTAGGCACCCCGCAGTACGAGCCGCGGGTGCCGCGCGCTCCCCGGCCCGGTGGCGTTCAAAGCGCTGCCGTTCAAAATCCAAAGCGACGACCCCCAAATTTTAAACGCTGATGTGAACGCAAATGAAAGCGCGCATCCGTTGGTGCCAATCAATCCATACATTCGACTTGGAAAATTTCGAGTAAATTGCATTTTTCTTGTTTTGAACGGCGGTGTTCACTTACTTTATCGGCCCTGTAGGCTACAAATTGTACAGCAAAGAGATGAAACTTACAGGGAATGATCTCCCGGGTCTCCTGAACGCCCCGCCGCTTTCGCCACGCCGCTCCGACAAACAGTTTTCGATTTATAGCGCAAAATTGGAAAGGCCCCGTGCAGATATGCAACCCGCTTTTTCGGGGTGTTCCCGCAATTTCTGAGTGTGACCCCTCGACTCAAATGAAATAGGAGGTTAAAATATACCGATTCCCGCAAAAAAATCGCTTCGATTATGTTTTGCACATTTATGGCGCTTAACCTCCCGACTAGAAGCGGGCATGTGTGTGCCGAGTTAGGGCGGCGCGGGGTTGCCTGTGGGAACGCAAGCCGAACCTGCGGGAAGGGTGGCTTTTTGGGGAACTTGGGGCCGCAGTCCGTGCGCTGCGCTGGCTCTGCCTCGCTCCCCCGCGGTATCCGCTCCGTCGTCGCCCAGTTTCCGCCCGCTCCCGAGGCGAGGCGAGGCGAGGCCCCGTTCTGCCGCAGCCACCGCCTCATTCCGAGCCGAAGGGGCGTTTCATCGCCCCGAAGCACAGTGGAACAGCCAGAAGACTTGCGCCGGCGGCCAAAACTCTAGACGTGTTTTGAGCTCCAGAGCCGCTGAACAGGACTCGAACCGAACGTTTGATCCCACCAATGGATTCCTCGTTCGGAGAGCAATCCATTGGTGGGGTCACAGGTTCGGTTCGTGTCCCATTTGGCGACTCAGGAGATCAAAATGCGTCGCCTCTACCTGTCTTCTGTCCCACTGCGCGGCGCTCTCGCACCTCGACGCAACGCCTCACGAGTGCGAGAGAGACAGAGCGACGATCCTTCGGAGGCAGCAGGCAGGGGCCGGGGGAAAGTGCGGCGGGGCCGGGCAAGTTGTTTGTCGGGGTGCTTGCTGCTTGCACAGGTTGGGAGCAGCCGATTTGGAGAGGGGGAGGGGGGCCAGGTGGTGATCGCAGGGGCCTGGGAAGGGAGCAAGAAGCCGCACCTTGAAGCAGGCCAAGCATGGGGGCCCAACTCGCAGCTGTTTCTGCCGCCAGGATGCTTTCTTCGGAATGCATTATTTCATTACTTCGCGGCCCGAGAAGAAAGACGCACCCAAGATTCTCATATCGATCAGTCCGTCCGGAGCGCCAACACACGCAGCGGTGGCAGCCGCAGTTGGATCTCCAATCGAGCTGCACCACTTTCGCCGAAGACTCACCTCAGCCGAGCAGCGGTAACGAGATTGGAACTGATTGTGATGTAACCCAACACGGCTGAGCCCTTTGCCGTCGCCTCGCCTTCGGGGACAGAACTACAGGAAGCCAAGGTGGCGAGGGCGAGACGGAGCGAGAGTGATCTCCTAATCCTTACGGTCGACGATTTGATGACGGTGTCTCATATAATCCTCCATTGTGTACCCATCCTGTCCACCGTGCCTTGCCGTGCTGCGCGGCACTGCCTCTTGATTGGTCGGTCGCTACTCCTGAGCGGCAGGGCGGACGCGAATCCGGGAGGGGGACGGGAGGGGGCCACACCCCACCGCGCTAAACCCCCAGACACTCTCTCTCTCTCTCTCTCTCTCTCTCTCTCTCTCTCTCTCTCTCTCTCTCTCTCTCTCTCTCTCTCTCTCTCTCTCTCTCTCTCTCTCTCTCTCTCTCACTCTCTCTCTCTCTCTCTCTCTCTCTCTCTCTCTCTCTCCGCCAAGGGATTTGAGGTTTTGAGGGGCCGAGCCGACGGCGCGCTGCCCACCCCGGCATCACACCGTTGTCTGGCGTTGTCATGGAGACGGCCCGACGCACAGTGTGGTATCACGACGTGGAGACTCATCTCGAGCACGTCAGCCCGCGTGTCTTCGTAGCCACGGACAAGGGGCAGAGGGCACAGAGGGTTGGAATGGGGGAAATTGGGGGAAATCCAAATGAATCGGTCGGGATTGGAACTCCTGGGGCAACACGCCGCACGGTTTGAACCGAACCGCGAGCCTCTGGATGAGGTTCCCATTCATATGTTCCAACAATGCCCCCCCCCCCACTCCCTCCTCCGGCGCGGCTGCCCCTCGAACCGACCGAACCCGACCATCGCGACAGCGGCGACAGCCCGGCGAGGAAACATGCAAGGAATGCACTCGGTGCACACTAATCCGGGCCCGCCATCTCCGTCATTATGTTTTGTTTTTGTCCTTCAATGATGTCCTTTCTTTTTGCGCGTTCCCCGCGAGCATCGCGGAGCCCGGCGGAGCCCTGCCCTCCCTCCTCCCGCTGGCTTCTTTCGGCCCTTCAATGGCATCTCCCTTTTCTTGTCGCGGCCTGTCCCTCTCTCTGTCCCTCTGCCAGACGGCCCAGACTCGGCCCAGACGAGCCCCCGCTTGTGTTACTCACTTCCCCCTGTTGAATGGGGCCCCGCCCCGCCCCGCCCCGCCCCGCCCCGCCCCGCCCCGCCCCGCCCCGCCCCGCCTGATTCGCGGCGACGCAGTGGTGCGCTCCCCATTACATTCGCGGCCCGCGCGCCGCTCGCCGGAAACCGAAACGCACGCCATCACACACGCACACACACACACACACATGTGAATATGGCAAGGTGCAGTGGTGTGGTGGCAGCTCAAATAAATATTCGGCGTGCTGCTGCGCGATAAAAAGGTATGCATGCACCTGCACCTGAGTACAGGTTTGTTATAATGCCGTTTTGGCCAGCAGGGCAGCAGCAAGGGAGACGCTAGTGAACAGACCGCGCGGCGGACTCTGATTTGCTAGCAGTGTTAATTGATAATTGATCGAGCACCTGCGTTGTGGCGGACGAAGCGCGGCCCTCAAGGCCCTCCATACAGGCGTGCTCGGTGCTCGCCGTTTTAGCTATTTCCAACCTGCACGGGGCATGCGCCGCGAGTCCTTTCATGTAACCCAGAAGGACTCCATACAGAACACCCACCTTTCCACCTCTTTCCTCCGATAAGTTGATGAGGCGTTCCGCCGAGCTATTAAAACAGAAGCGAAACCTCATATCGTATTTGATATTTCTTATTGGAGCACCCATCCGTCCATTGCGATGGGGCGCCCCCCTCGGCGCCAATCGAGCGGCGTTTCCGCGCGGACCGAGCACGTCCATGTGACCCCCCTGCGGCTAGCCAGCGACCCCTCGTCTTCCGACCCCGCGGCGGGCACACCCGCGAGCGGCAGGGACAGCGCCGCACAGAAGAACCGTCGAGGCGGTCCAAGTACCCGTGACGCATTTTTGAGCTCCAGATGTCGCTAAATGGGACTCGCAAATCGAACGTGCTGATCCCACCCGATTGATTGCTTTCCGTGCGAGAGAGACAGAGCAACGCGGGCGTTCGGTCTAGTACGGGCGGAGGCGCTAACTCGTTTACTGCGGCCCGCAGTGGTTGCGGGCTGCC